>CM073762.1:114131050-114686985 GCA_037127475.1 Arma custos | reverse complement strand
AGACATTTCCCGTCGATTACTAATTTTCTGAGTAAATAACTTGAAAAATTTCGATCTTTGCTTTAAAATATCAAAATATGACGTATTTGATACAATGAGTGAACAACATTCTAAAAGAGTAACAATAAGATAAATTGACGATTTGGTCCGTTAGAGGACGTTAAAGTAGTAGTTTCTGTATTTGCCGTCAGATCGCAGCACCTCCCAAGCAATGTAATATTTTTAGTTCATGAAAGTAACCAACAGATGGCAGCACTGTCCGACCCGGTACCGAATAGGTGAGCTCCTGTGAGCTCCTATTCTCCTGGTACTAAATCGTGTTTTTCAGCGAGAAAACGAGGAACTCGACGGTGCTGCCATCTCTTGACGCATCATATCGACTAAAATTTTAGCCCTTGGGAGGTGCTGCTATCTGACGACGGATATTAAAACTGTTATTACAAATGCTATTTCTTCACCCAATTTTTTGCATTAAAAAGAAATATTCGTTTTCAATCCTATTAAAAGCATTTTTGACTTGAAATTGCGTGTTTCTATCATTTTTGATTAATTTAATAATTAAATAAAAGAAATTCCGTAATTGATCACAAAGGCAAATATTTAAGTCGTTTTTCTTGAATATCGGCGTTTATTGATACAGTCACGACTATTAGGCTGGAAATTCACTTTTTCATGAAAAGAGACATTTCCCGTCGATTACTAATTTTCTGAGTAAATAACTTGAAAAATTTCGATCTTTGCTTTAAAATATCAAAATATGACGTATTTGATACAATGAGTGAACAACATTCTAAAAAAGTAACAATAAGATAAATTGACGATTTGGTCCGTTAGAGGACGTTAGAGTAGTAGTTTCTGTATTTGCCGTCAGATCGCAGCACCCTCCCAAGCAATGTAATATTTTTAGTTCATGAAAGTAACCAACAGATAGCAGCACTGTCCGACTCGGTACCGAATAGGTGAGCTCCTGTGAGCTCCTGTTCTCCTGGTACTAAATCGTGTTTTTCAGCGAGAAAACGAGGAACTCGGGCGTGCTGCCATCTCTTGACGGATCATATCGACTAAAATTTTAGCCCTTGGGAGGTGCTGCTATCTGACGACGGATATTAAAACTGTTATTACAAATGCTATTTCTTCACCCAATTTTTTGCAATTAAAAAGAAATATTCGTTTTCAATCCTATTAAAAGCATTTTTGACTTGAAATTGCGTGTTTCTATCATTTTTGATTTATTTAAGAATTAAATAAAAGAAATTCCATAATTGATCACAAAGGCAAATATTTAAGTCGTTTTTCTTGAATATCGGCGTTTATTGATACAATCACGACTAATAGGCTGGAAATACACTTTTTCATGAAAAAGAGACATTTCCCGTCGATTACTAATTTTCTGAGTAAATAACTTGAAAAATTTCGATCTTTGCTTTAAAATATCAAAATATGACGTATTTGATACAATGAGTGAACAACATTCTAAAAAAGTAACAATAGGATAAATTGACGATTTGGTCCGTTAGAGGACGTTAAAGTAGTAGTTTCTGTATTTGCCGTCAGATCGCAGCACCTCCCAAGCAATGTAATATTTTTAGTTCATGAAAGTAACCAACAGATGGCAGCACTGTCCGACCCGGTACCGAATAGGTGAGCTCCTGTGAGCTCCTATTCTCCTGGTACTAAATCGTGTTTTTCAGCGAGAAAACGAGGAACTCGACGGTGCTGCCATCTCTTGACGCATCATATCGACTAAAATTTTAGCCCTTGGGAGGTGCTGCTATCTGACGACGGATATTAAAACTGTTATTACAAATGCTATTTCTTCACCCAATTTTTTGCAATTAAAAAGAAATATTCGTTTTCAATCCTATTAAAAGCATTTTTGACTTGAAATTGCGTGTTTCTATCATTTTTGATTAATTTAATAATTAAATAAAAGAAATTCCATAATTGATCACAAAGGCAAATATTTAAGTCGTTTTTCTTGAATATCGGCGTTTATTGATACAATCACGACTATTAGGCTGGAAATTCACTTTTTCATGAAAAAGAGACATTTCCCGTCGATTACTAATTTTCTGAGTAAATAACTTGAAAAATTTCGATCTTTGCTTTAAAATATCAAAATATGACGTATTTTTTATACAATTAGTGAACAACATTCTAAAAGAGTAACAATATGATAAATTGACGATTTGGTCCGTTAGAGGACGTTAAAGTAGTAGTTTCTGTATTTGCCGTCAGATCGCAGCACCTCCCAAGCAATGTAATATTTTTAGTTCATGAAAGTAACCAACAGATGGCAGCACTGTCCGACCCGGTACCGAATAGGTGAGCTCCTGTGAGCTCCTGTTCTCCTGGTACTAAATCGTGTTTTTCAGCGAGAAAACGAGGAACTCGGCGGTGCTGCCATCTCTTGACGGATCATATCGACTAAAATTTTAGCCCTTGGGAGGTGCTGCTATCTGACGACGGATATTAAAACTGTTATTACAAATGCTATTTCTTCACCCAATTTTTTGCAATTAAAAAGAAATATTCGTTTTCAATCCTATTAAAAGCATTTTTGACTTGAAATTGCGTGTTTCTATCATTTTTGATTAATTTAAGAATTAAATAAAAGAAATTCCATAATTGATCACAAAGGCAAATATTTTAGTCGTTTTTCTTGAATATCGGCGTTTATTGATACAATCACGACTATTAGGCTGGAAATTCACTTTTTCATGAAAAAGAGACATTTCCCGTCGATTACTAATTTTCTGAGTAAATAACTTGAAAAATTTCGATCTTTGCTTTAAAATATCAAAATATGACGTATTTGATACAATGAGTGAACAACATTCTAAAAAAGTAACAATAAGATAAATTGACGATTTGGTCCGTTAGAGGACGTTAAAGTAGTAGTTTCTGTATTTGCCGTCAGATCGCAGCACCTCCCAAGCAATGTAATATTTTTAGTTCATGAAAGTAACCAACAGATGGCAGCACTGTCCGACCCGGTACCGAATAGGTGAGCTCGTGTGAACCCCTATTCTCCTGGTACTAAATCGTGTTTTTCAGCGAGAAAACGAGGAACTCGACGGTGCTGCCATCTCTTGACGGATCATATCGACTAAAATTTTAGCCCTTGGGAGGTGCTGCTATCTGACGACGGATATTAAAACTGTTATTACAAATGCTATTTCTTCACCCAATTTTTTGCAATTAAAAAGAAATATTCGTTTTCAATCCTATTAAAAGCATTTTTGACTTGAAATTGCGTGTTTCTATCATTTTTGATTAATTTAAGAATTAAATAAAAGAAATTCCATAATCGATCACAAAGGCAAATATTTTAGTCGTTTTTCTTGAATATCGGCGTTTATTGATACAATCACGACTATTAGGCTGGAAATTCACTTTTTTTATGACAAAGAGACATTTCCCGTCGATTACTAATTTTCTGAGTAAATAACTTGAAAAATTTCGATCTTTGCTTTAAAATATCAAAATATGACGTATTTGATACAATGAGTGAACAACATTCTAAAAAAGTAACAATAAGATAAATTGACGATTTGGTCCGTTAGAGGACGTTAAAGTAGTAGTTTCTGTATTTGCCGTCAGATCGCAGCACCTCCCAAGCAATGTAATATTTTTAGTTCATGAAAGTAACCAACAGATGGCAGCACTGTCCGACCCGGTACCGAATAGGTGAGCTCCTGTGAGCTCCTATTCTCCTGGTACTAAATCGTGTTTTTCAGCGAGAAAACGAGGAACTCGACGGTGCTGCCATCTCTTGACGGATCATATCGACTAAACTTTTAGCCCTTGGGAGGTGCTGCTATCTGACGACGGATATTAAAACTGTTATTAGAAATGCTATTTCTTCACCCAATTTTTTGCGATTAAAAAGAAATATTCGTTTTCAATCCTATTAAAAGCATTATTGAATTGAAATTGCGTGTTTCTATCATTTTTTATTAATTTAAGAATTAAATAAAAGAAATTCCATAATTGATCACAAAGGCAAATATTTAAGTCGTTTTTCTTGAATATCGGCGTTTATTGATACAATCACGACTATTAGGCTGGAAATTCACTTTTTCATGAAAAAGAGACATTTCCCGTCGATTACTAATTTTCTGAGTAAATAACTTGAAAAATTTCGAATCTTTGCTTTAAAATATCAAAATATGACGTATTTGATACTATGAGTGAACAACATTCTAAAAAAGTAACAATAAGATAAATTGACGATTTGGTCCGTTAGAGGACGTTAAAGTAGTAGTTTCTGTATTTGCCGTCAGATCGCAGCACCTCCCAAGCAATGTAATATTTTTAGTTCATGAAAGTAACCAACAGATGGCAGCACTGTCCGACCCGGTACCGAATAGGTGAGCTCCTGTGAACTCCTATTCTCCTGGTACTAAATCGTGTTTTTCAGCGAGAAAACGAGGAACTCGACGGTGCTGCCATCTCTTGACGGATCATATCGACTAAACTTTTAGCCCTTGGGAGGTGCTGCTATCTGACGACGGATATTAAAACTGTTATTAGAAATGCTATTTCTTCACCCAATTTTTTGCGATTAAAAAGAAATATTCGTTTTCAATCCTATTAAAAGCATTATTGACTTGAAATTGCGTGTTTCTATCATTTTTTATTAATTTAAGAATTAAATAAAAGAAATTCCATAATTGATCACAAAGGCAAATATTTAAGTCGTTTTTCTTGAATATCGGCGTTTATTGATACAATCACGACTATTAGGCTGGAAATTCACTTTTTCATGAAAAAGAGACATTTCCCGTCGATTACTAATTTTCTGAGTAAATAACTTGAAAAATTTCGAATCTTTGCTTTAAAATATCAAAATATGACGTATTTGATACTATGAGTGAACAACATTCTAAAAAAGTAACAATAAGATAAATTGACGATTTGGTCCGTTAGAGGACGTTAAAGTAGTAGTTTCTGTATTTGCCGTCAGATCGCAGCACCTCCCAAGCAATGTAATATTTTTAGTTCATGAAAGTAACCAACAGATGGCAGCACTGTCCGACCCGGTACCGAATAGGTGAGCTCCTGTGAACTCCTATTCTCCTGGTACTAAATCGTGATTTTCGGCGAGAAATATTTAAGTCGTTTTTCTTGAATATCGGCGTTTATTGATACAATCACGACTATTAGGCTGGAAATTCACTTTTCCATGAAAAAGAGACATTTCCCGTCGATTACTAATTTTCTGAGTAAATAACATGAAAAATTTCGATCTTTCGACCTTGCGTTACCCTTGTACTTAATATCGTAGAAGATCCTAACACCTAGAATGACTACTATTCTAGAATAAGACATTGGAATGGAGAAACTTCTAATAGAAAAAAGAGGGACCCGGCCGGAATATATTCTAAACAAATTAGAAATGGTACTGCTACCTTCCGACCAAATTGAAGAATAAGGGCCTATTCGACTTGACTCTAAGGATTACAATGACTACTATTTAAGAATCAGACTATGGAATAGAGCACATGCTAATGCAAAAAAGCGGGACCCGGCCTAAACATATTCTAAAAAATGTGAAATGGTACCGCTACCTACCGACGAAATTAAAGAATAAGGTCCTATTCGACTTGACTCTTAGGATTACAACATGAAAACACTACACCTATTGGAGAAATAGATAATAAAATTATAGCCCATATATGTTAACCAAACCAAAGAAACAAACAGCACTATTTGAAAAACTGACCATCTCAGCTACAAGAGGAATACTAGACAAGTTGGACAGAATGAGAGGTAATTACTGGCCAACTCAGACTAGTATTTGCCTTGTATTAAGATGACTGAAAATCCTAGGGTTACCACATCCTTCTGAGACAAAAAAATAGGCCTTGCGTTACCCTTGTACTTAATATCGTAGAAAATCCTAACACGTAGAATGACTACTATTCTAGAATAAGACTATGGAATGGAGAAACTTCTAATAGAAAAAAGAGGGACCCGGCGGGAATATATTCTAAACAAATTAGAAATGGTACTGCTACCTTCCGACCAAATTGAAGAATAAGGGCCTATTCGACTTTACTCTAAGGATTACAATGAATAATATTTTAGAATCAGACTATGGAATAGAGGAACTGCAAATAGAAAAAAGAGGGACCCGGCCTTAATAAAAGGTGAAATGGTACGGCTCCCTGCCTACGCAATTAAAGAATAAGGACCTATTCAACTTAACTCTAAGGATTACAATATAAAAACACTAAACCTAATGGAGAAATAGATAATAAAATTACAGCCTTTATATGCTAATCAAACAAAAGGAACAAACAGCACTATTTGAAAAACTGACCATCTCAGATACAAGAGGAATACTAGACAAAGTTGGACAGATTGAGAGGTAAATTCTGGACAACTGGGACTAGTATTACCCTTGCATTAAGATGACTGAAAATCCTAGAGTTGCCACATCCCTCAGAAAAAAAAAAAAAAGACCTAGTGTTATCCTTGTACTCAATATCGTAGAAAATCCTAACACCTAGAATGACTACTATTTTAGAACCAGACTATGGAATAGAGAAACTGCTAATAGAAGAAAGAGGGACCCGGCCTAAATATATTCTAAAAAATGTGAAATGGTACCGCTACCTCCCGACGAAATTAAAGAATAAAGGCCTATTCGATTTAACCCTGAGCATTAAAAGATAAAATAAGAAATCCTAATTAAAAGATGGAGACTAAAATTAACACCTACATATGTTATCCAAAAAAAAAAACAGCTTACTTGAAATACTGACCATCTCAGATACAAGAGGAATACTAGACAATGTTGGACAGATTGAGAGGTAAATTCTGCCCAACTGAGACTAGTATTAACCTTGTATTAGGATGACAGAAAATCCTAGGGTTACCACATCCCTTCGAAAAAAAAATTAATAGACCTAGCATTATTACCCTTGTACATAATATTTTAGTAAATCCTAACACCTAGGATGACTACTATTTTAGAATCAGCCTATGGAATAGAGCAACTGCTAATAGAAAAAAAAGAACCCTGGGCTGACTATATTCTAAAAAATTAGAAATGGTACCGCTACCTACCGACGAAATTAAAGAATAAGGTCCTATTCGACTTGACTCTTAGGATTACAACATGAAAACACTACACCTATTGGAGAAATAGATAATAAAATTATAGCCCATATATGTTAACCAAACCAAAGAAACAAACAGCACTATTAGAAAAACTTACTATCTCAGATACAAGAGGAATACTAGACAAGTTGGACAGAATGAGAGGTAATTTCTGCCCAACTGAGACTAGTATTACCCTTGTATTAAGATGACTAAAATTCCTAGGGTTTCCACATCCCTTCGAAAGTAAAAAAAATATACCTCATATTACCCTTGTACTTAATATCGTAGAAAATCCTAACGTCTTGAATGACTACTATTTTAGAACCAGACTATGGAATGGAAAAACTTCTAATAGAAAAAAGAGTAACGAGGGCTGACTATATTCTAAAAAATTAGAAATGGTACCGCTACCTCCCCCTAGCAAATGAATAATAAGGGCCTATTTGACTTGACTCTAAGTATTACAATGACTAATATTTTAGAATCAGACTATTGAATAGAGTAACTGCTAATAGAAAAAAGAGGGACCCGGCCTTAATAAAAGGTGAAATGGTACTGCTACCTCCCTACGCAATTGAAGAATAAGGACCTATTCGACTTGACTCTAAAAATTACAATGACTAATACTTTAGAATCAGACCATGGAATAGAGCAACTGCTAATAGAAAAAAGAGAGACCAGGCAGGCCGTTTTATATTCTAAAAAATTAGAAATGGTACCGCTACCTCCCTACGCAATTGAAGAATAAGGGCCTATTTGACTTGACTCTAAGGATTACTATATAAAAACACTAAACCTAATGGAGAAATAGATAATAAATTTACAGCGTATATATGTTAATCAAACAAAAGAAACAAAAAGCACTTTTTGAAAAACTGACAATCTCAGATACCAGAGGAATACTAGACAAGTTGGACAGAATGAGAGGTAATAACCGGCCAACTAAGACTAGTATTACCCTTGTATTAATATGACTGGAAATCCTAGGAATACCACATCCCTTCGAAAATATAAAAAATATATCTCATATCACCCTTGTACTTAATATCGTAGAAAATCCTAACGTCTTGAATGACTACTATTTTAGAACCAGACTATGGAATGGAGAAACTTCTAATAGAAAAAAGAGGGACCCTGCAGGAATATATTCTAAAAAATGTGAAATGGTACTGCTACCTTCCGACCAAATTGAAGAATAAGGGCCTATTCGACTCGACTCTAAGGATTACAATATAAAAACACTAAACCTAATGGAGAAATAGATAATAAAATTATAGCCTATATATGTTAACCAAACCAAAGAAACAAACAGCACTATTCGAAATACTGACCATCTCAGATACATGAGGAATACTAGACAAAGTTGGACAGAACGAAAATTAATTACCGGCCAACGCAGACTAGTATTACCCTTGTATTAAGATGACTGAAATTCCTAGGGTTTCCACATCCCTCCGAAAATAAAACAAATAAACCTAGTATTACTCTTGTACTTAACATCGTAGAAAATCCTAACACCTAGAATGATTACTATTCTAGAATAAGACTATGGAATGGAGAAACTTCTAATAGAAAGAAGAGGGACCCGGCTGGAATATATTCTAAACAAATTAGAAATGGTACTGCTACATTCCGACCATATTGAAGAATAAGGGCCTATTCGACTTGTCTCTAAGGATTACAATGACTAATATTTTAGAATCAGACTATGGAATAGAGCAACTGCTAATAGAATAAAGAGTGACCAGGTCTTTCTTTATTCTAGAAATTGAAAGATGGTACCGCTAACTCCCCCGATCAAATGAACATTAAGTGCCTATTCGACTTAACCCATTAAAAGATAAAATATGAAATCCTAATTAAAAGATGAAAACTAAAATTAACACCTACAATTGTTATCCAAAAAAAAGAAAGAACTATTTGAAATACTGACCATTTCAGATACAAGAGGAATACTAGACAAAGTTGGACAGAATGAGAGGACTAGTATTACCCTTGTATTAAGATGACTGAAAATCCTAGAGTTACCACATCCCTCCGAAAATAAACAAAATAGACCTTATATTACCCTTGTACTTAATATCGTAGAAAATCCTAACACCTAGAATGACTACTATTTTAGAACCAGACTATGGAATAGAGTAACTGCTAATAGAAAAAAAAGAAACCTGGGCTGACTATATTCTAAAAAATTAGAAATGTTACCTCTACCTCCCTACACAATTGAAGAATAAGGGCCTATGCGACTTGACTCTAAGGATTACAATTACTAATATTTAAGAATCAGACTATGGAATAGAGTAACTGCTAATAGAAAAAAGAGGGACCAGGCCTTAAAAAAAGGTGAAATGGTACCGCTACCTCCCTACGCAATTGAAGAATAAGGGCCTATTCGACTTTACTCTAAGAATTACAATGAATAATATTTTAGAATCAGACCATGGAATAGAGCAACTACTAATAGAAAAAAGAGTGACCAGGCCGTTGTATATTCTAAAAAATTAGAAATGGTACTGCTACCTCCCTACGCAATTGAAGAATACGGGCCTATTCTACTTCACTCTAATGATTAATATGTAAAAACACTAAACCTTATGGAGAAATAGATAATAAAATTACAGCCTATATATGTTAACCAAACCAAAGAAACAAACAGCACTATTAGAAAAACTTACCATCTCAGATACAAGAGGAATACTAGACAAAGTTGGACAGAACGAGAGTTAATTACCGGCCAACTCAGACTAGTATTACCCTTGTATTAAGATGACTAAAATTCCTAGGGTTTCCACATCCCTCCGAAAATAAAACAAATAAACCTAGTATTATCCTTGTACTTAACATCGTAGAAAATCCTAACACCCAGAATGACTACTATTTTAGTTTCAGACTATGGAATGGAGCAACTGATAATAGGAAAAAGAGGGAGCCGGCCTGAATATATTCTAAACAAATTAGAAATGGTACCGCTACCTCCCTACGCAATTGAAGAATAATGGCCTATTCGACTTTACTCTAAGGATTACAATTACTAATATTTAAGAATCAGACTATGGAATAGAGTAACTGCTAATAGAAAAAAGAGGGACCAGGCCTTAAAAAAAGGTGAAATGGTACCGCTACCTCCCTACGCAATTGAAGAATAAGGATCTATTCGACTTGACTCTAAGGATTACAATGACTAATATTTTTGAATCAGACCATGGAATAGAGCAACTGCTAATAGAAGAAAGAGAACCCGGCCTGAATATATTCTAAACAAATTAGAAATGGTACTGCTACCTCCCTACGCAATTGAAGAATAAGGGCCTATTCTACTTGACTCTAATTATTACTATGTAAAAACACTAAACCTTATGGAGAAATAGATAATAAAATTACAGCCTATATATGTTAACCAAACCAAAGAAACAAACAGCACTATTAGAAAAACTTACCATCTCAGATACAAGAGGAATACCAGACAAAGTTGGACAGATTGAGAGGTAAATTCTGGCCAACTGGGACTAGTATTACCCTTGCATTAAGATGACTGAAAATCCTAGAGTTACCACATCCCTCCGAAAAACAAAAAAAAGACCTAGTGTTACCCTTGTACTCAATATCGTAGAAAATCCTAACACCTAGAATGACTACTATTTTAGAACCAGACTATGGAATAGAGCAACTGATAAGAGAAAAAAAGAGTGACCAGGCCTTTCTATATTCTAAAATTGGAAGATGATACGGCCACCTACCCTAGCAAATGAAGATTAAGTGCCTATTCGACTTAATCTTAAGCATTAAAAGATATAATATGAAATCCTAATTAAAAGATGAGGACTAAAATTAACACCTACATATGTTATCCAAAAAAAAACTACAGCACTATTTGAAATACTGACCATCTCAGATACAAGAGGAATACTAGACAAAGTTGGACAGATTGAGAGGTAAATTCTGCCCAACTGAGACTAGTATTACCCTTGTATTAGGATGACTGAAAATCCTAGGGTTACCACATCCCTTCGAAAAAAAAATAAATAGACCTAGCATTATTACCCATGTACATAATATTTTAGAAAATCCTAACACCTAGGATGACTACTATTTTAGAATCAGCCTATGGAATAGAGCAACTGCTAATAGAAAAAAAAGAAACCTGGGCTGACTATATTCTAAAAAATTAGAAATGTTACCGCTACCTCCCTACACAATTGAAGAATAAGGGCCTTGACTCTAAGGATTACAATTACTAATATTTAAGAATCAGACTATGGAATAGAGCAACTGCTAATAGAAGAAAGAGAACCCGGCCTAAAAATATTCAAAAAAATGTGAAATGGTACCGCTACCCCCCTACGCAATTGAAGAATAAGGGCCTATTCGACTTGACTCTAAGGATTACCATATAAAAACAATAAACCTTATGGAGAAATAGGTAATAAAATTACAGCCTATATATGTTAACTAAACCAAAGAAACAAGCAGCACTATTAGAAAAACTTACCATCTCAGATACAAGAGGAATACTAGACAAAGTTGGACAGATTGAGAGGTAAATTCTGGCCAACTGGGACTAGTATTACCCTTGCATTAAGATGACTGAAAATCCTAGAGTTACCACATCCCTCCGAAAAAAAAAAAAAGACCTAGTGTTACCCTTGTACTCAATATCGTAGAAAATCCTAAAACCTAGAATGACTACTATTTTAGAACCATACTATGGAATAGAGAAACTGCTAATAGAAAAAAGAGTAACCAGGGCTGACTATATTCTAAAAAATTAGAAATGGTACTGCTACCTCCCTACACAATTAAAGAATAAGGGTCTATTCGACTTGACTCTAAGGATTACAATGACTACTATTTTTGAATCAGACTATGGAATAGAGCAACTGCTAATAGAAGAAAGAGGGACCCGGCCTAGATATATTCTAAAAAATGTGAAATGGTACCGCTACCTCCCGACGAAATTAAAGAATAAGGGCCTATTCGACTTGACTCTAAGGATTACAATGACTAATATATTAGAATCAGACCATGGAATAGAGCAACTACTAATAGAAAAAATAGTGACCAGGCCGTTGTATATTCTAAAAAATTAGAAATGGTACTGCTACCTCCCTACACAATTGAAGAGTAAGGGCCTATTCGACTTGACCCTAAGGATTACAATGACTAATATTTTTTAATCAGACTATGGAATAGAGCAACTGCTAATAGAAGAAAGGGAACACGGCCTAAATATATTCAAAAAAATGTGAAATGGTACCGCTACCTCCCTACGCAATTGAAGAATAAGGGTCTATTCGACTTGACTCTAAGGATTACTATATAAAAACAATAAACCTTATGGAGAAATAGGTAATAAAATTACAGCCTTTATATGTTAACCAAACCAAAGAAACAAGCAGCACTATTAGAAAAACTTACCATCTCAGATACAAAAGGAATACTAGACAAAGTTGGACAGATTGAGAGATAAATTCTGGCCAACTGGGACTAGTATTACCCTTGCATTGAGATGACTTAAAATCCTAGAGTTACCACATCCCTCCGAAAAAAAAAAAAAAAGACCTAGTGTTACCCTTGTACTCAATATCGTAGAAAATCCTAACACCTAGAATGGCTACTATTTTAGAACCAGACTATGGAATAGAGAAACTGCTAACAGAAAAAAGTGTAACCAGGGCTGACTATATTCTAAAAAATTAGAAATGGTACTGCTACCTCCCTACACAATTGAAGAATAAGGGCCTATTCGACTTGACTCTAAGGATTACAATGGCTACTATTTTTGAATCAGACTATGGAATAGAGCAACTGCTAATAGAAGAAAGAGGGACCCGGCCTAAATATATTCTAAAAAATGTGAAATGGTACCGCTACCTCCCGACAAAATTAAAGAATAAAGGCCTATTCGATTTAACCCTGAGCATTAAAAGATAAAATAAGAAATCCTAATTAAAAGATGGAGACTAAAATTAACACCTACATATGTTATCCAAAAAAAAAAACAGCTTACTTGAAATACTGACCATCTCAGATACAAGAGGAATACTAGACAATGTTGGACAGATTGAGAGGTAAATTCTGCCCAACTGAGACTAGTATTAACCTTGTATTAGGATGACTGTAAATCCTAGGGTTACCACATCCCTTCGAAAAAAAAATTAATAGACCTAGCATTATTACCCTTGTACATAATATTTTAGTAAATCCTAACACCTAGGATGACTACTATTTTAGAATCAGCCTATGGAATAGAGCAACTGCTAATAGAAAAAAAAGAACCCTGGGCTGACTATATTCTAAAAAATTAGAAATGTTACCGCTACCTCCCTACACAATTGAAGAATAAGGGCCTATGCGACTTGACTCTAAGGATTACAATTACTAATATTTAAGAATCAGACTATGGAATAGAGTAACTGCTAATAGAAAAAAGAGGGACCAGGCCTTAAAAAAAGGTGAAATGGTACCGCTACCTCCCTACGCAATTGAAGAATAAGGGCCTATTCGACTTTACTCTAAGAATTACAATGAATAATATTTTAGAATCAGACCATGGAATAGAGCAACTACTAATAGAAAAAAGAGTGACCAGGCCGTTGTATATTCTAAAAAATTAGAAATGGTACTGCTACCTCCCTACGCAATTGAAGAATACGGGCCTATTCTACTTCACTCTAATGATTAATATGTAAAAACACTAAACCTTATGGAGAAATAGATAATAAAATTACAGCCTATATATGTTAACCAAACCAAAGAAACAAACAGCACTATTAGAAAAACTTACCATCTCAGATACAAGAGGAATACTAGACAAAGTTGGACAGAACGAGAGTTAATTACCGGCCAACTCAGACTAGTATTACCCTTGTATTAAGATGACTAAAATTCCTAGGGTTTCCACATCCCTCCGAAAATAAAACAAATAAACCTAGTATTATCCTTGTACTTAACATCGTAGAAAATCCTAACACCCAGAATGACTACTATTTTAGTTTCAGACTATGGAATGGAGCAACTGATAATAGGAAAAAGAGGGAGCCGGCCTGAATATATTCTAAACAAATTAGAAATGGTACCGCTACCTCCCTACGCAATTGAAGAATAATGGCCTATTCGACTTTACTCTAAGGATTACAATTACTAATATTTAAGAATCAGACTATGGAATAGAGTAACTGCTAATAGAAAAAAGAGGGACCAGGCCTTAAAAAAAGGTGAAATGGTACCGCTACCTCCCTACGCAATTGAAGAATAAGGATCTATTCGACTTGACTCTAAGGATTACAATGACTAATATTTTTGAATCAGACCATGGAATAGAGCAACTGCTAATAGAAGAAAGAGAACCCGGCCTGAATATATTCTAAACAAATTAGAAATGGTACTGCTACCTCCCTACGCAATTGAAGAATAAGGGCCTATTCTACTTGACTCTAATTATTACTATGTAAAAACACTAAACCTTATGGAGAAATAGATAATAAAATTACAGCCTATATATGTTAACCAAACCAAAGAAACAAACAGCACTATTAGAAAAACTTACCATCTCAGATACAAGAGGAATACCAGACAAAGTTGGACAGATTGAGAGGTAAATTCTGGCCAACTGGGACTAGTATTACCCTTGCATTAAGATGACTGAAAATCCTAGAGTTACCACATCCCTCCGAAAAACAAAAAAAAGACCTAGTGTTACCCTTGTACTCAATATCGTAGAAAATCCTAACACCTAGAATGACTACTATTTTAGAACCAGACTATGGAATAGAGCAACTGATAAGAGAAAAAAAGAGTGACCAGGCCTTTCTATATTCTAAAATTGGAAGATGATACGGCCACCTACCCTAGCAAATGAAGATTAAGTGCCTATTCGACTTAATCTTAAGCATTAAAAGATATAATATGAAATCCTAATTAAAAGATGAGGACTAAAATTAACACCTACATATGTTATCCAAAAAAAAACTACAGCACTATTTGAAATACTGACCATCTCAGATACAAGAGGAATACTAGACAAAGTTGGACAGATTGAGAGGTAAATTCTGCCCAACTGAGACTAGTATTACCCTTGTATTAGGATGACTGAAAATCCTAGGGTTACCACATCCCTTCGAAAAAAAAATAAATAGACCTAGCATTATTACCCATGTACATAATATTTTAGAAAATCCTAACACCTAGGATGACTACTATTTTAGAATCAGCCTATGGAATAGAGCAACTGCTAATAGAAAAAAAAGAAACCTGGGCTGACTATATTCTAAAAAATTAGAAATGTTACCGCTACCTCCCTACACAATTGAAGAATAAGGGCCTTGACTCTAAGGATTACAATTACTAATATTTAAGAATCAGACTATGGAATAGAGTAACTGCTAATAGAAAAAAGAGGGACCAGGCCTTAAAAAAAGGTGAAATGGTACCGCTACCTCCCTACGCAATTGAAGAATAAGGACCTATTCGACTTGACTCTAAGGATTACAATGACTAATATTTTTGAATCAGACTATGGAATAGAGCAACTGCTAATAGAAGAAAGAGGGACCCGGCCTAAATATATTCAAAAAAATGTGAAATGGTACCGCTACCTCCCTTCGCAATTGAAGAATAAGGGCCTATTCGACTTGACTCTAAGGATTACAATGACTAATATTTTAGAATCAGACCATGGAATAGAGCAACTACTAATAGAAAAAAGAGTGACCAGGCCGTTGTATATTCTAAAAAATTAGAAATGGTACTGCTACCTCCCTACGCAATTGAAGAATAAGGGCCTATTCTACTTGACTCTAATGATTACTATGTAAAAAGCTTAAACCTTATGGAGAAATAGATAATAAAATTACAGCCTATATATGTTAACCAAACCAAAGAAACAGCACTATTAGAAAAACTTACCATCTCAGATACAGGAGGAATACTAGACAAAGTTGGACAGATTGAGAGGTAAATTCTAGCAAACTGGGACTAGTATTACCCTTGCATTAAGATGACTGAAAATCCTAGAGTTACCACATCCCTCCGAAAAAAAAAAAAAAAGACCTAGTGTTACCCTTGTACTCAATATCGTAGAAAATCCTAACACCTAGAATGACTACTATTTTAGAACCAGACTATGGAATAGAGAAACTGCTAATAGAAAAAAGAGTAACCAGGGCTGACTATATTCTAAAAAATTAGAAATGGTACTGCTACCTCCCTACACAATTGAAGAATAAGGGCCTATTCGACTTGACTCTAAGGATTACAATGACTACTATTTTTGAATCAGACTATGGAATAGAGCAACTGCTAATAGAAGAAAGAGTGACCCGGCCTAAATATATTCTAAAAAATGTGAAATGGTACCGCTACTTCCCGACGAAATTAAAGAATAAAGGCCTATTCGATTTAACCCTGAGCATTGAAAGATAAAATAAGAAATCCTAATTAAAAGATGGAGACTAAAATTAACACCTACATATGTTATTCAAAAAAAAAAACAGCTTACTTGAAATACTGACCATCTCAGATACAAGAGGAATACTAGACAAAGTTGGACAGATTGAGAGGTAAATTCTGCCCAACTGAGACTAGTATTAACCTTGTATTAGGATGACTGAAAATCCTAGGGTTACCACATCCCTTCGAAAAAAAAATTAATAGACCTAGCATTATTACCCTTGTACATAATATTTTAGTAAATCCTAACACCTAGGATGACTACTATTTTAGAATCAGCCTATGGAATAGAGCAACTGCTAATAGAAAAAAAAGAAACCTGGGCTGACTATATTCTAAAAAATTAGAAATGTTACCGCTACCTCCCTACACAATTGAAGAATAAGGGCCTATGCGACTTGACTCTAAGGATTAATATTACTAATATTTAAGAATCAGACTATGGAATAGAGTAACTGCTAATAGAAAAAAGAGGGACCAGGCCTTAAAAAAAGGTGAAATGGTACCGCTACCTCCCTACGCAATTGAAGAATAAGGACCTATTCGACTTGACTCTAAGGATTACAATGACTAATATTTAAGAATCAGACTATGGAATAGAGTAACTGCTAATAGAAGAAAGAGAACCCGGCCTAAATATATTCAAAAAAATGTGAAATGGTACCGCTACCTCCCGACGAAATTAAAGAATAAGGGCCTATTCGACTTGACTCTAAGGATTACTATATAAAAACAATAAACCTTATGGAGAAATAGGTAATAAAATTACAGCCTATATATGTTAACCAAACCAAAGAAACAAGCAGCACTATTAGAAAAACTTACCATCTCAGATACAAGAGGAATACTAGACAAAGTTGGACAGATTGAGAGGTAAATTCTGGCCAACTGGGACTAGTATTACCCTTGCATTAAGATGACTGAAAATCCTAGAGTTACCACATCCCTCCGAAAAAAAAAAAAAAAAAGACCTAGTGTTACCCCTGTACTCAATATCGTAGAAAATCCTAACACCTAGAATGACTACTATTTTAGAACCAGACTATGGAATAGAGAAACTGCTAATAGAAAAAAGAATAACCATGGCTGACTATATTCTAAAAAATTAGAAATGGTACTGCTACCTCCCTACACAATTGAAGAATAAGGGCCTATGCGACTTGACTCTAAGGATTACAATTACTAATATTTAAGAATCAGACTATGGAATAGAGTAACTGCTAAAGAAAAAAGAGGGACCAGGCCTTAAAAAAAGGTGAAATGGTACCGCTACCTCCCTACGCAATTGAAGAATAAGGACCTATTCGACTTGACTCTAAGGATTGCAATGACTAATATTTTTGGATCAGACTATGGAATAGAGCAACTGCTAATAGAAGAAAGAGAACCCGGCCTAAAAATATTCAAAAAAATGTGAAATGGTACCGCTACCCCCCTACGCAATTGAAGAATAAGGGCCTATTCGACTTGACTCTAAGGATTACCATATAAAAACAATAAACCTTATGGAGAAATAGGTAATAAAATTACAGCCTATATATGTTAACTAAACCAAAGAAACAAGCAGCACTATTAGAAAAACTTACCATCTCAGATACAAGAGGAATACTAGACAAAGTTGGACAGATTGAGAGGTAAATTCTGGCCAACTGGGACTAGTATTACCCTTGCATTAAGATGACTGAAAATCCTAGAGTTACCACATCCCTCCGAAAAAAAAAAAAGACCTAGTGTTACCCTTGTACTCAATATCGTAGAAAATCCTAAAACCTAGAATGACTACTATTTTAGAACCAGACTATGGAATAGAGAAACTGCTAATAGAAAAAAGAGTAACCAGGGCTGACTATATTCTAAAAAATTAGAAATGGTACTGCTACCTCCCTACACAATTAAAGAATAAGGGTCTATTCGACTTGACTCTAAGGATTACAATGACTACTATTTTTGAATCAGACTATGGAATAGAGCAACTGCTAATAGAAGAAAGAGGGACCCGGCCTAGATATATTCTAAAAAATGTGAAATGGTACCGCTACCTCCCGACGAAATTAAAGAATAAGGGCCTATTCGACTTGACTCTAAGGATTACAATGACTAATATATTAGAATCAGACCATGGAATAGAGCAACTACTAATAGAAAAAATAGTGACCAGGCCGTTGTATATTCTAAAAAATTAGAAATGGTACTGCTACCTCCCTACACAATTGAAGAGTAAGGGCCTATTCGACTTGACCCTAAGGATTACAATGACTAATATTTTTTAATCAGACTATGGAATAGAGCAACTGCTAATAGAAGAAAGGGAACACGGCCTAAATATATTCAAAAAAATGTGAAATGGTACCGCTACCTCCCTACGCAATTGAAGAATAAGGGTCTATTCGACTTGACTCTAAGGATTACTATATAAAAACAATAAACCTTATGGAGAAATAGGTAATAAAATTACAGCCTTTATATGTTAACCAAACCAAAGAAACAAGCAGCACTATTAGAAAAACTTACCATCTCAGATACAAAAGGAATACTAGACAAAGTTGGACAGATTGAGAGATAAATTCTGGCCAACTGGGACTAGTATTACCCTTGCATTGAGATGACTTAAAATCCTAGAGTTACCACATCCCTCCGAAAAAAAAAAAAAAAGACCTAGTGTTACCCTTGTACTCAATATCGTAGAAAATCCTAACACCTAGAATGGCTACTATTTTAGAACCAGACTATGGAATAGAGAAACTGCTAACAGAAAAAAGTGTAACCAGGGCTGACTATATTCTAAAAAATTAGAAATGGTACTGCTACCTCCCTACACAATTGAAGAATAAGGGCCTATTCGACTTGACTCTAAGGATTACAATGGCTACTATTTTTGAATCAGACTATGGAATAGAGCAACTGCTAATAGAAGAAAGAGGGACCCGGCCTAAATATATTCTAAAAAATGTGAAATGGTACCGCTACCTCCCGACAAAATTAAAGAATAAAGGCCTATTCGATTTAACCCTGAGCATTAAAAGATAAAATAAGAAATCCTAATTAAAAGATGGAGACTAAAATTAACACCTACATATGTTATCCAAAAAAAAAAACAGCTTACTTGAAATACTGACCATCTCAGATACAAGAGGAATACTAGACAATGTTGGACAGATTGAGAGGTAAATTCTGCCCAACTGAGACTAGTATTAACCTTGTATTAGGATGACTGAAAATCCTAGGGTTACCACATCCCTTCGAAAAAAAAATTAATAGACCTAGCATTATTACCCTTGTACATAATATTTTAGTAAATCCTAACACCTCGGATGACTACTATTTTAGAATCAGCCTATGGAATAGAGCAACTGCTAATAGAAAAAAAAGAACCCTGGGCTGACTATATTCTAAAAAATTAGAAATGTTACCGCTACCTCCCTACACAATTGAAGAATAAGGGCCTATGCGACTTGACTCTAAGGATTACAATTACTAATATTTAAGAATCAGACTATGGAATAGAGTAACTGCTAATAGAAAAAAGAGGGACCAGGCCTTAAAAAAAGGTGAAATGGTACCGCTACCTCCCTACGCAATTGAAGAATAAGGGCCTATTCGACTTTACTCTAAGAATTACAATGAATAATATTTTAGAATCAGACCATGGAATAGAGCAACTACTAATAGAAAAAAGAGTGACCAGGCCGTTGTATATTCTAAAAAATTAGAAATGGTACTGCTACCTCCCTACGCAATTGAAGAATACGGGCCTATTCTACTTCACTCTAATGATTAATATGTAAAAACACTAAACCTTATGGAGAAATAGATAATAAAATTACAGCCTATATATGTTAACCAAACCAAAGAAACAAACAGCACTATTAGAAAAACTTACCATCTCAGATACAAGAGGAATACTAGACAAAGTTGGACAGAACGAGAGTTAATTACCGGCCAACTCAGACTAGTATTACCCTTGTATTAAGATGACTAAAATTCCTAGGGTTTCCACATCCCTCCGAAAATAAAACAAATAAACCTAGTATTATCCTTGTACTTAACATCGTAGAAAATCCTAACACCCAGAATGACTACTATTTTAGTTTCAGACTATGGAATGGAGCAACTGATAATAGGAAAAAGAGGGAGCCGGCCTGAATATATTCTAAACAAATTAGAAATGGTACCGCTACCTCCCTACGCAATTGAAGAATAATGGCCTATTCGACTTTACTCTAAGGATTACAATTACTAATATTTAAGAATCAGACTATGGAATAGAGTAACTGCTAATAGAAAAAAGAGGGACCAGGCCTTAAAAAAAGGTGAAATGGTACCGCTACCTCCCTACGCAATTGAAGAATAAGGATCTATTCGACTTGACTCTAAGGATTACAATGACTAATATTTTTGAATCAGACCATGGAATAGAGCAACTGCTAATAGAAGAAAGAGAACCCGGCCTGAATATATTCTAAACAAATTAGAAATGGTACTGCTACCTCCCTACGCAATTGAAGAATAAGGGCCTATTCTACTTGACTCTAATTATTACTATGTAAAAACACTAAACCTTATGGAGAAATAGATAATAAAATTACAGCCTATATATGTTAACCAAACCAAAGAAACAAACAGCACTATTAGAAAAACTTACCATCTCAGATACAAGAGGAATACCAGACAAAGTTGGACAGATTGAGAGGTAAATTCTGGCCAACTGGGACTAGTATTACCCTTGCATTAAGATGACTGAAAATCCTAGAGTTACCACATCCCTCCGAAAAACAAAAAAAAGACCTAGTGTTACCCTTGTACTCAATATCGTAGAAAATCCTAACACCTAGAATGACTACTATTTTAGAACCAGACTATGGAATAGAGCAACTGATAAGAGAAAAAAAGAGTGACCAGGCCTTTCTATATTCTAAAATTGGAAGATGATACGGCCACCTACCCTAGCAAATGAAGATTAAGTGCCTATTCGACTTAATCTTAAGCATTAAAAGATATAATATGAAATCCTAATTAAAAGATGAGGACTAAAATTAACACCTACATATGTTATCCAAAAAAAAACTACAGCACTATTTGAAATACTGACCATCTCAGATACAAGAGGAATACTAGACAAAGTTGGACAGATTGAGAGGTAAATTCTGCCCAACTGAGACTAGTATTACCCTTGTATTAGGATGACTGAAAATCCTAGGGTTACCACATCCCTTCGAAAAAAAAATAAATAGACCTAGCATTATTACCCATGTACATAATATTTTAGAAAATCCTAACACCTAGGATGACTACTATTTTAGAATCAGCCTATGGAATAGAGCAACTGCTAATAGAAAAAAAAGAAACCTGGGCTGACTATATTCTAAAAAATTAGAAATGTTACCGCTACCTCCCTACACAATTGAAGAATAAGGGCCTTGACTCTAAGGATTACAATTACTAATATTTAAGAATCAGACTATGGAATAGAGTAACTGCTAATAGAAAAAAGAGGGACCAGGCCTTAAAAAAAGGTGAAATGGTACCGCTACCTCCCTACGCAATTGAAGAATAAGGACCTATTCGACTTGACTCTAAGGATTACAATGACTAATATTTTTGAATCAGACTATGGAATAGAGCAACTGCTAATAGAAGAAAGAGGGACCCGGCCTAAATATATTCAAAAAAATGTGAAATGGTACCGCTACCTCCCTTCGCAATTGAAGAATAAGGGCCTATTCGACTTGACTCTAAGGATTACAATGACTAATATTTTAGAATCAGACCATGGAATAGAGCAACTACTAATAGAAAAAAGAGTGACCAGGCCGTTGTATATTCTAAAAAATTAGAAATGGTACTGCTACCTCCCTACGCAATTGAAGAATAAGGGCCTATTCTACTTGACTCTAATGATTACTATGTAAAAAGCTTAAACCTTATGGAGAAATAGATAATAAAATTACAGCCTATATATGTTAACCAAACCAAAGAAACAGCACTATTAGAAAAACTTACCATCTCAGATACAAGAGGAATTTTGTCTGGTATTCCTCTTTTTCCTATTAGCAGTTGCTCCATTCCATAGTCTGAAACTAAAATAGTAGTCATTCTGGGTGTTAGGATTTTCTACGATGTTAAGTACAAGGGTAATACTAGGTTTATTTGTTTTAAACCTCCCCTAGCAAATGACGATTCCGTGCCTATTCGACTTAACCTTAAGCATTAAAAGATAAAATATGAAATCCTAATTAAAAGATGGGGACTAAAATTAACACCTACATATGTTATCCAAATAAAACAACAGCACTATTGGAAATACTTTCCATTTCAGATACAAGAGGAATACTAGACAAAGTTGGACAGAATGAGAGTTAATTTCTGGCCAACTGGGACTAGTATTACCCTTGCATTAAGATGACTGAAAATCCTAGAGTTACTACATCCCTCCGAAAAAAAAAAAAAAAAAGACCTAGTGTTACCCTTGTGTACTCAATATCGTAGAAAATCCTAACACCTAGGATGACTACTATTTTAGAACCAGACTATGGAATAGAGCAACTGATAAGAGAAAAAAGAGTGACCAGGCCTTTCTATATTCTAAAATCGGAAGATTATACCGCCACCTCCCCTAGCATATGAAGATTAAGTGCCTATTCGACTTAACCTTAAGCATTAAAAGATAAAATATGAAATCCTAATTAAAAGATGGCGACTAAAATTAACACCTACATATGCTATCCAAATAAAACAACAGCACTATTGGAAATACTGACCATCTCAGATACAAGAGGAATACCAGACAAAGTTGGACAGAACGAGAGTTAATTACCGGCCAACTCAGACTAGTATTACCCTTGTATTAAGATGACTAAAATTCCTAGGGTTTCCACATCCCTCCGAAAATAAAACAAATAAACCTATTATTACCCTTGTACTTAACATCGTAGAAAATCCTAACACCCAGAATGACTACTATTTTAGTTTCAGACTATGGAATGGAGCAACTGCTAATAGGAAAAAGAGGGAGCCGGCCTGAATATATTCTAAACAAATTAGAAATGGTACCGCTACCTCCCTACGCAATTGAAGAATAATGGCCTATTCGACTTTACTCTAAGGATTACAATGACTAATATTTTTGAATCAGACTATGGAATAGAGCAACTGCTAATAGAAGAAAGAGAACCCGGCCTAAATATATTCAAAAAAATGTGAAATGGTACCGCTACCTCCCTACGCAATTGAAGAATAAGGGCCTATTCGACTTGACTCTAAGGATTACTATATAAAAACAATAAACCTTATAGAGAAATAGGTAATAAAATTACAGCCTATATATGTTAACCAAACCAAAGAAACAAGCAGCACTATTAGAAAAAATTACCATCTCAGATACAAGAGGAATACTAGACAAAGTTGGACAGATTGAGAGGTAAATTCTGGCCAACTGGGACTAGTATTACCCTTGCATTAAGATGACTGAAAATCCTAGAGTTACCACATCCCTCCAAAAAACAAAAAAAAGACCTAGTGTTACCCTTGTACTCAATATCGTAGAAAATCCTAACACCTAGAATGACTACTATTTTAGAACCAGACTATGGAATAGAGTAACTGCTAATAGAGAAAAGAGTAACCAGGGCTGACTATATTCTAAAAAATTAGAAATGGTACTGCTACCTCCCTACACAATTGAAGAATAAGGGCCTATTCGACTTGACTCTAAGGATTACAATGACTACTATTTTTGAATCAGACTATGGAATAGAGCAACTGCTAATAGAAGAAAGAGGGACCCGGCCTAAATATATTCTAAAAAATGTGAAATGGTACCGCTACCTCCCGACGAAATTAAAGAATAAAGGCCTATTCGATTTAACCCTGAGCATTAAAAGATAAAATAAGAAATCCTAATTAAAAGATGGAGACTAAAATTAACACCTACATATGTTATCCAAAAAAAAAAAACAGCTTACTTGAAATACTGACCATCTCAGATACAAGAGGAATACCAGACAAAGTTGGACAGATTGAGAGGTAAATTCTGCCTAACTGAGACTAGTATTACCCTTGTATTAGGATGACTGAAAATCCTAGGGTTACCACATCCCTTCGAAAAAAAAATAAATAGACCTAGCATTATTACCCTTGTACATAATATTTTAGAAAATCCTAACACCTAGGATGACTACTAGTTTAGAATCAGCCTATGGAATAGAGCAACTGCTAATAGAAAAAAAAGAAACCTGGGCTGACTATATTCTAAAAAATTAGAAATGTTACCGCTACCTCCCTACACAATTGAAGAATAAGGGCCTATGCGACTTGACTCTAAGGATTACAATTACTAATATTTAAGAATCAGACTATGGAATAGAGTGACTGCTAATAGAAAAAAGAGGGACCAGGCCTTAAAAAAAGGTGAAATGGTACCGCTACCTCCCTACGCAATTGAAGAATAAGGACCTATTCGACTTGACTCTAAGGATTACAATGACTAATATTTTTGAATCAGACTATGGAATAGAGCAACTGCTAATAGAAGAAAGAGGGACCCGGCCTAAATATATTCAAAAAAATGTGAAATGGTACCGCTACCTCCCTTTGCAATTGAAGAATAAGGGCCTATTCGACTTGACTCTAAGGATTACAATGACTAATATTTTAGTATCAGACCATGGAATAGAGCAACTACTAATAGAAAAAAGAGTGACCAGGCCGTTGTATATTCTAAAATATTAGAAATGGTACTGCTACCTCCCTACGCAATTGAAGAATAAGGGCTTATTCTACTTGACTCTAATGATTACTATGTAAAAACACTAAACCTTATGGAGAAATAGATAATAAAATTACAGCCTATATATGTTAACCAAACCAAAGAAACAAACAGCACTATTAGAAAAACATACCATCTCAGATACAAGAGGAATACCAGACAAAGTTGGACAGAACGAGAGTTAATTACCGGCCAACTCAGACTAGTATTACCCTTGTATTAAGATGATTAAAATTCCTAGGGTTTCCACAACCCTCCGAAAATAAAACAAATAAACCTAGTATTACCCTTGTACTTAAAATCGTAGAAAATCCTAACACCCAGAATGACTACTATTTTAGTTTCAGACTATGGAATGGAGCAACTGCTAATAGGAAAAAGAGGGAGCCGGCCTGAATATATTCTAAACAAATTAGAAATGGTACCGCTACCTCCCTACGCAATTGAAGAATAATGGCCTATTCGACTTTACTCTAAGGATTACAATTACTAATAATTAAGAATCAGACTATGGAATAGAGTAACTGCTAATAGAAAAAAGAGGGACCAGGCCTTAAAAAAAGGTGAAATGGTACCGCTACCTCCCTACGCAATTGAAGAATAAGGACCTATTCGACTTGACTCTAAGGATTACAATGACTAATATTTTTGGATCAGACTATGGAATAGAGCAACTGCTAATAGAAGAAAGAGAACCCGGCCTAAAAATATTCAAAAAAATGTGAAATGGTACCGCTACCCCCCTACGCAATTGAAGAATAAGGGCCTATTCGACTTGACTCTAAGGATTACCATATAAAAACAATAAACCTTATGGAGAAATAGGTAATAAAATTACAGCCTATATATGTTAACTAAACCAAAGAAACAAGCAGCACTATTAGAAAAACTTACCATCTCAGATACAAGAGGAATACTAGACAAAGTTGGACAGATTGAGAGGTAAATTCTGGCCAACTGGGACTAGTATTACCCTTGCATTAAGATGACTGAAAATCCTAGAGTTACCACATCCCTCCGAAAAAAAAAAAAAGACCTAGTGTTACCCTTGTACTCAATATCGTAGAAAATCCTAAAACCTAGAATGACTACTATTTTAGAACCAGACTATGGAATAGAGAAACTGCTAATAGAAAAAAGAGTAACCAGGGCTGACTATATTCTAAAAAATTAGAAATGGTACTGCTACCTCCCTACACAATTAAAGAATAAGGGTCTATTCGACTTGACTCTAAGGATTACAATGACTACTATTTTTGAATCAGACTATGGAATAGAGCAACTGCTAATAGAAGAAAGAGGGACCCGGCCTAGATATATTCTAAAAAATGTGAAATGGTACCGCTACCTCCCGACGAAATTAAAGAATAAGGGCCTATTCGACTTGACTCTAAGGATTACAATGACTAATATATTAGAATCAGACCATGGAATAGAGCAACTACTAATAGAAAAAATAGTGACCAGGCCGTTGTATATTCTAAAAAATTAGAAATGGTACTGCTACCTCCCTACACAATTGAAGAGTAAGGGCCTATTCGACTTGACCCTAAGGATTACAATGACTAATATTTTTTAATCAGACTATGGAATAGAGCAACTGCTAATAGAAGAAAGGGAACACGGCCTAAATATATTCAAAAAAATGTGAAATGGTACCGCTACCTCCCTACGCAATTGAAGAATAAGGGTCTATTCGACTTGACTCTAAGGATTACTATATAAAAACAATAAACCTTATGGAGAAATAGGTAATAAAATTACAGCCTTTATATGTTAACCAAACCAAAGAAACAAGCAGCACTATTAGAAAAACTTACCATCTCAGATACAAAAGGAATACTAGACAAAGTTGGACAGATTGAGAGATAAATTCTGGCCAACTGGGACTAGTATTACCCTTGCATTGAGATGACTTAAAATCCTAGAGTTACCACATCCCTCCGAAAAAAAAAAAAAAAGACCTAGTGTTACCCTTGTACTCAATATCGTAGAAAATCCTAACACCTAGAATGGCTACTATTTTAGAACCAGACTATGGAATAGAGAAACTGCTAACAGAAAAAAGTGTAACCAGGGCTGACTATATTCTAAAAAATTAGAAATGGTACTGCTACCTCCCTACACAATTGAAGAGTAAGGGCCTATTCGACTTGACCCTAAGGATTACAATGACTAATATTTTTTAATCAGACTATGGAATAGAGCAACTGCTAATAGAAGAAAGGGAACACGGCCTAAATATATTCAAAAAAATGTGAAATGGTACCGCTACCTCCCTACGCAATTGAAGAATAAGGGTCTATTCGACTTGACTCTAAGGATTACTATATAAAAACAATAAACCTTATGGAGAAATAGGTAATAAAATTACAGCCTTTATATGTTAACCAAACCAAAGAAACAAGCAGCACTATTAGAAAAACTTACCATCTCAGATACAAAAGGAATACTAGACAAAGTTGGACAGATTGAGAGATAAATTCTGGCCAACTGGGACTAGTATTACCCTTGCATTGAGATGACTTAAAATCCTAGAGTTACCACATCCCTCCGAAAAAAAAAAAAAAAGACCTAGTGTTACCCTTGTACTCAATATCGTAGAAAATCCTAACACCTAGAATGGCTACTATTTTAGAACCAGACTATGGAATAGAGAAACTGCTAACAGAAAAAAGTGTAACCAGGGCTGACTATATTCTAAAAAATTAGAAATGGTACTGCTACCTCCCTACACAATTGAAGAATAAGGGCCTATTCGACTTGACTCTAAGGATTACAATGGCTACTATTTTTGAATCAGACTATGGAATAGAGCAACTGCTAATAGAAGAAAGAGGGACCCGGCCTAAATATATTCTAAAAAATGTGAAATGGTACCGCTACCTCCCGACAAAATTAAAGAATAAAGGCCTATTCGATTTAACCCTGAGCATTAAAAGATAAAATAAGAAATCCTAATTAAAAGATGGAGACTAAAATTAACACCTACATATGTTATCCAAAAAAAAAAACAGCTTACTTGAAATACTGACCATCTCAGATACAAGAGGAATACTAGACAATGTTGGACAGATTGAGAGGTAAATTCTGCCCAACTGAGACTAGTATTAACCTTGTATTAGGATGACTGAAAATCCTAGGGTTACCACATCCCTTCGAAAAAAAAATTAATAGACCTAGCATTATTACCCTTGTACATAATATTTTAGTAAATCCTAACACCTAGGATGACTACTATTTTAGAATCAGCCTATGGAATAGAGCAACTGCTAATAGAAAAAAAAGAACCCTGGGCTGACTATATTCTAAAAAATTAGAAATGTTACCGCTACCTCCCTACACAATTGAAGAATAAGGGCCTGTGCGACTTGACTCTAAAGATTACAATTACTAATATTTAAGAATCAGACTATGGAATAGAGTAACTGCTAATAGAAAAAAGAGGGACAAGGCCTTAACAAAAGGTGAAATGGTACCGCTACCTCCCTCCGCAATTGAAGAATAAGGACCTATTTGACTTGACTCTAAGGATTACAATGACTAATATTTTTGAATCAGACTATGGAATAGAGCAACTGCTAATAGAAGAAAGAGGGACCCGGCCTAAATATATTCTAAAACATGTGTAATGGTACCGCTACCTCCCTTCGCAATTGAAGAATAAGGGCCTATTCGACTTGACTCTAAGGATTACAATGACTAATATTTTAGAATCAGACCATGGAATAGAGCAACTACTAATAGAAAAAAGAGTGACCAGGCCGTTGTATATTCTAAAAAATTAGAAATGGTACTGCTACCTCCCTACGCAATTGAAGAATAAGTGCCTATTCGACTTGACTCTAAGGATTACTATATAAAAACAATAAACTTTATGGAGAAATAGGTAATAAAATTACAGCCTATATATGTTAACCAAACCAAAGAAACAAGCAGCACTATTAGAAAAACTTACCATCTCAGATACAGGAGGAATACTAGACAAAGTTGGACAGATTGAGAGGTAAATTCTAGCAAACTGGGACTAGTATTACCCTTGCATTAAGATGACTGAAAATCCTGGAGTTACCACATCCCTCCGAAAAAAAAAAAAAAAGACCTAGTGTTACCCTTGTACTCAATATCGTAGAAAATCCTAACACCTAGAATGACTACTATTTTAGAACCAGACTATGGAATAGAGAAACTGCTAATAGAAAAAAGAGTAACCAGGGCTGACTATATTCTAAAAAATTAGAAATGGTACTGCTACCTCCCTACACAATTGAAGAATAAGGGCCTATTCGACTTGACTCTAAGGATTACAATGACTACTATTTTTGAATCAGACTATGGAATAGAGCAACTGCTAATAGAAGAAAGAGTGACCCGGCCTAAATATATTCTAAAAAATGTGAAATGGTACCGCTACTTCCCGACGAAATTAAAGAATAAAGGCCTATTCGATTTAACCCTGAGCATTGAAAGATAAAATAAGAAATCCTAATTAAAAGATGGAGACTAAAATTAACACCTACATATGTTATTCAAAAAAAAAACAGCTTACTTGAAATACTGACCATCTCAGATACAAGAGGAATACTAGACAAAGTTGGACAGATTGAGAGGTAAATTCTGCCCAACTGAGACTAGTATTAACCTTGTATTAGGATGACTGAAAATCCTAGGGTTACCACATCCCTTCGAAAAAAAAATTAATAGACCTAGCATTATTACCCTTGTACATAATATTTTAGTAAATCCTAACACCTAGGATGACTACTATTTTAGAATCAGCCTATGGAATAGAGCAACTGCTAATAGAAAAAAAAGAAACCTGGGCTGACTATATTCTAAAAAATTAGAAATGTTACCGCTACCTCCCTACACAATTGAAGAATAAGGGCCTATGCGACTTGACTCTAAGGATTAATATTACTAATATTTAAGAATCAGACTATGGAATAGAGTAACTGCTAATAGAAAAAAGAGGGACCAGGCCTTAAAAAAAGGTGAAATGGTACCGCTACCTCCCTACGCAATTGAAGAATAAGGACCTATTCGACTTGACTCTAAGGATTACAATGACTAATATTTAAGAATCAGACTATGGAATAGAGTAACTGCTAATAGAAGAAAGAGAACCCGGCCTAAATATATTCAAAAAAATGTGAAATGGTACCGCTACCTCCCGACGAAATTAAAGAATAAGGGCCTATTCGACTTGACTCTAAGGATTACTATATAAAAACAATAAACCTTATGGAGAAATAGGTAATAAAATTACAGCCTATATATGTTAACCAAACCAAAGAAACAAGCAGCACTATTAGAAAAACTTACCATCTCAGATACAAGAGGAATACTAGACAAAGTTGGACAGATTGAGAGGTAAATTCTGGCCAACTGGGACTAGTATTACCCTTGCATTAAGATGACTGAAAATCCTAGAGTTACCACATCCCTCCGAAAAAAAAAAAAAAAAAGACCTAGTGTTACCCCTGTACTCAATATCGTAGAAAATCCTAACACCTAGAATGACTACTATTTTAGAACCAGACTATGGAATAGAGAAACTGCTAATAGAAAAAAGAATAACCATGGCTGACTATATTCTAAAAAATTAGAAATGGTACTGCTACCTCCCTACACAATTGAAGAATAAGGGCCTATGCGACTTGACTCTAAGGATTACAATTACTAATATTTAAGAATCAGACTATGGAATAGAGTAACTGCTAAAGAAAAAAGAGGGACCAGGCCTTAAAAAAAGGTGAAATGGTACCGCTACCTCCCTACGCAATTGAAGAATAAGGACCTATTCGACTTGACTCTAAGGATTGCAATGACTAATATTTTTGAATCAGACTATGGAATAGAGCAACTGCTAATAGAAGAAAGAGAACCCGGCCTAAATATATTCAAAAAAATGTGAAATGGTACCGCTACCTCCCTACGCAATTGAAGAATAAGGGCCTATTCTACTTGACTCTAAGGATTACTATATAAAAACAATAAACCTTATGGAGAAATAGGTAATAAAATTACAGCCTATATATGTTAACCAAACCAAAGAAACAAGCAGCACTATTAGAAAAACTTACCATCTCAGATACAAGAGGAATACTAGACAAAGTTGGACAGATTGAGAGGTAAATTCTGGCCAACTGGGACTAGTATTACCCTTGCATTAAGATGACTGAAAATCCTAGAGTTACCACATCCCTCCGAAAAAAAAAAAAAAAAAGACCTAGTGTTACCCTTGTACTCAATATCGTAGAAAATCCTAACACCTAGAATGACTACTATTTTAGAACCAGACTATGGAATAGAGAAACTGCTAATAGAAAAAAGAATAACCATGGCTGACTATATTCTAAAAAATTAGAAATGGTACTGCTACCTCCCTACACAATTGAAGAATAAGGGCCTATGCGACTTGACTCTAAGGATTACAATTACTAATATTTAAGAATCAGACTATGGAATAGAGTAACTGCTAATAGAAAAAAGAGGGACCAGGCCTTAAAAAAAGGTGAAATGGTACCGCTACCTCCCTACGCAATTGAAGAATAAGGACCTATTCGACTTGACTCTAAGGATTACAATGACTAATATTTTTGAATCAGACTATAGAATAGAGCAACTGCTAATAGAAGAAAGAGGGACCCGGCCTAAATATATTCAAAAAAATGTGAAATGGTACTGCTACCTCCCTTCGCAATTGAAGAATAAGGGCCTATTCGACTTGACTCTAAGGATTACAATGACTAATATTTTAGAATCAGACCATGGAATAGAGCAACTGCTAATAGAAGAAAGAGGGACCCGGCCTAAATATATTCAAAAAAATGTGAAATGGTACTGCTACCTCCCTTCGCAATTGAAGAATAAGGGCCTATTCGACTTGACTCTAAGGATTACAATGACTAATATTTTAGAATCAGACCATGGAATAGAGCAACTACTAATAGAAAGAAGAGTGACCAGGCCGTTGTATATTCTAAAAAATTAGAAATGGTACTGCTACCTCCCTACGCAATTGAAGAATAAGGGCCTATTCTATTTGACTCTAATGATTACTATGTAAAAACACTAAACCTTATGGAGAAATAGATAATAAAATTACAGCCTATATATGTTAACCAAACCAAAGAAACAAACAGCACTATTAGAAAAACTTACCATCTCAGATACAAGAGGAATACCAGACAAAGTTGGACAGAACGAGAGTTAATTACCGGCCAACTCAGACTAGTATTACCCTTGTATTAAGATGACTAAAATTCCTAGGGTTTCCACATCCCTCCGAAAATAAAACAAATAAACCTAGTATTACCCTTGTACTTAACATCGTGGAAAATCCTAACACCCAGAATGACTACTATTTTAGTTTCCAGACTATGGAATGGAGCAACTGCTAATAGGAAAAAGAGGGAGCCGGCCTGAATATATTCTAAACAAATTAGAAATGGTACCGCTACCTCCCTACGCAATTGAAGAATAATGGCCTATTCGACTTTACTCTGAGGATTACAATTACTAATATTTAAGAATCAGACTATGGAATAGAGTAACTGCTAATAGAAAAAAGAGGGACCAGGCCTTAAAAAAAGGTGAAATGGTACCGCTACCTCCCTACGCAATTGAAGAATAAGGACCTATTCGACTTGACTCTAAGGATTACTATATAAAAACAATAAACCTTATGGAGAAATAGGTAATAAAATTACAGCCTATAAATGTTAACCAAACCAAAGAAACAAGCAGCACTATTAGAAAAACTTACCATCTCAGATACAAGAGGAATACTAGACAAAGTTGGACAGATTGAGAGGTAAATTCTGGCCAACTGGGACTAGTATTACCCTTGCATTAAGATGACTGAAAATCCTAGAGTTGCCACATCCCTCAGAAAAAAAAAAAAAAGACCTAGTGTTATCCTTGTACTCAATATCGTAGAAAATCCTAACACCTAGAATGACTACTATTTTAGAACCAGACTATGGAATAGAGAAACTGCTAATAGAAGAAAGAGGGACCCGGCCTAAATATATTCTAAAAAATGTGAAATGGTACCGCTACCTCCCGACGAAATTAAAGAATAAAGGCCTATTCGATTTAACCCTGAGCATTAAAAGATAAAATAAGAAATCCTAATTAAAAGATGGAGACTAAAATTAACACCTACATATGTTATCCAAAAAAAAAAACAGCTTACTTGAAATACTGACCATCTCAGATACAAGAGGAATACTAGACAAAGTTGGACAGATTGAGAGGTAAATTCTGCCCAACTGAGACTAGTATTAACCTTGTATTAGGATGACTGAAAATCCTAGGGTTACCACATCCCTTCGAAAAAAAAATTAATAGACCTAGCATTATTACCCTTGTACATAATATTTTAGTAAATCCTAACACCTAGGATGACTACTATTTTAGAATCAGCCTATGGAATAGAGCAACTGCTAATAGAAAAAAAAAAAACCTGGGCTGACTATATTCTAAAAAATTAGAAATGTTACTGCTACCTCCCTACACAAGTGAAGAATAAGGGCCTATGCGACTTGACTCTAAAGATTACAATTACTAATATTTAAGAATCAGACTATGGAATAGAGTAACTGCTAATAGAAAAAAGAGGGACAAGGCCTTAACAAAAGGTGAAATGGTACCGCTACCTCCCTACGCAATTGAAGAATAAGGACCTATTCGACTTGACTCTAAGGATTACAATGACTAATATTTATGAATCAGACTATGGAATAGAGCAACTGCTAATAGAAGAAAGAGGGACCCGGCCTAAATATATTCTAAAAAATGTGAAATGGTACCGCTACCTCCCTTCGCAATTGAAGAATAAGGGCCTATTCGACTTGACTCTAAGGATTACAATGACTAATATTTTAGAATCAGACCATGGAATAGAGCAGCTACTAATAGAAAAAAGAGTGACCAGGCCGTTGTATATTCTAAAAAATTAGAAAATGGTACTGCTACCTCCCTACGCAATTGAAGAATAAGTGCCTATTCGACTTGACTCTAAGGATTACTATATAAAAACAATAAACTTTATGGAGAAATAGGTAATAAAATTACAGCCTATATATGTTAACCAAACCAAAGAAACAAGCAGCACTATTAGAAAAACTTACCATCTCAGATACAGGAGGAATACTAGACAAACTTGGACAGATTGAGAGGTAAATTCTGGCCAACTGGGACTAGTATTACCCTTGCATTAAGATGACTGAAAATCCTAGAGTTACCACATCCCTCCGAAAAAAAAAAAAAAGACCTAGTGTTACCCTTGTACTCAATATCGTAGAAAATCCTAACACCTAGAATGACTACTATTTTAGAACCAGACTATGGAATAGAGAAACTGCTAATAGAAAAAATAGTAACCAGGGCTGACTATATTCTAAAAAATTAGAAATGATACTGCTACCTCCCTACACAATTCAAGAATAAGGGCCTATTCGACTTGACTCTAAGGATTACAATGACTACTATTTTTGAATCAGACTATGGAATAAAGCAACTGCTAATAGAAGAAAGAGTGACCCGGCCTAAATATATTCTAAAAAATGTGAAATGGTACCGCTACTTCCCGACGAAATTAAAGAATAAAGGCCTATTCGATTTAACCCTGAGCATTAAAAGATAAAATAAGAAATCCTAATTAAAAGATGGAGACTAAAATTAACACCTACATATGTTATCCAAAAAAAAAAACAGCTTACTTGAAATACTGACCATCTCAGATACAAGAGGAATACTAGACAATGTTGGACAGATTGAGAGGTAAATTCTGCCCAACTGAGACTAGTATTAACCTTGTATTAGGATGACAGAAAATCCTAGGGTTACCACATCCCTTCGAAAAAAAAATTAATAGACCTAGCATTATTACCCTTGTACATAATATTTTAGTAAATCCTAACACCTAGGATGACTACTATTTTAGAATCAGCCTATGGAATAGAGCAACTGCTAATAGAAAAAAAAGAACCCTGGGCTGACTATATTCTAAAAAATTAGAAATGTTACCGCTACCTCCCTACACAATTGAAGAATAAGGGCCTATGCGACTTGACTCTAAAGATTACAATTACTAATATTTAAGAATCAGACTATGGAATAGAGTAACTGCTAATAGAAAAAAGAGGGACAAGGCCTTAACAAAAGGTGAAATGGTACCGCTACCTCCCTCCGCAATTGAAGAATAAGGACCTATTCGACTTGACTCTAAGGATTACAATGACTAATATTTTTGAATCAGACTATGGAATAGAGCAACTGCTGATAGAAAAAAGAGTGACCAGGCCGTTGTATATTCTAAAAAATTAGAAATGGTACTGCTACCTCCCTAGGCAATTGAAGAATAAGTGCCTATTCTACTTGACTCTAAGGATTACTATATAAAAACAATAAACTTTATGGAGAAATAGGTATTAAAATTACAGCCTATATATGTTAACCAAACCAAAGAAACAAGCAGCACTATTAGAAAAACTTACCATCTCAGATACAGGAGGAATACTAGACAAAGTTGGACAGATTGAGAGGTAAATTCTGGCGAACTGGGACTAGTATTACCCTTGCATTAAGATGACTGAAAATCCTAGAGTTACCACATCCCTCCGAAAAAAAAAAAAAAAAGACCTAGTGTTACCCTTGTACTCAATATCGTAGAAAATCCTAACACCTAGAATGATTACTATTCTAGAATAAGACTATGGAATAGAGAAACTGCTAATAGAAAAAAGAGTAACCAGGGCTGACTATATTCTAAAAAATTAGAAATGGTACTGCTACCTCCCTACACAATTAAAGAATAAGGGCCTATTCGACTTGACTCTAAGGATTACAATGACTACTATTTTTGAATCAGACTATGGAATAGAGCAACTGCTAATAGAAGAAAGAGTGACCCGGCCTAAATATATTCTAAAAAATGTGAAATGGTACCGCTACTTCCCGACGAAATTAAAGAATAAAGGCCTATTCGATTTAACCCTGAGCATTAAAAGATAAAATAAGAAATCCTAATTAAAAGATGGAGACTAAAATTAACACCTACATATGTTATCCAAAAAAAAAAACAGCTTACTTGAAATACTGACCATCTCAGATACAAGAGGAATACTAGACAAAGTTGGACAGATTGAGAGGTAAATTTTGCCCAACTGAGACTAGTATTAACCTTGTATTAGGATGACTGAAAATCCTAGGGTTACCACATCCCTTCGAAAAAAAAATTAATAGACCTAGCATTATTACCCTTGTACATAATATTTTAGTAAATCCTAACACCTAGGATGACTACTATTTTAGAATCAGCCTATGGAATAGAGCAACTGCTAATAGAAAAAAAAGAAACCTGGGCTGACTATATTCTAAAAAATTAGAAATGTTACCGCTACCTCCCTACACAATTGAAGAATAAGGGCCTATGCGACTTGACTCTAAGGATTACAATTACTAATATTTAAGAATCAGACTATGGAATAGAGTAACTGCTAATAGAAAAAAGAGGGACCAGGCCTTAAAAAAAGGTGAAATGGTACCGCTACCTCCCTACGCAATTGAAGAATAAGGACCTATTCGACTTGACTCTAAGGATTACAATGACTAATATTTTTGAATCAGACTATGGAATAGAGCAACTGCTAATAGAAGAAAGAGAACCCAGCCTAAATATATTCAAAAAAATGTGAAATGGTACCGCTACCTCCCTACGCAATTGAAGAATAAGGGCCTATTCTACTTGACTCTAAGGATTACTATATAAAAACAATAAACCTTATGGAGAAATAGGTAATAAAATTACAGCCTATATATGTTAACCAAACCAAAGAAACAAGCAGCACTATTAGAAAAACTTACCATCTCAGATACAAGAGGAATACTAGACAAAGTTGGACAGATTGAGAGGTAAATTCTGGCCAACTGGGACTAGTATTACCCTTGCATTAAGATGACTGAAAATCCTAGAGTTACCACATCCCTCCGAAAAAAAAAAAAAAAGACCTAGTGTTACCCTTGTACTTAATATCGTAGAAAATCCTAACACCTAGAATGACTACTATTTTAGAACCAGACTATGGAATAGAGAAACTGCTAATAGAAAAAAGAATAACCATGGCTGACTATATTCTAAAAAATTAGAAATGGTACTGCTACCTCCCTACACAATTGAAGAATAAGGGCCTATGCGACTTGACTCTAAGGATTACAATTACTAATATTTAAGAATCAGACTATGGAATAGAGTAACTGCTAATAGAAAAAAGAGGGACCAGGCCTTAAAAAAAGGTGAAATGGTACCGCTACCTCCCTACGCAATTGAAGAATAAGGACCTATTCGACTTGACTCTAAGGATTACAATGACTAATATTTTTGAATCAGACTATAGAATAGAGCAACTGATAATAGAAGAAAGAGGGACCCGGCCTAAATATATTCAAAAAAATGTGAAATGGTACTGCTACCTCCCTTCGCAATTGAAGAATAAGGGCCTATTCGACTTGACTCTAAGGATTACAATGACTAATATTTTAGAATCAGACCATGGAATAGAGCAACTGCTAATAGAAGAAAGAGGGACCCGGCCTAAATATATTCAAAAAAATGTGAAATGGTACTGCTACCTCCCTTCGCAATTGAAGAATAAGGGCCTATTCGACTTGACTCTAAGGATTACAATGACTAATATTTTAGAATCAGACCATGGAATAGAGCAACTACTAATAGAAAAAAGAGTGACCAGGCCGTTGTATATTCTAAAAAATTAGAAATGGTACTGCTACCTCCCTACGCAATTGAAGAATAAGGGCCTATTCTATTTGACTCTAATGATTACTATGTAAAAACACTAAACGTTATGGAGAAATAGATAATAAAATTACAGCCTATATATGTTAACCAAACCAAAGAAACAAACAGCACTATTAGAAAAACTTACCATCTCAGATACAAGAGGAATACCAGACAATGTTGGACAGAACGAGAGTTAATTACCGGCCAACTCAGACTAGTATTACCCTTGTATTAAGATGACTAAAATTCCTAGGGTTTCCACATCCCTCCGAAAATAAAACAAATAAACCTAGTATTACCCTTGTACTTAACATCGTGGAAAATCCTAACACCCAGAATGACTACTATTTTAGTTTCCAGACTATGGAATGGAGCAACTGCTAATAGGAAAAAGAGGGAGCCGGCCTGAATATATTCTAAACAAATTAGAAATGGTACCGCTACCTCCCTACGCAATTGAAGAATAATGGCCTATTCGACTTTACTCTGAGGATTACAATTACTAATATTTAAGAATCAGACTATGGAATAGAGTAACTGCTAATAGAAAAAAGAGGGACCAGGCCTTAAAAAAAGGTGAAATGGTACCGCTACCTCCCTACGCAATTGAAGAATAAGGACCTATTCGACTTGACTCTAAGGATTACAATGACTAATATTTTTGAATCAGACTATGGAATAGAGCAACTGCTAATAGAAGAAAGAGAACCCAGCCTAAATATATTCAAAAAAATGTGAAATGGTACCGCTACCTCCCTACGCAATTGAAGAATAAGGGCCTATTCTACTTGACTCTAAGGATTACTATATAAAAACAATAAACCTTATGGAGAAATAGGTAATAAAATTACAGCCTATATATGTTAACCAAACCAAAGAAACAAGCAGCACTATTAGAAAAACTTACCATCTCAGATACAAGAGGAATACTAGACAAAGTTGGACAGATTGAGAGGTAAATTCTGGCCAACTGGGACTAGTATTACCCTTGCATTAAGATGACTGAAAATCCTAGAGTTACCACATCCCTCCGAAAAAAAAAAAAAAAAAGACCTAGTGTTACCCTTGTACTCAATATCGTAGAAAATCCTAACACCTAGAATGACTACTATTTTAGAACCAGACTATGGAATAGAGAAACTGCTAATAGAAAAAAGAATAACCATGGCTGACTATATTCTAAAAAATTAGAAATGGTACTGCTACCTCCCTACACAATTGAAGAATAAGGGCCTATGCGACTTGACTCTAAGGATTACAATTACTAATATTTAAGAATCAGACTATGGAATAGAGTAACTGCTAATAGAAAAAAGAGGGACCAGGCCTTAAAAAAAGGTGAAATGGTACCGCTACCTCCCTACGCAATTGAAGAATAAGGACCTATTCGACTTGACTCTAAGGATTACAATGACTAATATTTTTGAATCAGACTATAGAATAGAGCAACTGATAATAGAAGAAAGAGGGACCCGGCCTAAATATATTCAAAAAAATGTGAAATGGTACTGCTACCTCCCTTCGCAATTGAAGAATAAGGGCCTATTCGACTTGACTCTAAGGATTACAATGACTAATATTTTAGAATCAGACCATGGAATAGAGCAACTGCTAATAGAAGAAAGAGGGACCCGGCCTAAATATATTCAAAAAAATGTGAAATGGTACTGCTACCTCCCTTCGCAATTGAAGAATAAGGGCCTATTCGACTTGACTCTAAGGATTACAATGACTAATATTTTAGAATCAGACCATGGAATAGAGCAACTACTAATAGAAAGAAGAGTGACCAGGCCGTTGTATATTCTAAAAAATTAGAAATGGTACTGCTACCTCCCTACGCAATTGAAGAATAAGGGCCTATTCTATTTGACTCTAATGATTACTATGTAAAAACACTAAACCTTATGGAGAAATAGATAATAAAATTACAGCCTATATATGTTAACCAAACCAAAGAAACAAACAGCACTATTAGAAAAACTTACCATCTCAGATACAAGAGGAATACCAGACAAAGTTGGACAGAACGAGAGTTAATTACCGGCCAACTCAGACTAGTATTACCCTTGTATTAAGATGACTAAAATTCCTAGGGTTTCCACATCCCTCCGAAAATAAAACAAATAAACCTAGTATTACCCTTGTACTTAACATCGTGGAAAATCCTAACACCCAGAATGACTACTATTTTAGTTTCCAGACTATGGAATGGAGCAACTGCTAATAGGAAAAAGAGGGAGCCGGCCTGAATATATTCTAAACAAATTAGAAATGGTACCGCTACCTCCCTACGCAATTGAAGAATAATGGCCTATTCGACTTTACTCTGAGGATTACAATTACTAATATTTAAGAATCAGACTATGGAATAGAGTAACTGCTAATAGAAAAAAGAGGGACCAGGCCTTAAAAAAAGGTGAAATGGTACCGCTACCTCCCTACGCAATTGAAGAATAAGGACCTATTCGACTTGACTCTAAGGATTACTATATAAAAACAATAAACCTTATGGAGAAATAGGTAATAAAATTACAGCCTATAAATGTTAACCAAACCAAAGAAACAAGCAGCACTATTAGAAAAACTTACCATCTCAGATACAAGAGGAATACTAGACAAAGTTGGACAGATTGAGAGGTAAATTCTGGCCAACTGGGACTAGTATTACCCTTGCATTAAGATGACTGAAAATCCTAGAGTTGCCACATCCCTCAGAAAAAAAAAAAAAAGACCTAGTGTTATCCTTGTACTCAATATCGTAGAAAATCCTAACACCTAGAATGACTACTATTTTAGAACCAGACTATGGAATAGAGAAACTGCTAATAGAAGAAAGAGGGACCCGGCCTAAATATATTCTAAAAAATGTGAAATGGTACCGCTACCTCCCGACGAAATTAAAGAATAAAGGCCTATTCGATTTAACCCTGAGCATTAAAAGATAAAATAAGAAATCCTAATTAAAAGATGGAGACTAAAATTAACACCTACATATGTTATCCAAAAAAAAAAACAGCTTACTTGAAATACTGACCATCTCAGATACAAGAGGAATACTAGACAAAGTTGGACAGATTGAGAGGTAAATTCTGCCCAACTGAGACTAGTATTAACCTTGTATTAGGATGACTGAAAATCCTAGGGTTACCACATCCCTTCGAAAAAAAAATTAATAGACCTAGCATTATTACCCTTGTACATAATATTTTAGTAAATCCTAACACCTAGGATGACTACTATTTTAGAATCAGCCTATGGAATAGAGCAACTGCTAATAGAAAAAAAAAAAACCTGGGCTGACTATATTCTAAAAAATTAGAAATGTTACTGCTACCTCCCTACACAAGTGAAGAATAAGGGCCTATGCGACTTGACTCTAAAGATTACAATTACTAATATTTAAGAATCAGACTATGGAATTGAGTAACTGCTAATAGAAAAAAGAGGGACAAGGCCTTAACAAAAGGTGAAATGGTACCGCTACCTCCCTACGCAATTGAAGAATAAGGACCTATTCGACTTGACTCTAAGGATTACAATGACTAATATTTATGAATCAGACTATGGAATAGAGCAACTGCTAATAGAAGAAAGAGGGACCCGGCCTAAATATATTCTAAAAAATGTGAAATGGTACCGCTACCTCCCTTCGCAATTGAAGAATAAGGGCCTATTCGACTTGACTCTAAGGATTACAATGACTAATATTTTAGAATCAGACCATGGAATAGAGCAGCTACTAATAGAAAAAAGAGTGACCAGGCCGTTGTATATTCTAAAAAATTAGAAAATGGTACTGCTACCTCCCTACGCAATTGAAGAATAAGTGCCTATTCGACTTGACTCTAAGGATTACTATATAAAAACAATAAACTTTATGGAGAAATAGGTAATAAAATTACAGCCTATATATGTTAACCAAACCAAAGAAACAAGCAGCACTATTAGAAAAACTTACCATCTCAGATACAGGAGGAATACTAGACAAACTTGGACAGATTGAGAGGTAAATTCTGGCCAACTGGGACTAGTATTACCCTTGCATTAAGATGACTGAAAATCCTAGAGTTACCACATCCCTCCGAAAAAAAAAAAAAAGACCTAGTGTTACCCTTGTACTCAATATCGTAGAAAATCCTAACACCTAGAATGACTACTATTTTAGAACCAGACTATGGAATAGAGAAACTGCTAATAGAAAAAATAGTAACCAGGGCTGACTATATTCTAAAAAATTAGAAATGATACTGCTACCTCCCTACACAATTCAAGAATAAGGGCCTATTCGACTTGACTCTAAGGATTACAATGACTACTATTTTTGAATCAGACTATGGAATAAAGCAACTGCTAATAGAAGAAAGAGTGACCCGGCCTAAATATATTCTAAAAAATGTGAAATGGTACCGCTACTTCCCGACGAAATTAAAGAATAAAGGCCTATTCGATTTAACCCTGAGCATTAAAAGATAAAATAAGAAATCCTAATTAAAAGATGGAGACTAAAATTAACACCTACATATGTTATCCAAAAAAAAAAACAGCTTACTTGAAATACTGACCATCTCAGATACAAGAGGAATACTAGACAATGTTGGACAGATTGAGAGGTAAATTCTGCCCAACTGAGACTAGTATTAACCTTGTATTAGGATGACAGAAAATCCTAGGGTTACCACATCCCTTCGAAAAAAAAATTAATAGACCTAGCATTATTACCCTTGTACATAATATTTTAGTAAATCCTAACACCTAGGATGACTACTATTTTAGAATCAGCCTATGGAATAGAGCAACTGCTAATAGAAAAAAAAGAACCCTGGGCTGACTATATTCTAAAAAATTAGAAATGTTACCGCTACCTCCCTACACAATTGAAGAATAAGGGCCTATGCGACTTGACTCTAAAGATTACAATTACTAATATTTAAGAATCAGACTATGGAATAGAGTAACTGCTAATAGAAAAAAGAGGGACAAGGCCTTAACAAAAGGTGAAATGGTACCGCTACCTCCCTCCGCAATTGAAGAATAAGGACCTATTCGACTTGACTCTAAGGATTACAATGACTAATATTTTTGAATCAGACTATGGAATAGAGCAACTGCTGATAGAAAAAAGAGTGACCAGGCCGTTGTATATTCTAAAAAATTAGAAATGGTACTGCTACCTCCCTAGGCAATTGAAGAATAAGTGCCTATTCTACTTGACTCTAAGGATTACTATATAAAAACAATAAACTTTATGGAGAAATAGGTATTAAAATTACAGCCTATATATGTTAACCAAACCAAAGAAACAAGCAGCACTATTAGAAAAACTTACCATCTCAGATACAGGAGGAATACTAGACAAAGTTGGACAGATTGAGAGGTAAATTCTGGCGAACTGGGACTAGTATTACCCTTGCATTAAGATGACAGAAAATCCTAGAGTTACCACATCCCTCTGAAAAAAAAAAAAAAAAGACCTAGTGTTACCCTTGTACTCAATATCGTAGAAAATCCTAACACCTAGAATGATTACTATTCTAGAATAAGACTATGGAATAGAGAAACTGCTAATAGAAAAAAGAGTAACCAGGGCTGACTATATTCTAAAAAATTAGAAATGGTACTGCTACCTCCCTACACAATTAAAGAATAAGGGCCTATTCGACTTGACTCTAAGGATTACAATGACTACTATTTTTGAATCAGACTATGGAATAGAGCAACTGCTAATAGAAGAAAGAGTGACCCGGCCTAAATATATTCTAAAAAATGTGAAATGGTACCGCTACTTCCCGACGAAATTAAAGAATAAAGGCCTATTCGATTTAACCCTGAGCATTAAAAGATAAAATAAGAAATCCTAATTAAAAGATGGAGACTAAAATTAACACCTACATATGTTATCCAAAAAAAAAAACAGCTTACTTGAAATACTGACCATCTCAGATACAAGAGGAATACTAGACAAAGTTGGACAGATTGAGAGGTAAATTTTGCCCAACTGAGACTAGTATTATCCTTGTATTAGGATGACTGAAAATCCTAGGGTTACCACATCCCTTCGAAAAAAAAATTAATAGACCTAGCATTATTACCCTTGTACATAATATTTTAGTAAATCCTAACACCTAGGATGACTACTATTTTAGAATCAGCCTATGGAATAGAGCAACTGCTAATAGAAAAAAAAGAAACCTGGGCTGACTATATTCTAAAAAATTAGAAATGTTACCGCTACCTCCCTACACAATTGAAGAATAAGGGCCTATGCGACTTGACTCTAAGGATTACAATTACTAATATTTAAGAATCAGACTATGGAATAGAGTAACTGCTAATAGAAAAAAGAGGGACCAGGCCTTAAAAAAAGGTGAAATGGTACCGCTACCTCCCTACGCAATTGAAGAATAAGGACCTATTCGACTTGACTCTAAGGATTACAATGACTAATATTTTTGAATCAGACTATGGAATAGAGCAACTGCTAATAGAAGAAAGAGAACCCAGCCTAAATATATTCAAAAAAATGTGAAATGGTACCGCTACCTCCCTACGCAATTGAAGAATAAGGGCCTATTCTACTTGACTCTAAGGATTACTATATAAAAACAATAAACCTTATGGAGAAATAGGTAATAAAATTACAGCCTATATATGTTAACCAAACCAAAGAAACAAGCAGCACTATTAGAAAAACTTACCATCTCAGATACAAGAGGAATACTAGACAAAGTTGGACAGATTGAGAGGTAAATTCTGGCCAACTGGGACTAGTATTACCCTTGCATTAAGATGACTGAAAATCCTAGAGTTACCACATCCCTCCGAAAAAAAAAAAAAAAGACCTAGTGTTACCCTTGTACTTAATATCGTAGAAAATCCTAACACCTAGAATGACTACTATTTTAGAACCAGACTATGGAATAGAGAAACTGCTAATAGAAAAAAGAATAACCATGGCTGACTATATTCTAAAAAATTAGAAATGGTACTGCTACCTCCCTACACAATTGAAGAATAAGGGCCTATGCGACTTGACTCTAAGGATTACAATTACTAATATTTAAGAATCAGACTATGGAATAGAGTAACTGCTAATAGAAAAAAGAGGGACCAGGCCTTAAAAAAAGGTGAAATGGTACCGCTACCTCCCTACGCAATTGAAGAATAAGGACCTATTCGACTTGACTCTAAGGATTACAATGACTAATATTTTTGAATCAGACTATAGAATAGAGCAACTGATAATAGAAGAAAGAGGGACCCGGCCTAAATATATTCAAAAAAATGTGAAATGGTACTGCTACCTCCCTTCGCAATTGAAGAATAAGGGCCTATTCGACTTGACTCTAAGGATTACAATGACTAATATTTTAGAATCAGACCATGGAATAGAGCAACTACTAATAGAAAAAAGAGTGACCAGGCCGTTGTATATTCTAAAAAATTAGAAATGGTACTGCTACCTCCCTACGCAATTGAAGAATAAGGGCCTATTCTATTTGACTCTACTGATTACTATGTAAAAACACTAAACGTTATGGAGAAATAGATAATAAAATTACAGCCTATATATGTTAACCAAACCAAAGAAACAAACAGCACTATTAGAAAAACTTACCATCTCAGATACAAGAGGAATACCAGACAATGTTGGACAGAACGAGAGTTAATTACCGGCCAACTCAGACTAGTATTACCCTTGTATTAAGATGACTAAAATTCCTAGGGTTTCCACATCCCTCCGAAAATAAAACAAATAAACCTAGTATTACCCTTGTACTTAACATCGTGGAAAATCCTAACACCCAGAATGACTACTATTTTAGTTTCCAGACTATGGAATGGAGCAACTGCTAATAGGAAACAGAGGGAGCCGGCCTGAATATATTCTAAACAAATTAGAAATGGTACCGCTACCTCCCTACGCAATTGAATAATGGCCTATTCGACTTTACTCTGAGGATTACAATTACTAATATTTAAGAATCAGACTATGGAATAGAGTAACTGCTAATAGAAAAAAGAGGGACCAGGCCTTAAAAAAAGGTGAAATGGTACCGCTACCTCCCTACGCAATTGAAGAATAAGGACCTATTCGACTTGACTCTAAGGATTACAATGACTAATATTTTAGAATCAGACCATGGAATAGAGCAACTACTAATAGAAAAAAGAGTGACCAGGCCGTTGTATATTCTAAAAAATTAGAAATGGTACTGCTACCTCCCTACGCAATTGAAGAATAAGGGCCTATTCTATTTGACTCTAAGGATTACTATATAAAAACAATAAACCTTATGGAGAAATAGGTAATAAAATTACAGCCTATAAATGTTAACCAAACCAAAGAAACAAGCAGCACTATTAGAAAAACTTACCATCTCAGATACAAGAGGAATACTAGACAAAGTTGGACAGATTGAGAGGTAAATTCTGGACAACTGGGACTAGTATTACCCTTGCATTAAGATGACTGAAAATCCTAGAGTTGCCACATCCCTCAGAAAAAAAAAAAAAAGACCTAGTGTTATCCTTGTACTCAATATCGTAGAAAATCCTAACACCTAGAATGACTACTATTTTAGAACCAGACTATGGAATAGAGAAACTGCTAATAGAAGAAAGAGGGACCCGGCCTAAATATATTCTAAAAAATGTGAAATGGTACCGCTACCTCCCGACGAAATTAAAGAATAAAGGCCTATTCGATTTAACCCTGAGCATTAAAAGATAAAATAAGAAATCCTAATTAAAAGATGGAGACTAAAATTAACACCTACATATGTTATCCAAAAAAAAAAACAGCTTACTTGAAATACTGACCATCTCAGATACAAGAGGAATACTAGACAAAGTTGGACAGATTGAGAGGTAAATTCTGCCCAACTGAGACTAGTATTAACCTTGTATTAGGATGACTGAAAATCCTAGGGTTACCACATCCCTTCGAAAAAAAAATTAATAGACCTAGCATTATTACCCTTGTACATAATATTTTAGTAAATCCTAACACCTAGGATGACTACTATTTTAGAATCAGCCTATGGAATAGAGCAACTGCTAATAGAAAAAAAAAAACCTGGGCTGACTATATTCTAAAAAATTAGAAATGTTACCGCTACCTCCCTACACAATTGAAGAATAAGGGCCTATGCGACTTGACTCTAAAGATTACAATTACTAATATTTAAGAATCAGACTATGGAATAGAGTAACTGCTAATAGAAAAAAGAGGGACAAGGCCTTAACAAAAGGTGAAATGGTACCGCTACCTCCCTACGCAATTGAAGAATAAGGACCTATTCGACTTGACTCTAAGGATTACAATGACTAATATTTATGAATCAGACTATGGAATAGAGCAACTGCTAATAGAAGAAAGAGGGACCCGGCCTAAATATATTCTAAAAAATGTGAAATGGTACCGCTACCTCCCTTCGCAATTGAAGAATAAGGGCCTATTCGACTTGACTCTAAGGATTACAATGACTAATATTTTAGAATCAGACCATGGAATAGAGCAACTACTAATAGAAAAAAGAGTGACCAGGCCGTTGTATATTCTAAAAAATTAGAAATGGTACAGCTACCTCCCTACGCAATTGAAGAATAAGTGCCTATTCGACTTGACTCTAAGGATTACTATATAAAAACAATAAACTTTATGGAGAAATAGGTAATAAAATTACAGCCTATATATGTTAACCAAACCAAAGAAACAAGCAGCACTATTAGAAAAACTTACCATCTCAGATACAGGAGGAATACTAGACAAAGTTGGACAGATTGAGAGGTAAATTCTGGCGAACTGGGACTAGTATTACCTTGCATTAAGATGACTGAAAATCCTAGAGTTACCACATCCCTCCGAAAAAAAAAAAAAAAAGACCTAGTGTTACCCTTGTACTCAATATCGTAGAAAATCCTAACACCTAGAATGACTACTATTTTAGAACCAGACTATGGAATAGAGAAACTGCTAATAGAAAAAAGAGTAACCAGGGCTGACTATATTCTACAAAATTAGAAATGGTACTGCTACCTCCCTACACAATTGAAGAATAAGGGCCTATTCGACTTGACTCTAAGGATTACAATGACTACTATTTTTGAATCAGACTATGGAATAGAGCAACTGCGATTTAACCTTAAGCATTAAATGATAAAATATGAAATCCTAATTAAAAGATGGGGACTAAAATTAACACCTACATATGTTATCCAAATAAAACAACAGCACTATTGGAAATACTGACCATCTCAGATACAAGAGGAATACTAGACAAAGTTGGACAGATTGAGACGTAAATTCTGCCCAACTGAGACTAGTATTACCCTTGTATTAGGATGACTGAAAATCCTAGGGTTACCACATCCCTTATAAAAAAAAATAAATAGACCTATCATTATTACCCTTGTACATAATATTTTAGAAAATCCTAACACCTAGGATGACTACTATTTTAGAATCATCCTATGGAGTAGAGCAACTGCTAATAGAAGAAAGAGGGACCAGGCCTAAATATATTCTAGAAAATGTGAAATGGTACCGCTACCTCCCGACGAAATTAAAGAATAAAGGCCTATTCGATTTAACCCTGAGCATTAAATGATAAAATAAGAAATCCTAATTAAAAGATGGAGACTAAAATTAACACCTACATATGTTATCCAAAAAAAAAACAGCTTACTTAAAATACTGACCATCTCAGATACAAGAGGAATACTAGACAAAGTTGGACAGATTGAGAGGTAAATTCTGGCCAACTGGGACTAGTATTACCCTTGCATTAAGATGACTGAAAATCCTAGAGTTACCACATCCCTCCGAAAAAAAAAAAAAAAGACCTAGTGTTACCCTTGTACTCAATATCGTAGAAAATCCTAACACCTAGAATGACTACTATTTTAGAACCAGACTATGGAATAGAGAAACTGCTAATAGAAAAAAGAATAACCATGGCTGACTATATTCTAAAAAATTAGAAATGGTACTGCTACCTCCCTACACAATTGAAGAATAAGGACCTATTCGACTTGACTCTAAGGATTACAATGACTAATATTTTTGAATCAGACTATGGAATAGAGCAACTGCTAATAGAAGAAAGAGAACCCGGCCTAAATATATTCAAAAAAATGTGAAATGGTACCGCTACCTCCCTACGCAATTGAAGAATAAGGGCCTATTCGACTTGACTCTAAGGATTACTATATAAAAACAATAAACCTTATGGAGAAATAGGTAATAAAATTACAGCCTATATATGTTAACCAAACCAAAGAAACAAGCAGCACTATTAGAAAAACTTACCATCTCAGATACATGAGGAAGACTAGACAAAGTTGGACAGATTGAGAGGTAAATTCTGGCCAACTGGGACTAGTATTACCCTTGCATTAAGATGACTGAAAATCCTAGAGTTACCACATCCCTCCGAAAAAAAAAAAAAAGACCTAGTGTTACCCTTGTACTCAATATCGTAGAAAATCCTAACACCTAGAATGACTACTATTTTAGAACCAGACTATGGAATAGAGGAACTGCTAATAGAAAAAAGAATAACCATGGCTGACTATATTCTAAAAAATTAGAAATGGTACTGCTACCTCCCTACACAATTGAAGAATAAGGACCTATTCGACTTGACTCTAAGGATTACAATGACTAATATTTTTGAATCAGACTATGGAATAAAGCAACTGCTAATAGAAGAAAGAGAACCCGGCCTAAATATATTCAAAAAAATGTGAAATGGTACCGCTACCTCCCGACGAAATTAAAGAATAAAGGCCTATTCGATTTAACCCTGAGCATCAAAAGATAAAATAAGAAATCCTAATTAAAAGATGGAGACTAAAATTAACACCTACATATGTTATCCAAAAAAAAAAACAGCTTACTTGAAATACTGACCATCTCAGATACAAGAGGAATACTAGACAAAGTTGGACAGATTGAGAGGTAAATTCTGCCCAACTGAGACTAGTATTAACCTTGTATTAGGATGACTGAAAATCCTAGGGTTACCACATCCCTTCGAAAAAAAAATTAATAGACATTATTACCCTTGTACATAATATTTTAGTAAATCCTAACACCTAGGATGACTACTATTTTAGAATCAGCCTATGGAATAGAGCAACTGCTAATAGAAAAAAAAGAAACCTGGGCTGACTATATTCTAAAAAATTAGAAATGTTACCGCTACCTCCCTACACAATTGAAGAATAAGGGCCTATGCGACTTGACTCTAAGGATTACAATTACTAATATTTAAGAATCAGACTATGGAATAGAGTAACTGCTAATAGAAAAAAGAGGGACCAGGCCTTAAAAAAAGGTGAAATGGTACCGCTACTTCCCTACGCAATTGAAGAATAAGGACCTATTCGACTTGACTCTAAGGATTACAATGACTAATATTTTTGAATCAGACTATGGAATAGAGCAACTGCTAATAGAAGAAAGAGAACCCGGCCTAAATATATTCAAAAAAATGTGAAATGGTACCGATACCTCCCTACGCAATTGAAGAATAAGGGCCTATTCGACTCGACTCTAAGGATTACTATATAAAAAGAATAAACCTTATGGAGAAATAGGTAATAAAATTACAGCCTATATATGTTAACCAAACCAAAGAAACAAGCAGCACTATTAGAAAAACTTACCATCTCAGATACAAGAGGAATACCAGACAAAGTTGGACAGAACGAGAGTTAATTACCGGCCAACTCAGACTAGTATTACTCTTGTGTTAAGATGACTAAAATTCCTAGGGTTTCCACATCCCTCCGAAAATAAAACAAATAAACCTAGTATTACCCTTGTACTTAACATCGTAGAAAATCCTAACACCCAGAATGACTACTATTTTAGTTTCAGACTATGTAATGGAGCAACTGCTAATAGGAAAAAGAGGGAGCCCGCCTCAATATATTCTAAACAAATTAGAAATGGTACCGCTACCTCCCTACGCAATTGAAGAATAATGGCTCATTCGACTTTACTCTGAGGATTACAATTACTAATATTTAAGAATCAGACTATGGAATAGAGTAACTGCTAATAGAAAAAAGAGGGACCAGGCCTTAAAAAAAGGTGAAATGGTACCGCTACCTCCCTACGCAATTGAAGAATAAGGACCTATTCGACTTGACTCTAAGGATTACAATGACTAATATTTTTGAATCAGACTATGGAATAGAGCAACTGCTAATAGAAGAAAGAGAACCCGGCCTAAAAATATTCAAAAAAATGTGAAATGGTACCGCTACCTCCCTACGCAATTGAAGAATAAGGGCCTATTCGACTTGACTCTAAGGATTACTATATAAAAACAATAAACCTTATGGAGAAATAGGTAATAAAATTACAGCCTATATATGTTAACCAAACCAAAGAAACAAGCAGCACTATTAGAAAAACTTACCATCTCAGATACATGAGGAAGACTAGACAAAGTTGGACAGATTGAGAGGTAAATTCTGGCCAACTGGGACTAGTATTACCCTTGCATTAAGATGACTGAAAATCCTAGAGTTACCACATCCCTCCGAAAAAAAAAAAAAAAGACCTAGTGTTACCCTTGTACTCAATATCGTAGAAAATCCTAACACCTAGAATGACTACTATTTTAGAACCAGACTATGGAATAGAGGAACTGCTAATAGAAAAAAGAATAACCATAGCTGACTATATTCTAAAAAATTACAAATGGTACTGCTACCTCCCTACACAATTGAAGAATAAGGACCTATTCGACTTGACTCTAAGGATTACAATGACTAATATTTTTGAATCAGACTATGGAATAGAGCAACTGCTAATAGAAGAAAGAGAACCCGGCCTAAATATATTCAAAAAAATGTGAAATGGTACCGCTACCTCCCGACGAAATTAAAGAATAAAGGCCTATTCGATTTAACCCTGAGCATTAAAAGATAAAATAAGAAATCCTAATTAAAAGATGGAGACTAAAATTAACACCTACATATGTTATCCAAAAAAAAAAACAGCATACTTGAAATACTGACCATCTCAGATACAAGAGGAATACTAGACAAAGTTGGACAGATTGAGAGGTAAATTCTGCCCAACTGAGACTAGTATTAACCTTGTATTAGGATGACTGAAAATCCTAGGGTTACCACATCCCTTCGAAAAAAAAATTAATAGACCTAGCATTATTACCCTTGTACATAATATTTTAGTAAATCCTAACACCTAGGATGACTACTATTTTAGAATCAGCCTATGGAATAGAGCAACTGCTAATAGAAAAAAAAAAAACCTGGGCTGACTATATTCTAAAAAATTAGAAATGTTACCGCTACCTCCCTACACAATTGAAGAATAAGGGCCTATGCGACTTGACTCTAAGGATTACAATTACTAATATTTAAGAATCAGACTATGGAATAGAGTAACTGCTAATAGAAAAAAGAGGGACCAGGCCTTAAAAAAAGGTGAAATGGTACCGCTACCTCCCTACGCAATTGAAGAATAAGGACCTATTCGACTTGACTCTAAGGATTACAATGACTAATATTTTTGAATCAGACTATGGAATAGAGCAACTGCTAATAGAAGAAAGAGAACCTGGCCTAAATATATTCAAAAAAATGTGAAATGGTACCGCTACCTCCCTACGCAATTGAAGAATAATGGCCTATTCGACTTGACTCTAAGGATTACTATATAAAAACAATAAACCTTATGGAGAAATAGGTAATAAAATTACAGCCTATATATGTTAACCAAACCAAAGAAACAAGCAGCACTATTAGAAAAACTTACCATCTCAGATACAAGAGGAATACTAGACAAAGTTGGACAGATTGAGAGGTAAATTCTGCCCAACTGAGACTAGTATTAACCTTGTATTAGGATGACTGAAAATCCTAGGGTTACCACATCCCTTCGAAAAAAAAATTAATAGACCTAGCATTATTACCCTTGTACATAATATTTTAGTAAATCCTAACACCTAGGATGACTACTATTTTAGAATCAGCCTATGGAATAGAGCAACTGCTAATAGAAAAAAAGAGTAACCAGGGCTGACTATATTCTAAAAAATTAGAAATGGTACTGCTACCTCCCTACACAATTGAAGAATAAGGGCCTATTCGACTTGACTCTAAGGATTACAATGACTACTATTTTTGAATCAGACTATGGAATAGAGCAACTGCTAATAGAAGAAAGAGGGACCCGGCCTAAATATATTCTAAAAAATGTGAAATGGTACCGCTACCTCCCGACGAAATTAAAGAATAAAGGCCTATTCGATTTAACCCTGAGCATTAAAAGATAAAATAAGAAATCCTAATTAAAAGATGGAGACTAAAATTAACACCTACATATGTTATCCAAAAAAAAAAACAGCTTACTTGAAATACTGACCATCTCAGATACAAGAGGAATACTAGACAAAGTTGGACAGATTGAGAGGTAAATTCTGCCCAACTGAGACTAGTATTAACCTTGTATTAGGATGACTGAAAATCCTAGGGTTACCACATCCCTTCGAAAAAAAAATTAATAGACCTAGCATTATTACCCTTGTACATAATATTTTAGTAAATCCTAACACCTAGGATGACTACTATTTTAGAATCAGCCTATGGAATAGAGCAACTGCTAATAGAAAAAAAAGAAACCTGGGCTGACTATATTCTAAAAAATTAGAAATGTTACCGCTACCTCCCTACACAATTGAAGAATAAGGGCCTATGCGACTTGACTCTATGGATTACAATTACTAATATTTAAGAATCAGACTATGGAATAGAGTAACTGCTAATAGAAAAAAGAGGGACCAGGCCTTAAAAAAAGGTGAAATGGTACCGCTACTTCCCTACGCAATTGAAGAATAAGGACCTATTCGACTTGACTCTAAGGATTACAATGACTAATATTTTTGAATCAGACTATGGAATAGAGCAACTGCTAATAGAAGAAAGAGAACCCGGCCTAAATATATTCAAAAAAATGTGAAATGGTACTGCTACCTCCCTACGCAATTGAAGAATAAGTGCCTATTCGACTTGACTCTAAGGATTACTATATAAAAACAATAAACTTTATGGAGAAATAGGTAATAAAATTACAGCCTATATATGTTAACCAAACCAAAGAAACAAGCAGCACTATTAGAACCCTTACACCATCTCAGATACAGGAGGAATACTAGACAAAGTTGGACAAATTGAGAGGTAAATTCTGGCCAACTGGCACTAGTATTACCCTTGCATTAAGATGACTGAAAATCCTAGAGTTACCACATCCCTCCGAAAAAAAAAAAAAAGACCTAGTGTTACCCTTGTACTCAATATCGTAGAAAATCCTAACACCTAGAATGACTACTATTTTAGAACCAGACTATGGAATAGAGAAACTGCTAATAGAAAAAAGAGTAACCAGGGCTGACTATATTCTAAAAAATTAGAAATGGTACTGCTACCTCCCTACACAATTGAAGAATAAGGGCCTATTCCACTTGACTCTAAGGATTACAATGACTACTATTTTTGAATCAGTCTATGGAATAGAGCAACTGCTAATAGAAGAAAGAGGGACCCGGCCTAAATATATTCTAAAAAATGTGAAATGGTACCGCTACCTCCGGACGAAATTAAAGAATAAAGGCCTATTCGATTTAACCCTGAGCATTGAAAGATAAAATAAGAAATCCTAATTAAAAGATGGAGACTAAAATTAACACCTACATATGTTATCCAAAAAAACAAAACAGCTTACTTGAAATACTGACCATCTCAGATACAAGAGGAATACTAGACAAAGTTGGACAGAGTGAGAGGTAAATTCTGCCCAACTGAGACTAGTATTACCCTTGTATTAGGATGACTGAAAATCCTAGGGTTACCACATCCCTTCGAAAAATAAATAAATAGACCTAGCATTATTACCCTTGTACATAATATTTTAGAAAATCCTAACACCTAGGATGACTACTATTTTAGAATCAGCCTATGGAATAGAGCAACTGCTAGTAGAAAAAAGAGTAACCAGGGCTGACTATATTCTAAAAAATTAGAAATGGTACTGCTACCTCCCTACACAGTGAAGAATAAGGGCCTATTCGACTTGACTCTAAGGATTACAATGACTACTATTTTTGAATCAGACTATGGAATAGAGCAACTGCTAATAGAAGAAAGAGGGACCCGGCCTAAATATATTCTAAAAAATGTGAAATGGTACCGCTACCTCCCGACGAAATTAAAGAATAAAGGCCTATTCGATTTAACCCTGAGCATTAAAAGATAAAATAAGAAATCCTAATTAAAAGATGGAGACTAAAATTAACACCTACATATGTTATCCAAAAAAAAAAAACAGCTTACTTGAAATACTGACCATCTCAGATACAAGAGGAATACCAGACAAAGTTGGACAGATTGAGAGGTAAATTCTGCCCAACTGAGACTAGTATTACCCTTGTATTAGGATGACTGAAAATCCTCGGGTTACCACATCCCTTCGAAAAAAAAAATAAATAGACCTAGCATTATTACCCTTGTACATAATATTTTAGAAAATCCTAACACCTAGGATGACTACTATTTTAGAATCAGCCTATGGAATAGAGCAACTGCTTATAGAAAAAAAAGAAACCTGGGCTGACTATATTCTAAAAAATTAGAAATGTTACCGCTACCTCCCTACACAATTGAAGAATAAGGGCCTATGCGACTTGACTCTAAGGATTACAATTACTAATATTTAAGAATCAGACTATGGAATAGAGTAACTGCTAATAGAAAAAAGAGGGACCAGGCCTTAAAAAAAGGTGAAATGGTACCGCTACCTCCCTACGCAATTGAAGAATAAGGACCTATTCGACTTGACTCTAAGGATTACAATGACTAATATTTTTGAATCAGACTATGGAATAGAGCCACTGCTAATAGAAGAAAGAGGGACCCGGCCTAAATATATTCAAAAAAATGTGAAATGGTACCGCTACCTCCCTTCGCAATTGAAGAATAAGGGCCTATTCGACTTGACTCTAAGGATTACAATGACTAATATCTTAGAATTAGACCATGGAATAGAGCAACTACTAATAGAAAAAAGAGTGACCAGGCTGTTGTATATTCTAAAAAATTAGAAATGGTACTGCTACCTCCCTACGCAATTGAAGAATAAGGGCCTATTCTATTTGACTCTAATGATTACTATGTAAAAACACTAAACCTTATGGAGAAATAGATAATAAAATTACAGCCTATATATGTTAACCAAACCAAAGAAAAAAAACAGCACTATTAGAAAAACTTACTATCTCAGATACAAGAGGAATACCAGACAAAGTTGGACAGAACGAGAGTTAATTACCGGCCAACTCAGACTAGTATTACCCTTGTATTAAGATGACTAAAATTCCTAGGGTTTCCACATCCCTCAGAAAATAAAACAAATAAACCTAGTATTACCCTTGTACTTAACATCGTAGAAAATCCTAACACCCAGAATGACTACTATTTTAGTTTCAGACTATGGAATGGAGCAACTGCTAATAGGAAAAAGAGGGGGCCGGCCTGAATATATTCTAAACAAATTAGAAATGGTACCGCTACCTCCCAAGGCAATTGAAGACTAATGGCCTATTCGACTTTACTCTAAGGATTACAATTACTAATATTTAAGAATCAGACTATGGAATAGAGTAACTGCTAATAGAAAAAAAGTGGGACCCGGCCTAAAAATATTCTAAAAAATGTGAAATGGTACCGCTACCTCCCGACGAAATTAAAGAATAAAGGCCTATTCGATTTAACCCTGAGCATTAAAAGATAAAATAAGAAATCCTAATTAAAAGATGGAGACTAAAATTAACACCTACATATGTTATCCAAAAAAACAAAACAGCTTACTTGAAATACTGACCATCTCAGATACAAGAGGAATACTAGACAAAGTTGGACAGATTGAGAGGTAAATTCTGCCCAACTGAGACTAGTATTACCCTTGTATTAGGATGACTGAAAATCCTAGGGTTACCACATCCCTTCGAAAAAAAAATAAATAGACCTAGCATTATTACCCTTGTACATAATATTTTAGAAAATCCTAACACCTAGGATGACTACTATTTTAGAATCAGCCTATGGAATAGAGCAACTGCTAATAGAAAAAAAAGAAACCTGGGCTGACTATATTCTAAAAAATTAGAAATGTTACCGCTACCTCCCTACACAATTGAAGAATAAGGGCCTATGCGACTTGACTCTAAGGATTAATATTACTAATATTTAAGAATCAGACTATGGAATAGAGTAACTGCTAATAGAAAAAAGAGGGACCAGGCCTTAAAAAAAGGTGAAATGGTACCGCTACCTCCCTACGCAATTGAAGAATAAGGACCTATTCGACTTGACTCTAAGGATTACAATGACTAATATTTTTGAATCAGACTATGGAATACAGCAACTGCTAATAGAAGAAAGAGGGACCCGGCCTAAATATATTCAAAAAAATGTGAAATGGTACCGCTACCTCCCTTCGCAATTGAAGAATAAGGGCCTATTCGACTTGACTCTAAGGATTACAATGACTAATATTTTAGAATCAGACCATGGAATAGAGCAACTACTAATAGAAAAAAGAGGGACCCGGCCTAAATATATTCAAAAAAATGTGAAATGGTACCGCTACCTCCCTTCGCAATTATAGAATAAAGGCCTATTCGACTTGACTCTAAGGATTACAATGACTAATATCTTAGAATTAGACCATGGAATAGAGCAACTACTAATAGAAAAAAGAGTGACCAGGCTGTTGTATATTCTAAAAAATTAGAAATGGTACTGCTACCTCCCTACGCAATTGAAGAATAAGGGCCTATTCTATTTGACTCTAATGATTACTATGTAAAAACACTAAACCTTATGGAGAAATAGATAATAAAATTACAGCCTATATATGTTAACCAAACCAAAGAAAAAAAACAGCACTATTAGAAAAACTTACTATCTCAGATACAAGAGGAATACCAGACAAAGTTGGACAGAACGAGAGTTAATTACCGGCCAACTCAGACTAGTATTACCCTTGTATTAAGATGACTAAAATTCCTAGGGTTTCCACATCCCTCAGAAAATAAAACAAATAAACCTAGTATTACCCTTGTACTTAACATCGTAGAAAATCCTAACACCCAGAATGACTACTATTTTAGTTTCAGACTATGGAATGGAGCAACTGCTAATAGGAAAAAGAGGGGGCCGGCCTGAATATATTCTAAACAAATTAGAAATGGTACCGCTACCTCCCAAGGCAATTGAAGACTAATGGCCTATTCGACTTTACTCTAAGGATTACAATTACTAATATTTAAGAATCAGACTATGGAATAGAGTAACTGCTAATAGAAAAAAAGTGGGACCCGGCCTAAAAATATTCTAAAAAATGTGAAATGGTACCGCTACATCCCGACGAAATTAAAGAATAAAGGCCTATTCGATTTAACCCTGAGCATTGAAAGATAAAATAAGAAATCCTAATTAAAAGATGGAGACTAAAATTAACACCTACATATGTTATCCAAAAAAACAAAACAGCTTACTTGAAATACTGACCATCTCAGATACAAGAGGAATACTAGACAAAGTTGGACAGATTGAGAGGTAAATTCTGCCCAACTGAGACTAGTATTACCCTTGTATTAGGATGACTGAAAATCCTAGGGTTACCACATCCCTTCGAAAAAAAAATAAATAGACCTAGCATTATTACCCTTGTACATAATATTTTAGAAAATCCTAACACCTAGGATGACTACTATTTTAGAATCAGCCTATGGAATAGAGCAACTGCTAATAGAAAAAAAAGAAACCTGGGCTGACTATATTCTAAAAAATTAGAAATGTTACCGCTACCTCCCTACACAATTGAAGAATAAGGGCCTATGCGACTTGACTCTAAGGATTAATATTACTAATATTTAAGAATCAGACTATGGAATAGAGTAACTGCTAATAGAAAAAAGAGGGACCAGGCCTTAAAAAAAGGTGAAATGGTACCGCTACCTCCCTACGCAATTGAAGAATAAGGACCTATTCGACTTGACTCTAAGGATTACAATGACTAATATTTTTGAATCAGACTATGGAATACAGCAACTGCTAATAGAAGAAAGAGGGACCCGGCCTAAATATATTCAAAAAAATGTGAAATGGTACCGCTACCTCCCTTCGCAATTGAAGAATAAGGGCCTATTCGACTTGACTCTAAGGATTACAATGACTAATATTTTTGAATCAGACTATGGAATACAGCAACTGCTAATAGAAGAAAGAGGGACCCGGCCTAAATATATTCAAAAAAATGTGAAATGGTACCGCTACCTCCCTTCGCAATTGAAGAATAAGGGCCTATTCGACTTGACTCTAAGGATTACAATGACTAATATTTTAGAATCAGACCATGGAATAGAGCAACTACTAATAGAAAAAAGAGTGACCAGGCTGTTGTATATTCTAAAAAATTAGAAATGGTACTGCTACCTCCCTACGCAATTGAAGAATAAAGGCCTATTCTATTTGACTCTAATGTTGAACCATGTAAAAACACTAAACCTTATGGAGAAATAGATAATAAAATTACAGCCTATATATGTTAACCAAACCAAAGAAACAAGCAGGAATATTTGAAAAACTGACCATCTCAGATACAAGAGGAATACTAGACAAAGTTGGACAGATTGAGAGGTAAATTCTGCCCAACTGAGACTAGTATTACCCTTGTATTAGGATGACTGAAAATCCTAGGGTTACCACATCCCTTCGAAAAATAAATAAATAGACCTAGCATTATTACCCTTGTACATAATACTTTAGAAAATCCTAACACCTAGGATGACTACTATTTTAGAATCAGCCTATGGAATAGAGCAACTGCTAATAGAAAAAAGAGTAACCAGGGCTGACTATATTCTAAAAAATTAGAAATGGTACTGCTACCTCCCTACACAGTGAAGAATAAGGGCCTATTCGACTTGACTCTAAGGATTACAATGACTACTATTTTTGAATCAGACTATGGAATAGAGCAACTGCTAATAGAAGAAAGAGGGACCCGGCCTAAATATATTCTAAAAAATGTGAAATGGTACCGCTACCTCCCGACGAAATTAAAGAATAAAGGCCTATTCGATGTAACCCTGAGCATTAAAAGATAAAATAAGAAATCCTAATTCAAAGATGGAGACTAAAATTAACACCTACATATGTTATCCAAAAAAAAAAACAGCTTACTTGAAATACTGACCATCTCAGATACAAGAGGAATACTAGACAAAGTTGGACAGATTGAGAGGTAAATTCTGCCCAACTGAGACTAGTATTACCCTTGTATTAGGATGACTGAAAATCCTAGGGTTACCACATCCCTTCGAAAAATAAATAAATAGACCTAGCATTATTACCCTTGTACATAATACTTTAGAAAATCCTAACACCTAGGATGACTACTATTTTAGAATCAGCCTATGGAATAGAGCAACTGCTAATAGAAAAAAGAGTAACCAGGGCTGACTATATTCTAAAAAATTAGAAATGGTACTGCTACCTCCCTACACAATTGAAGAATAAGGGCCTATTCGACTTGACTCTAAGGATTACAATGACTACTATTTTTGAATCAGACTATGGAATAGAGCAACTGATAATAGAAGAAAGAGGGACCCGGCCTAAATATATTCTAAAAAATGTGAAATGGTACCACTACCTCCCGACGAAATTAAAGAATAAAGGCCTATTCGATTTAACCCTGAGCATTAAAAGATAAAATAAGAAATCCTAATTAAAAGATGGAGACTAAAATTAACACCTACATATGTTATCCAAAAAAAAAAACAGCTTACTTGAAATACTGACCATCTCAGATACAAGAGGAATACTAGACAAAGTTGGACAGATTGAGAGGTAAATTCTGCCCAACTGAGACTAGTATTACCCTTGTATTAGGATGACTGAAAATCCTCGGGTTACCACATCCCTTCGAAAAAAAAATAAATAGACCTAGCATTATTACCCTTGTACATAATATTTTGGAAAATCCTAACACCTAGGATGACTACTATTTTAGAATCAGCCTATGGAATAGAGCAACTGCTTATAGAAAAAAAAGAAACCTGGGCTGACTATATTCTAAAAAATTAGAAATGTTACCACTACCTCCCTACACAATTGAAGAATAAGGGCCTATGCGACTTGACTCTAAGGATTACAATTACTAATATTTAAGAATCAGACTATGGAATAGAGTAACTGCTAATAGAAAAAAGAGGGACCAGGCCTTAAAAAAAGGTGAAATGGTACCGCTACCTCCCTACGCAATTGAAGAATAAGGACCTATTCGACTTGACTCTAAGGATTACAATGACTAATATTTTTGAATCAGACTATGGAATAGAGCCACTGCTAATAGAAGAAAGAGGGACCCGGCCTAAATATATTCAAAAAAATGTGAAATGGTACCGCTACCTCCCTTCGCAATTGAAGAATAAGGGCCTATTTGACTTGACTCTAAGGATTACAATGACTAATATCTTAGAATTAGACCATGGAATAGAGCAACTACTAATAGAAAAAAGAGTGACCAGGCTGTTGTATATTCTAAAAAATTAGAAATGGTACTGCTACCTCCCTACGCAATTGAAGAATAAGGGCCTATTCTATTTGACTCTAATGATTACTATGTAAAAACACTAAACCTTATGGAGAAATAGATAATAAAATTACAGCCTATATATGTTAACCAAACCAAAGAAAAAAAACAGCACTATTAGAAAAACTTACTATCTCAGATACAAGAGGAATACCAGACAAAGTTGGACAGAACGACAGTTAATTACCGGCCAACTCAGACTAGTATTACCCTTGTATTAAGATGACTAAAATTCCTAGGGTTTCCACATCCCTCAGAAAATAAAACAAATAAACCTAGTATTACCCTTGTACTTAACATCGTAGAAAATCCTAACACCCAGAATGACTACGATTTTAGTTTCAGACTATGGAATGGAGCAACTGCTAATAGGAAAAAGAGGGGGCCGGCCTGAATATATTCTAAACAAATTAGAAATGGTACCGCTACCTCCAAAGGCAATTAAAGACTAATGGCCTATTCGACTTTACTCTAAGGATTACAATGACTACTATTTTTGAATCAGACTATGGAATAGAGCAACTGATAATAGAAGAAAGAGGGACCCGGCCTAAATATATTCTAAAAAATGTGAAATGGTACCACTACCTCCCGACGAAATTAAAGAATAAAGGCCTATTCGATTTAACCCTGAGCATTAAAAGATAAAATAAGAAATCCTAATTAAAAGATGGAGACTAAAATTAACACCTACATATGTTATCCAAAAAAAAAAACAGCTTACTTGAAATACTGACCATCTCAGATACAAGAGGAATACTAGACAAAGTTGGACAGATTGAGAGGTAAATTCTGCCCAACTGAGACTAGTATTACCCTTGTATTAGGATGACTGAAAATCCTCGGGTTACCACATCCCTTCGAAAAAAAAATAAATAGACCTAGCATTATTACCCTTGTACATAATATTTTGGAAAATCCTAACACCTAGGATGACTACTATTTTAGAATCAGCCTATGGAATAGAGCAACTGCTTATAGAAAAAAAAGAAACCTGGGCTGACTATATTCTAAAAAATTAGAAATGTTACCACTACCTCCCTACACAATTGAAGAATAAGGGCCTATGCGACTTGACTCTAAGGATTACAATTACTAATATTTAAGAATCAGACTATGGAATAGAGTAACTGCTAATAGAAAAAAGAAGGACCAGGCCTTAAAAAAAGGTGAAATGGTACCGCTACCTCCCTACGCAATTGAAGAATAAGGACCTATTCGACTTGACTCTAAGGATTACAATGACTAATATTTTTAAATCAGACTATGGAATAGAGCCACTGCTAATAGAAGAAAGAGGGACCCGGCCTAAATATATTCAAAAAAATGTGAAATGGTACCGCTACCTCCCTTCGCAATTGAAGAATAAGGGCCTATTCGACTTGACTCTAAGGATTACAATGACTAATATCTTAGAATTAGACCATGGAATAGAGCAACTACTAATAGAAAAAAGAGTGACCAGGCTGTTGTATATTCTAAAAAATTAGAAATGGTACTGCTACCTCCCTACGCAATTGAAGAATAAGGGCCTATTCTATTTGACTCTAATGATTACTATGTAAAAACACTAAACCTTATGGAGAAATAGATAATAAAATTACAGCCTATATATGTTAACCAAACCAAAGAAAAAAAACAGCACTATTAGAAAAACTTACTATTTCAGATACAAGAGGAATACCAGACAAAGTTGGACAGAACGACAGTTAATTACCGGCCAACTCAGACTAGTATTACCCTTGTATTAAGATGACTAAAATTCCTAGGGTTTCCACATCCCTCAGAAAATAAAACAAATAAACCTAGTATTACCCTTGTACTTAACATCGTAGAAAATCCTAACACCCAGAATGACTACGATTTTAGTTTCAGACTATGGAATGGAGCAACTGCTAATAGGAAAAAGAGGGGGCCGGCCTGAATATATTCTAAACAAATTAGAAATGGTACCGCTACCTCCCAAGGCAATTAAAGACTAATGGCCTATTCGACTTTACTCTAAGGATTACAATTACTAATATTTAAGAATCAGACTATGGAATAGAGTAACTGCTAATAGAAAAAAAGTGGGACCCGGCCTAAAAATATTCTAAAAAATGTGAAATGGTACCGCTACCTCCCGACGAAATTAAAGAATAAAGGCCTATTCGATTTAACCCTGAGCATTGAAAGATAAAATAAGAAATCCTAATTAAAAGATGGAGACTAAAATTAACACCTACATATGTTATCCAAAAAAACAAAAAAGGCTTACTTGAAATACTGACCATCTCAGATACAAGAGGAATACTAGACAAAGTTGGACAGATTGAGAGGTAAATTCTGCCCAACTGAGACTAGTATTACCCTTGTATTAGGATGACTGAAAATCCTAGGGTTACCACATCCCTTCGAAAAAAAAATAAATAGACCTAGCATTATTACCCTTGTACATAATATTTTAGAAAATCCTAACACCTAGGATGACTACTATTTTAGAATCAGCCTATGGAATAGAGCAACTGCTAATAGAAAAAAAAGAAACCTGGGCTGACTATATTCTAAAAAATTAGAAATGTTACCGCTACCTCCCTACACAATTGAAGAATAAGGGCCTATGCGACTTGACTCTAAGGATTAATATTACTAATATTTAAGAATCAGACTATGGAATAGAGTAACTGCTAATAGAAAAAAGAGGGACCAGGCCTTAAAAAAAGGTGAAATGGTACCGCTACCTCCCTACGCAATTGAAGAATAAGGACCTATTCGACTTGACTCTAAGGATTACAATGACTAATATTTTTGAATCAGACTATGGAATACAGCAACTGCTAATAGAAGAAAGAGGGACCCGGCCTAAATATATTCAAAAAAATGTGAAATGGTACGCTACCTCCCTTCGCAATTGAAGAATAAGGGCCTATTCGACTTGACTCTAAGGATTACAATGACTAATATTTTAGAATCAGACCATGGAATAGAGCAACTACTAATAGAAAAAAGAGTGACCAGGCTGTTGTATATTCTAAAAAATTAGAAATGGTACTGCTACCTCCCTACGCAATTGAAGAGTAAAGGCCTATTCTATTTGACTCTAATGTTGAACCATGTAAAAACACTAAACCTTATGGAGAAATAGATAATAAAATTACAGCCTATATATGTTAACCAAACCAAAGAAACAAGCAGGAATATTTGAAAAACTGACCATCTCAGATACAAGAGGAATACAAGACAAGTTGGACAGAATGAGAGGTAATTACTGGCCAACTCAGACTAGTATTACCCTTGTATTAAGATGACTGGAAATCCTAGGGTTTCCACATCCCTCCGAAAATAAAACAAATAAACCTAGTATTACCCTTGTACTTAACATCGTAGAAAATCCTAACACCCAGAATGACTACTATTTTAGTTTCAGACTATGGAATAGAGAAACTGCTAATAAAAAAAAGAGTAACCAGGGCTGACTATATTCTAAAAAATTAGAAATGGTACTGCTACCTCCCTACACAATTGAAGAATAAGGGCCTATTCGACTTGACTCTAAGGATTACAATGACTACTATTTTTGAATCAGACTATGGAATAGAGCAACTGCTAATAGAAGAAAGAGGGACCCGGCCTAAATATATTCTAAAAAATGTGAAATGGTACCGCTACCTCCCGACGAAATTAAAGAATAAAGGCCTATTCGATGTAACCCTGAGCATTAAAAGATAAAATAAGAAATCCTAATTAAAAGATGGAGACTAAAATTAACACCTACATATGTTATCCAAAAAAAAAAACAGCTTACTTGAAATACTGACCATCTCAGATACAAGAGGAATACTAGACAAAGTTGGACAGATTGAGAGGTAAATTCTGCCCAACTGAGACTAGTATTACCCTTGTATTAGGATGACTGAAAATCCTAGGGTTACCACATCCCTTCGAAAAATAAATAAATAGACCTAGCATTATTACCCTTGTACATAATACTTTAGAAAATCCTAACACCTAGGATGACTACTATTTTAGAATCAGCCTATGGAATAGAGCAACTGCTAATAGAAAAAAGAGTAACCAGGGCTGACTATATTCTAAAAAATTAGAAATGGTACTGCTACCTCCCTACACAATTGAAGAATAAGGGCCTATTCGACTTGACTCTAAGGATTACAATGACTACTATTTTTGAATCAGACTATGGAATAGAGCAACTGCTAATAGAAGAAAGAGGGACCCGGCCTAAATATATTCTAAAAAATGTGAAATGGTACCACTACCTCCCGACGAAATTAAAGAATAAAGGCCTATTCGATTTAACCCTGAGCATTAAAAGATAAAATAAGAAATCCTAATTAAAAGATGGAGACTAAAATTAACACCTACATATGTTATCCAAAAAAAAAAACAGCTTACTTGAAATACTGACCATCTCAGATACAAGAGGAATACTAGACAAAGTTGGACAGATTGAGAGGTAAATTCTGCCCAACTGAGACTAGTATTACCCTTGTATTAGGATGACTGAAAATCCTCGGGTTACCACATCCCTTCGAAAAAAAAATAAATAGACCTAGCATTATTACCCTTGTACATAATATTTTAGAAAATCCTAACACCTAGGATGACTACTATTTTAGAATCAGCCTATGGAATAGAGCAACTGCTTATAGAAAAAAAAGAAACCTGGGCTGACTATATTCTAAAAAATTAGAAATGTTACCGCTACCTCCCTACACAATTGAAGAATAAGGGCCTATGCGACTTGACTCTAAGGATTACAATTACTAATATTTAAGAATCAGACTATGGAATAGAGTAACTGCTAATAGAAAAAAGAGGGACCAGGCCTTAAAAAAAGGTGAAATGGTACCGCTACCTCCCTACGCAATTGAAGAATAAGGACCTATTCGACTTGACTCTAAGGATTACAATGACTAATATTTTTGAATCAGACTATGGAATAGAGCCACTGCTAATAGAAGAAAGAGGGACCCGGCCTAAATATATTCAAAAAAATGTGAAATGGTACCGCTACCTCCCTTCGCAATTGAAGAATAAGGGCCTATTCGACTTGACTCTAAGGATTACAATGACTAATATCTTAGAATTAGACCATGGAATAGAGCAACTACTAATAGAAAAAAGAGTGACCAGGCTGTTGTATATTCTAAAAAATTAGAAATGGTACTGCTACCTCCCTACGCAATTGAAGAATAAGGGCCTATTCTATTTGACTCTAATGATTACTATGTAAAAACACTAAACCTTATGGAGAAATAGATAATAAAATTACAGCCTATATATGTTAACCAAACCAAAGAAAAAAAACAGCACTATTAGAAAAACTTACTATCTCAGATACAAGAGGAATACCAGACAAAGTTGGACAGAACGAGAGTTAATTACCGGCCAACTCAGACTAGTATTACCCTTGTATTAAGATGACTAAAATTCCTAGGGTTTCCACATCCCTCAGAAAATAAAACAAATAAACCTAGTATTACCCTTGTACTTAACATCGTAGAAAATCCTAACACCCAGAATGACTACGATTTTAGTTTCAGACTATGGAATGGAGCAACTGCTAATAGGAAAAAGAGGGGGCCGGCCTGAATATATTCTAAACAAATTAGAAATGGTACCGCTACCTCCCAAGGCAATTAAAGACTAATGGCCTATTCGACTTTACTCTAAGGATTACAATTACTAATATTTAAGAATCAGACTATGGAATAGAGTAACTGCTAATAGAAAAAAAGTGGGACCCGGCCTAAAAATATTCTAAAAAATGTGAAATGGTACCGCTACCTCCCGACGAAATTAAAGAATAAAGGCCTATTCGATTTAACCCTGAGCATTGAAAGATAAAATAAGAAATCCTAATTAAAAGATGGAGACTAAAATTAACACCTACATATGTTATCCAAAAAAACAAAAAAGGCTTACTTGAAATACTGACCATCTCAGATACAAGAGGAATACTAGACAAAGTTGGACAGATTGAGAGGTAAATTCTGCCCAACTGAGACTAGTATTACCCTTGTATTAGGATGACTGAAAATCCTAGGGTTACCACATCCCTTCGAAAAAAAAATAAATAGACCTAGCATTATTACCCTTGTACATAATATTTTAGAAAATCCTAACACCTAGGATGACTACTATTTTAGAATCAGCCTATGGAATAGAGCAACTGCTAATAGAAAAAAAAGAAACCTGGGCTGACTATATTCTAAAAAATTAGAAATGTTACCGCTACCTCCCTACACAATTGAAGAATAAGGGCCTATGCGACTTGACTCTAAGGATTAATATTACTAATATTTAAGAATCAGACTATGGAATAGAGTAACTGCTAATAGAAAAAAGAGGGACCAGGCCTTAAAAAAAGGTGAAATGGTACCGCTACCTCCCTACGCAATTGAAGAATAAGGACCTATTCGACTTGACTCTAAGGATTACAATGACTAATATTTTTGAATCAGACTATGGAATACAGAAACTGCTAATAGAAGAAAGAGGGACCCGGCCTAAATATATTCAAAAAAATGTGAAATGGTACCGCTACCTCCCTTCGCAATTGAAGAATAAGGGCCTATTCGACTTGACTCTAAGGATTACAATGACTAATATTTTAGAATCAGACCATGGAATAGAGCAACTACTAATAGAAAAAAGAGTGACCAGGCCGTTGTATATACTAAAAAATTAGAAATGGTACTGCTACCTCCCTACGCAATTGAAGAATAAGGGCCTATTCTATTTGACTCTAATGATTACTATGTAAAAACACTAAACGTTATGGAGAAATAGATAATAAAATTACAGCCTATATATGTTAACCAAACCAAAGAAAAAAAACAGCACTATTAGAAAAACTTACTATCTCAGATACAAGAGGAATACCAGACAAAGTTGGACAGAACGAGAGTTAATTACCGGCCAACTCAGACTAGTATTACCCTTGTATTAAGATGACTAAAATTCCTAGGGTTTCCACATCCCTAAGAAAATAAAACAAATAAACCTAGTATTACCCTTGTACTTAACATCGTAGAAAATCCTAACACCCAGAATGACTACTATTTTAGTTTCAGACTATGGAATGGAGCAACTGCTAATAGGAAAAAGAGGGGGCCGGCCTGAATATATTCTAAACAAATTAGAAATGGTACCGCTACCTCCCAAGGCAATTAAAGACTAATGGCCTATTCGACTTTACTCTAAGGATTACAATTACTAATATTTAAGAATCAGACTATGGAATAGAGTAACTGCTAATAGAAAAAAAGTGGGACCCGGCCTAAAAATATTCTATAAAATGTGAAATGGTACCGCTACCTCCCGACGAAATTAAAGAATAAAGGCCTATTCGATTTAACCCTGAGCATTGAAAGATAAAATAAGAAATCCTAATTAAAAGATGGAGACTAAAATTAACACCTACATATGTTATCCAAAAAAACAAAACAGCTTACTTGAAATACTGACCATCTCAGATACAAGAGGAATACTAGACAAAGTTGGACAGATTGAGAGGTAAATTCTGCCCAACTGAGACTAGTATTACCCTTGTATTAGGATGGCTGAAAATCCTAGGGTTACCACATCCCTTCGAAAAAAAAATAAATAGACCTAGCATTATTACCCTTGTACATAATATTTTAGAAAATCCTAACACCTAGGATGACTACTATTTTAGAATCAGCCTATGGAATAGAGCAACTGCTAATAGAAAAAAAAGAAACCTGGGCTGACTATATTCTAAAAAATTAGAAATGTTACCGCTACCTCCCTACACAATTGAAGAATAAGGGCCTATGCGACTTGACTCTAAGGATTAATATTACTAATATTTAAGAATCAGACTATGGAATAGAGTAACTGCTAATAGAAAAAAGAGGGACCAGGCCTTAAAAAAAGGTGAAATGGTACCGCTACCTCCCTACGCAATTGAAGAATAAGGACCTATTCGACTTGACTCTAAGGATTACAATGACTAATATTTTTGAATCAGACTATGGAATACAGCAACTGCTAATAGAAGAAAGAGGGACCCGGCCTAAATATATTCAAAAAAATGTGAAATGGTACCGCTACCTCCCTTCGCAATTGAAGAATAAGGGCCTATTCGACTTGACTCTAAGGATTACAATGACTAATATTTTAGAATCAGACCATGGAATAGAGCAACTACTAATAGAAAAAAGAGTGACCAGGCTGTTGTATATTCTAAAAAATTAGAAATGGTACTGCTACCTCCCTACGCAATTGAAGAATAAAGGCCTATTCTATTTGATTCTAATGTTGAACCATGTAAAAACACTAAACCTTATGGAGAAATAGATAATAAAATTACAGCCTATATATGTTAACCAAACCAAAGAAACAAGCAGGAATATTTGAAAAACTGACCATCTCAGATACAAGAGGAATACAAGACAAGTTGGACAGAATGAGAGGTAATTACTGGCCAACTCAGACTAGTATTACCCTTGTATTAAGATGACTGAAATTCCTAGGGTTTCCACATCCCTCCGAAAATAAAAAAAATAGACCTAGGATTACCCTTTTACTTAATATCGTAGAAATTCCTAACACCTAGAATTTCTACTATTTTAGAATAAGACTATGGAATGGAGAAACTGCTAATAGAAAAAAGAGGGACCCGGCATCAATATATTCTAAACAAATTAGAAATGGTACCGCTACCTCCCTACACAATTGAAGAATAAGGCCCTATTCGACTTGACTCTTAGGATTGCAACATGAAAACACTACACCTAATGGAGAAATAGATATTAAAATTATAGCCCATATATGTTAACCAAACCAAAGAAACAAACAGGACTACTTGAAATACTGATCATCTCAGATACAAGAGGAATACGAGACAAGTTGGACAGAATGAGAGGTAATTACTGGCCAACTCAGACTAGTATTACCCTTGTATTAAGATGACTGGAAATCCTAGGGTTTCAACATCCCTCCGAAAATAAAACAAATAAACCTAGTATTACCCTTGTACTTAACATCGTAGAAAATCCTAACACCCAGAATGACTACTATTTTAGTTTCAGACTTTGGAATAGAGTAACTGCTAATAGAAAAAAGAGGGACCAGGCCTTAAAAAAAGGTGAAATGGTACTGCTACCTCCCTACACAATTGAAGAATAAGGACCTATTCCACTTGACTCTAAGGATTACAATGACTAATATTTTTGAATCAGACTATGGAATAGAGCAACTGCTAATAGAAGAAAGAGAACCCGGCCTAAATATATTAAAAAAAATGTGAAATGGTACCGCTACCTCCCTACGCAATTGAAGAATAAGGGCCTATTTGACTTGACTCTAAGGATTACTATATAAAAACAATAAACCTTATGGAGAAATAGGTAATAAAATTACAGCCTATATATGTTAACCAAACCAAAGGAACAAGCAGCACTATTAGAAAAACTTACCATCTCAGATACAAGAGGAATACTAGACAAAGTTGGACAGATTGAGAGGTAAATTCTGGCCAACTGGGACTAGTATTACCCTTGCATTAAGATGACTGAAAATCCTAGAGTTACCACATCCCTCCGAAAAAAAAAAAAAAAGACCTAGTGTTACCCTTGTACTCAATATCGTAGAAAATCCTAACACCTAGAATGACTACTATTTTAGAACCAGACTATGGAACAGAGAAACTGCTAATAGAAAAAAGAGTAACCAGGGCTGACTATATTCTAAAAAATTAGAAATGGTACTGCTACCTCCCTACACAATTGAAGAATAAGGACCAATTCGACTTGACTCTAAGGATTACAATGACTACTATTTTTGAATCAGACTATGGAATAGAGCAACTGCTAATAGAAGAAAGAGGGACCCGGCCTAAATATATTCTAAAAAATGTGAAATGGTACCGCTATCTCCCGACGAAATTAAAGAATAAAGGCCTATTCGATTTAACCCTGAGCATTAAAAGATAAAATAAGAAATCCTTATTAAAAGATGGAGACTAAAATTTACACCTACATATGTTATCCAAAAAAAAAAACAGCTTACTTGAAATACTGACCATCCCAGATACAAGAGGAATACTAGACAAAGTTGGACAGATTGAGAGGTAAATTCTGGCCAATTGAGACTACTATTACCCTTGTATTAGGATGACTGAAAATCCTAGGGTTACCACATCCCTTATAAAAAAAAATAAATAGACCTAGCATTATTACCCTTGTACATAATATTTTAGAAAATCCTAACACCTAGGATGACTACTATTTTAGAATCAGCCTATGGAATAGAGCAACTGCTAATAGAAGAAAGAGAACCCGGCCTAAATATATTCAAAAAAATGTGAAATGGTACCGCTACCTCCCTACGCAATTGAAGAATAAGGGCCTATTCTATTTGACTCTAATGATTACTATGTAAAAACACTAAACCTTATGGAGAAATAGATAATAATATTACAGCCTATGTATGTTAACCAAACCAAAGAAACAAACAGCACTATTAGAAAAACTTACCATCTCAGATACAAGAGGAATACCAGACAAAGTTGGACAGAACGAGAGTTAATTACCGGCCAACTCAGACTAGTATTACCCTTGTATTAAGATGACTAAAATTCCTAGGGTTTCCACATCCCTCCGAAAATAAAACAAATAAACCTAGTATTACCCTTGTACTTAACATCGTAGAAAATCCTAACACCCAGAATGACTACTATTTTAGTTTCAGACTATGGAATGGAGCAACTGCTAATAGGAAAAAGAGGGAGCCGGCCTGAATATATTCTAAACAAATTAGAAATGGTACCGCTACCTCCCTACGCAATTGAAGAATAATGGCCTATTCGACTTTACTCTAAGGATTAAAATTACTAATATTCAAGAATCAGATTATGGAATAGAGTAACTGCTAACAGAAAAAAGAGGGACCAGGCCTTAAAAAAAGGTGAAATGGTACCGCTACCTCCCTACGCAATTGAAGAATAAGGACCTATTCGACTTGACTCTAAGGATTACAATGACTACTATTTTTGAATCAGACTATGGAATAGAGCAACTGCTAATAGAAGAAAGAGGGACCCGGCCTAAATATATTCTAAAAAATGTGAAATGGTACCGCTACCTCCCGACGAAATTAAATAATAAAGGCCTATTCGATTTAACCCTGAGCATTAAAAGATAAAATAAGAAATACTAATTAAAAGATGGAGACTAAAATTAACAGCTACATATGTTATCCAAAAAAAAAAAACAGCTTACTTGAAATACTGACCATCTCAGATACAAGAGGAATACTAGACAAAGTTGGACAGATTGAGAGGTAAATTCTGCCCAACTGGGACTAGTATTACCCTTGCATTAAGATGACTGAAAATCCTAGAGTTACCACATCCCTCCGAAAAAAAAAAAAAAAAGACCTAGTGTTACCCTTGTACTCAATATCGTAGGAAATCCTAACACCTAGAATGACTACTATTTTAGAACCAGACTATGGAATAGAGCAACTGCTAATAGAAAAAAGAGTGACCAGCCCTTTCTATATTCTAAAATCGGAAGATGGTACCGCCACCTCCCCTAGCATATGAACATTAAGTGCCTATTCGACTTAACCCTAACCATTAAAAGATAAAATATGAAATCCTAATTAAAAGATGGAGACTAAAATTAACACCTACATATGTTATCCAAAAAAAAAAACAGCACTACTTGAAATATTACCATCTCAGATACAAGAGGAATACTAAACAAAGTTGGACAGATTGAGAGGTAAATTCTTGCCAACTGAGACTACTATTACCCTTGTTTTAAGATGACTGAAAATCCTAGGGTTACCACATCCCTCCGAAATTAAACAAAATTGACCTAGCATTCATTACCCTTGTACATAATATTTTAGAAAATCCTAACACCTAGGATGACTACTATTTTAGAATCATCCTATGGAGTAGAGAAACTGCGAATAGAAAAAAGGGGGACCAGGCCTTTCTATATTCTAAAATCGGAAGATGATACCGCCACCTCTCCTAGCAAATGTAGATTAAGTGCCTATTCGACTTAACCTTAAGCATTAAAAGATAAAATATGAAATTCTAATTTAAAGATGGGGACTAAAATTAACACCTACACTTGTTATCCAAAAAAAAAAAGCACTACTTGAAATACTGACCATCTCAGATACAAGAGGAATACTAGACAAAGTTGGACAGATTGAGAGGTAAATTCTGGCCAACTGAGACTACTATTACCCTTGTTTTAAGATGACTGAAAATCCTAGGGTTACCACATCCCTCCGAAAATAAACAAAATTGACCTAGCATTACCCTTGTACTTAATATCGTAGAAAATCCTAACACCTAGGATGACTACTATTTTAGAATCATCCTATGGAGTAGAGCAACTGTGAATAGAAAAAAGAGTGACCAGCCCTTTCTATATTCTAAAATCGGAAGATGGTACCGCCACCTCCCCTAACAAATAAACATTAAGTGCCGATTCGACTTAACCCTAACCATTAAAAGATAAAATATGAAATCCTAATTAAAAGATGGAGACTAAAATTAACACCTACATATGTTATCCAAAAAAAAAAAAGCACTACTTGAAATACTGACCATCTCAGATACAAGAGGAATACTAGACAAAGTTGGACAGATTGAGAGGTAATTTCTGCCCATCTGAGACTAGTATTGCCCTTGTATTAAGATGACTGAAAATTCTAGGGTCACCTCATCCCTCCGAAAAAAAAAAAAAATAGACCTAGTATTATCATTGTACATAATATCGTAGAAAATCCTAACACCTAGAATGACTACTATTTTAGAATCAACCTATGGAATAGAGCAACTGCTAATAGATAAAAGTGGGATCCGGCCTGAATATATTCTAAAAAATTAGAAATGGTACCGCTACCTCCCTTCGAAATTGAAGAATAAGCGACTATTCGACTTGACTCTAAGGATTACAATATAAAAACAGTAAAACTAATGGAGAAATAGATAATAAATATACAGCCTATATATGTTAACCAAACAAAAGAAACAAACAGCACTATTTTAAAACCTGAACATCTCAGATACATCAGGAATACTAGACAAAGTTGGACAGAATGATAATTAATTTCTGGCCAACTGAGACTAGTATTACCCTTGTATTAAGATGACTAAATATACTAGGGTTACCGCATCCCTTCGAATATAAAAAAAATAGACCTTGTATTACCCTTGTACTTAATATCGTTGAATATCCTAACACCTAGAAAGACTACTATTATAGAATCAGACTATGGAATGGAGCAACTGCCAATAGAAAAAACACTGAGAAGGACTGACTATATTCTAAAAAATTAGAAATGGTACCACTACCTCCATACGAAATATCGTAGAAAATCCTAACACCTAGGATGACTACTATTTTAGAATGAGCCTATGGATCAGAGCAACTGCTAATAGAAAAAAGAGTAACCAGGGCTGACTATATTCTAACAAATTAGAAATGGTACCGCTACCTTCCTACGCAATTGAATAATAAGGGCCTATTTGACTTGACTCTAAGGATTACTATATAAAAACACTAAACCTTATGGAGAAATAGATAATAAAATTACAGCCTATATATGTTAACCAAACCAAAGAAACAAGCAGGAATATTAGAAAAACTTACCATCTCAGATACAAGAGGAATACCAGACAAAGTTGGACAGAACGAGAGTTAATTACTGGCCAACTCAGACTAGTATTACCCTTGTATTAAGATGACTGAAATTCCTAGGGTTTCCACATCCCTCCGAAAATAAAAAAAATAGACCTAGGATTACCCTTTTACTTAATATCGTAGAAATTCCTAACACCTAGAATTTCTACTATTTTAGAATAAGACTATGGAATGGAGAAACTGCTAATAGAAAAAAGAGGGACCCGGCATCAATATATTCTAAACAAATTAGAAATGGTACCGCTACCTCCCTACACAATTGAAGAATAAGGCCCTATTCGACTTGACTCTTAGGATTGCAACATGAAAACACTACACCTAATGGAGAAATAGATATTAAAATTATAGCCCATATATGTTAACCAAACCAAAGAAACAAACAGGACTACTTGAAATACTGATCATCTCAGATACAAGAGGAATACGAGACAAGTTGGACAGAATGAGAGGTAATTACTGGCCAACTCAGACTAGTATTACCCTTGTATTAAGATGACTGGAAATCCTAGGGTTACCGCATCCCTTCGAGATAAAAAAAATATACCTCATATTACCCTTGTACTTAATATCGTAGAAAATCCTAACGTCTTAATGACTACTATTTTAGAACCAGACTATGGAATGGAGCAACTGCTAATAGAAAAAAGAGAGACCTGGCCTGAATATATTCTAAAAAATGTGAATAGGTACTGCTACCTTCCGACCAAATTGAAGAATAAGGGCCTATTCGACTTGACTCTAAGGATTACAATATAAAAACACTAAACCTTATGGAGAAATAGATAATAATATTACAGCCTATGTATGTTAACCAAACCAAAGAAACAAACAGCACTATTAGAAAAACTTACCATCTCAGATACAAGAGGAATACCAGACAAAGTTGGACAGAACGAGAGTTAATTACCGGCCAACTCAGACTAGTATTACCCTTGTATTAAGATGACTAAAATTCCTAGGGTTTCCACATCCCTCCGAAAATAAAACAAATAAACCTAGTATTACCCTTGTACTTAACATCGTAGAAAATCCTAACACCCAGAATGACTACTATTTTAGTTTCAGACTATGGAATGGAGCAACTGCTAATAGGAAAAAGAGGGAGCCGGCCTGAATATATTCTAAACAAATTAGAAATGGTACCGCTACCTCCCTACGCAATTGAAGAATAATGGCCTATTCGACTTTACTCTAAGGATTAAAATTACTAATATTCAAGAATCAGATTATGGAATAGAGTAACTGCTAACAGAAAAAAGAGGGACCAGGCCTTAAAAAAAGGTGAAATGGTACCGCTACCTCCCTACGCAATTGAAGAATAAGGACCTATTCGACTTGACTCTAAGGATTACAATGACTACTATTTTTGAATCAGACTATGGAATAGAGCAACTGCTAATAGAAGAAAGAGGGACCCGGCCTAAATATATTCTAAAAAATGTGAAATGGTACCGCTACCTCCCGACGAAATTAAATAATAAAGGCCTATTCGATTTAACCCTGAGCATTAAAAGATAAAATAAGAAATACTAATTAAAAGATGGAGACTAAAATTAACAGCTACATATGTTATCCAAAAAAAAAAAACAGCTTACTTGAAATACTGACCATCTCAGATACAAGAGGAATACTAGACAAAGTTGGACAGATTGAGAGGTAAATTCTGCCCAACTGGGACTAGTATTACCCTTGCATTAAGATGACTGAAAATCCTAGAGTTACCACATCCCTCCGAAAAAAAAAAAAAAAAGACCTAGTGTTACCCTTGTACTCAATATCGTAGGAAATCCTAACACCTAGAATGACTACTATTTTAGAACCAGACTATGGAATAGAGCAACTGCTAATAGAAAAAAGAGTGACCAGCCCTTTCTATATTCTAAAATCGGAAGATGGTACCGCCACCTCCCCTAGCATATGAACATTAAGTGCCTATTCGACTTAACCCTAACCATTAAAAGATAAAATATGAAATCCTAATTAAAAGATGGAGACTAAAATTAACACCTACATATGTTATCCAAAAAAAAAAACAGCACTACTTGAAATATTACCATCTCAGATACAAGAGGAATACTAAACAAAGTTGGACAGATTGAGAGGTAAATTCTTGCCAACTGAGACTACTATTACCCTTGTTTTAAGATGACTGAAAATCCTAGGGTTACCACATCCCTCCGAAATTAAACAAAATTGACCTAGCATTCATTACCCTTGTACATAATATTTTAGAAAATCCTAACACCTAGGATGACTACTATTTTAGAATCATCCTATGGAGTAGAGAAACTGCGAATAGAAAAAAGGGGGACCAGGCCTTTCTATATTCTAAAATCGGAAGATGATACCGCCACCTCTCCTAGCAAATGTAGATTAAGTGCCTATTCGACTTAACCTTAAGCATTAAAAGATAAAATATGAAATTCTAATTTAAAGATGGGGACTAAAATTAACACCTACACTTGTTATCCAAAAAAAAAAAAGCACTACTTGAAATACTGACCATCTCAGATACAAGAGGAATACTAGACAAAGTTGGACAGATTGAGAGGTAAATTCTGGCCAACTGAGACTACTATTACCCTTGTTTTAAGATGACTGAAAATCCTAGGGTTACCACATCCCTCCGAAAATAAACAAAATTGACCTAGCATTACCCTTGTACTTAATATCGTAGAAAATCCTAACACCTAGGATGACTACTATTTTAGAATCATCCTATGGAGTAGAGCAACTGTGAATAGAAAAAAGAGTGACCAGCCCTTTCTATATTCTAAAATCGGAAGATGGTACCGCCACCTCCCCTAACAAATAAACATTAAGTGCCGATTCGACTTAACCCTAACCATTAAAAGATAAAATATGAAATCCTAATTAAAAGATGGAGACTAAAATTAACACCTACATATGTTATCCAAAAAAAAAAAAGCACTACTTGAAATACTGACCATCTCAGATACAAGAGGAATACTAGACAAAGTTGGACAGATTGAGAGGTAATTTCTGCCCATCTGAGACTAGTATTGCCCTTGTATTAAGATGACTGAAAATTCTAGGGTCACCTCATCCCTCCGAAAAAAAAAAAAAATAGACCTAGTATTATCATTGTACATAATATCGTAGAAAATCCTAACACCTAGAATGACTACTATTTTAGAATCAACCTATGGAATAGAGCAACTGCTAATAGATAAAAGTGGGATCCGGCCTGAATATATTCTAAAAAATTAGAAATGGTACCGCTACCTCCCTTCGAAATTGAAGAATAAGCGACTATTCGACTTGACTCTAAGGATTACAATATAAAAACAGTAAAACTAATGGAGAAATAGATAATAAATATACAGCCTATATATGTTAACCAAACAAAAGAAACAAACAGCACTATTTTAAAACCTGAACATCTCAGATACATCAGGAATACTAGACAAAGTTGGACAGAATGATAATTAATTTCTGGCCAACTGAGACTAGTATTACCCTTGTATTAAGATGACTAAATATACTAGGGTTACCGCATCCCTTCGAATATAAAAAAAATAGACCTTGTATTACCCTTGTACTTAATATCGTTGAATATCCTAACACCTAGAAAGACTACTATTATAGAATCAGACTATGGAATGGAGCAACTGCCAATAGAAAAAACACTGAGAAGGACTGACTATATTCTAAAAAATTAGAAATGGTACCACTACCTCCATACGAAATATCGTAGAAAATCCTAACACCTAGGATGACTACTATTTTAGAATGAGCCTATGGATCAGAGCAACTGCTAATAGAAAAAAGAGTAACCAGGGCTGACTATATTCTAACAAATTAGAAATGGTACCGCTACCTTCCTACGCAATTGAATAATAAGGGCCTATTTGACTTGACTCTAAGGATTACTATATAAAAACACTAAACCTTATGGAGAAATAGATAATAAAATTACAGCCTATATATGTTAACCAAACCAAAGAAACAAGCAGGAATATTAGAAAAACTTACCATCTCAGATACAAGAGGAATACCAGACAAAGTTGGACAGAACGAGAGTTAATTACTGGCCAACTCAGACTAGTATTACCCTTGTATTAAGATGACTGAAATTCCTAGGGTTTCCACATCCCTCCGAAAATAAAAAAAATAGACCTAGGATTACCCTTTTACTTAATATCGTAGAAATTCCTAACACCTAGAATTTCTACTATTTTAGAATAAGACTATGGAATGGAGAAACTGCTAATAGAAAAAAGAGGGACCCGGCATCAATATATTCTAAACAAATTAGAAATGGTACCGCTACCTCCCTACACAATTGAAGAATAAGGCCCTATTCGACTTGACTCTTAGGATTGCAACATGAAAACACTACACCTAATGGAGAAATAGATATTAAAATTATAGCCCATATATGTTAACCAAACCAAAGAAACAAACAGGACTACTTGAAATACTGATCATCTCAGATACAAGAGGAATACGAGACAAGTTGGACAGAATGAGAGGTAATTACTGGCCAACTCAGACTAGTATTACCCTTGTATTAAGATGACTGGAAATCCTAGGGTTACCGCATCCCTTCGAGATAAAAAAAATATACCTCATATTACCCTTGTACTTAATATCGTAGAAAATCCTAACGTCTTAATGACTACTATTTTAGAACCAGACTATGGAATGGAGCAACTGCTAATAGAAAAAAGAGAGACCTGGCCTGAATATATTCTAAAAAATGTGAATAGGTACTGCTACCTTCCGACCAAATTGAAGAATAAGGGCCTATTCGACTTGACTCTAAGGATTACAATATAAAAACACTAAACCTTATGGAGAAATAGATAATAATATTACAGCCTATGTATGTTAACCAAACCAAAGAAACAAACAGCACTATTAGAAAAACTTACCATCTCAGATACAAGAGGAATACCAGACAAAGTTGGACAGAACGAGAGTTAATTACCGGCCAACTCAGACTAGTATTACCCTTGTATTAAGATGACTAAAATTCCTAGGGTTTCCACATCCCTCCGAAAATAAAACAAATAAACCTAGTATTACCCTTGTACTTAACATCGTAGAAAATCCTAACACCCAGAATGACTACTATTTTAGTTTCAGACTATGGAATGGAGCAACTGCTAATAGGAAAAAGAGGGAGCCGGCCTGAATATATTCTAAACAAATTAGAAATGGTACCGCTACCTCCCTACGCAATTGAAGAATAATGGCCTATTCGACTTTACTCTAAGGATTAAAATTACTAATATTCAAGAATCAGATTATGGAATAGAGTAACTGCTAACAGAAAAAAGAGGGACCAGGCCTTAAAAAAAGGTGAAATGGTACCGCTACCTCCCTACGCAATTGAAGAATAAGGACCTATTCGACTTGACTCTAAGGATTACAATGACTACTATTTTTGAATCAGACTATGGAATAGAGCAACTGCTAATAGAAGAAAGAGGGACCCGGCCTAAATATATTCTAAAAAATGTGAAATGGTACCGCTACCTCCCGACGAAATTAAATAATAAAGGCCTATTCGATTTAACCCTGAGCATTAAAAGATAAAATAAGAAATACTAATTAAAAGATGGAGACTAAAATTAACAGCTACATATGTTATCCAAAAAAAAAAAACAGCTTACTTGAAATACTGACCATCTCAGATACAAGAGGAATACTAGACAAAGTTGGACAGATTGAGAGGTAAATTCTGCCCAACTGGGACTAGTATTACCCTTGCATTAAGATGACTGAAAATCCTAGAGTTACCACATCCCTCCGAAAAAAAAAAAAAAAAGACCTAGTGTTACCCTTGTACTCAATATCGTAGGAAATCCTAACACCTAGAATGACTACTATTTTAGAACCAGACTATGGAATAGAGCAACTGCTAATAGAAAAAAGAGTGACCAGCCCTTTCTATATTCTAAAATCGGAAGATGGTACCGCCACCTCCCCTAGCATATGAACATTAAGTGCCTATTCGACTTAACCCTAACCATTAAAAGATAAAATATGAAATCCTAATTAAAAGATGGAGACTAAAATTAACACCTACATATGTTATCCAAAAAAAAAAACAGCACTACTTGAAATATTACCATCTCAGATACAAGAGGAATACTAAACAAAGTTGGACAGATTGAGAGGTAAATTCTTGCCAACTGAGACTACTATTACCCTTGTTTTAAGATGACTGAAAATCCTAGGGTTACCACATCCCTCCGAAATTAAACAAAATTGACCTAGCATTCATTACCCTTGTACATAATATTTTAGAAAATCCTAACACCTAGGATGACTACTATTTTAGAATCATCCTATGGAGTAGAGAAACTGCGAATAGAAAAAAGGGGGACCAGGCCTTTCTATATTCTAAAATCGGAAGATGATACCGCCACCTCTCCTAGCAAATGTAGATTAAGTGCCTATTCGACTTAACCTTAAGCATTAAAAGATAAAATATGAAATTCTAATTTAAAGATGGGGACTAAAATTAACACCTACACTTGTTATCCAAAAAAAAAAAGCACTACTTGAAATACTGACCATCTCAGATACAAGAGGAATACTAGACAAAGTTGGACAGATTGAGAGGTAAATTCTGGCCAACTGAGACTACTATTACCCTTGTTTTAAGATGACTGAAAATCCTAGGGTTACCACATCCCTCCGAAAATAAACAAAATTGACCTAGCATTACCCTTGTACTTAATATCGTAGAAAATCCTAACACCTAGGATGACTACTATTTTAGAATCATCCTATGGAGTAGAGCAACTGTGAATAGAAAAAAGAGTGACCAGCCCTTTCTATATTCTAAAATCGGAAGATGGTACCGCCACCTCCCCTAACAAATAAACATTAAGTGCCGATTCGACTTAACCCTAACCATTAAAAGATAAAATATGAAATCCTAATTAAAAGATGGAGACTAAAATTAACACCTACATATGTTATCCAAAAAAAAAAAAGCACTACTTGAAATACTGACCATCTCAGATACAAGAGGAATACTAGACAAAGTTGGACAGATTGAGAGGTAATTTCTGCCCATCTGAGACTAGTATTGCCCTTGTATTAAGATGACTGAAAATTCTAGGGTCACCTCATCCCTCCGAAAAAAAAAAAAAATAGACCTAGTATTATCATTGTACATAATATCGTAGAAAATCCTAACACCTAGAATGACTACTATTTTAGAATCAACCTATGGAATAGAGCAACTGCTAATAGATAAAAGTGGGATCCGGCCTGAATATATTCTAAAAAATTAGAAATGGTACCGCTACCTCCCTTCGAAATTGAAGAATAAGCGACTATTCGACTTGACTCTAAGGATTACAATATAAAAACAGTAAAACTAATGGAGAAATAGATAATAAATATACAGCCTATATATGTTAACCAAACAAAAGAAACAAACAGCACTATTTTAAAACCTGAACATCTCAGATACATCAGGAATACTAGACAAAGTTGGACAGAATGATAATTAATTTCTGGCCAACTGAGACTAGTATTACCCTTGTATTAAGATGACTAAATATACTAGGGTTACCGCATCCCTTCGAATATAAAAAAAATAGACCTTGTATTACCCTTGTACTTAATATCGTTGAATATCCTAACACCTAGAAAGACTACTATTATAGAATCAGACTATGGAATGGAGCAACTGCCAATAGAAAAAACACTGAGAAGGACTGACTATATTCTAAAAAATTAGAAATGGTACCACTACCTCCATACGAAATATCGTAGAAAATCCTAACACCTAGGATGACTACTATTTTAGAATGAGCCTATGGATCAGAGCAACTGCTAATAGAAAAAAGAGTAACCAGGGCTGACTATATTCTAACAAATTAGAAATGGTACCGCTACCTTCCTACGCAATTGAATAATAAGGGCCTATTTGACTTGACTCTAAGGATTACTATATAAAAACACTAAACCTTATGGAGAAATAGATAATAAAATTACAGCCTATATATGTTAACCAAACCAAAGAAACAAGCAGGAATATTAGAAAAACTTACCATCTCAGATACAAGAGGAATACCAGACAAAGTTGGACAGAACGAGAGTTAATTACTGGCCAACTCAGACTAGTATTACCCTTGTATTAAGATGACTGAAATTCCTAGGGTTTCCACATCCCTCCGAAAATAAAAAAAATAGACCTAGGATTACCCTTTTACTTAATATCGTAGAAATTCCTAACACCTAGAATTTCTACTATTTTAGAATAAGACTATGGAATGGAGAAACTGCTAATAGAAAAAAGAGGGACCCGGCATCAATATATTCTAAACAAATTAGAAATGGTACCGCTACCTCCCTACACAATTGAAGAATAAGGCCCTATTCGACTTGACTCTTAGGATTGCAACATGAAAACACTACACCTAATGGAGAAATAGATATTAAAATTATAGCCCATATATGTTAACCAAACCAAAGAAACAAACAGGACTACTTGAAATACTGATCATCTCAGATACAAGAGGAATACGAGACAAGTTGGACAGAATGAGAGGTAATTACTGGCCAACTCAGACTAGTATTACCCTTGTATTAAGATGACTGGAAATCCTAGGGTTACCGCATCCCTTCGAGATAAAAAAAATATACCTCATATTACCCTTGTACTTAATATCGTAGAAAATCCTAACGTCTTAATGACTACTATTTTAGAACCAGACTATGGAATGGAGCAACTGCTAATAGAAAAAAGAGAGACCTGGCCTGAATATATTCTAAAAAATGTGAATAGGTACTGCTACCTTCCGACCAAATTGAAGAATAAGGGCCTATTCGACTTGACTCTAAGGATTACAATATAAAAACACTAAACCTAATGAAGAAATAGATAATAAAATTATAGCCTATATATGGTAACCAAACCAAAGAAACAAACAGCACTATTTGAAATGCTGACCATCTCAGATACAAGAGGAATACTAGACAAAGATGGACAGAATGAGAGTTAATTTCTGGCCAACTGAGACTAGTATTACCCTTGTATTGAGATGACTGAAAATGATGAAAAAGGGGGGTTACCACATCCCTTCGAAAATAAAAAAAAAAATAGACCGAATATTACTCTTGTACTTAATATCGTGGAAAATCCTAACGTCTTGAATGACTACTATTTTAGAACCAGACTATGGAACAGAGAAACTGCTAATAGAAAAAAGAGTAACCAGGGCTGACTATATTCTAAAAAATTAGAAATGGTACTGCTACCTCCCTACACAATTGAAGAATAAGGACCAATTCGACTTGACTCTAAGGATTACAATGACTACTATTTTTGAATCAGACTATGGAATAGAGCAACTGCTAATAGAAGAAAGAGGGACCCGGCCTAAATATATTCTAAAAAATGTGAAATGGTACCGCTATCTCCCGACGAAATTAAAGAATAAAGGCCTATTCGATTTAACCCTGAGCATTAAAAGATAAAATAAGAAATCCTTATTAAAAGATGGAGACTAAAATTTACACCTACATATGTTATCCAAAAAAAAAAACAGCTTACTTGAAATACTGACCATCCCAGATACAAGAGGAATACTAGACAAAGTTGGACAGATTGAGAGGTAAATTCTGGCCAATTGAGACTACTATTACCCTTGTATTAGGATGACTGAAAATCCTAGGGTTACCACATCCCTTATAAAAAAAAATAAATAGACCTAGCATTATTACCCTTGTACATAATATTTTAGAAAATCCTAACACCTAGGATGACTACTATTTTAGAATCAGCCTATGGAATAGAGCAACTGCTAATAGAAGAAAGAGAACCCGGCCTAAATATATTCAAAAAAATGTGAAATGGTACCGCTACCTCCCTACGCAATTGAAGAATAAGGGCCTATTCTATTTGACTCTAATGATTACTATGTAAAAACACTAAACCTTATGGAGAAATAGATAATAATATTACAGCCTATGTATGTTAACCAAACCAAAGAAACAAACAGCACTATTAGAAAAACTTACCATCTCAGATACAAGAGGAATACCAGACAAAGTTGGACAGAACGAGAGTTAATTACCGGCCAACTCAGACTAGTATTACCCTTGTATTAAGATGACTAAAATTCCTAGGGTTTCCACATCCCTCCGAAAATAAAACAAATAAACCTAGTATTACCCTTGTACTTAACATCGTAGAAAATCCTAACACCCAGAATGACTACTATTTTAGTTTCAGACTATGGAATGGAGCAACTGCTAATAGGAAAAAGAGGGAGCCGGCCTGAATATATTCTAAACAAATTAGAAATGGTACCGCTACCTCCCTACGCAATTGAAGAATAATGGCCTATTCGACTTTACTCTAAGGATTAAAATTACTAATATTCAAGAATCAGATTATGGAATAGAGTAACTGCTAACAGAAAAAAGAGGGACCAGGCCTTAAAAAAAGGTGAAATGGTACCGCTACCTCCCTACGCAATTGAAGAATAAGGACCTATTCGACTTGACTCTAAGGATTACAATGACTACTATTTTTGAATCAGACTATGGAATAGAGCAACTGCTAATAGAAGAAAGAGGGACCCGGCCTAAATATATTCTAAAAAATGTGAAATGGTACCGCTACCTCCCGACGAAATTAAATAATAAAGGCCTATTCGATTTAACCCTGAGCATTAAAAGATAAAATAAGAAATACTAATTAAAAGATGGAGACTAAAATTAACAGCTACATATGTTATCCAAAAAAAAAAAACAGCTTACTTGAAATACTGACCATCTCAGATACAAGAGGAATACTAGACAAAGTTGGACAGATTGAGAGGTAAATTCTGCCCAACTGGGACTAGTATTACCCTTGCATTAAGATGACTGAAAATCCTAGAGTTACCACATCCCTCCGAAAAAAAAAAAAAAAAGACCTAGTGTTACCCTTGTACTCAATATCGTAGGAAATCCTAACACCTAGAATGACTACTATTTTAGAACCAGACTATGGAATAGAGCAACTGCTAATAGAAAAAAGAGTGACCAGCCCTTTCTATATTCTAAAATCGGAAGATGGTACCGCCACCTCCCCTAGCATATGAACATTAAGTGCCTATTCGACTTAACCCTAACCATTAAAAGATAAAATATGAAATCCTAATTAAAAGATGGAGACTAAAATTAACACCTACATATGTTATCCAAAAAAAAAAACAGCACTACTTGAAATATTACCATCTCAGATACAAGAGGAATACTAAACAAAGTTGGACAGATTGAGAGGTAAATTCTTGCCAACTGAGACTACTATTACCCTTGTTTTAAGATGACTGAAAATCCTAGGGTTACCACATCCCTCCGAAATTAAACAAAATTGACCTAGCATTCATTACCCTTGTACATAATATTTTAGAAAATCCTAACACCTAGGATGACTACTATTTTAGAATCATCCTATGGAGTAGAGAAACTGCGAATAGAAAAAAGGGGGACCAGGCCTTTCTATATTCTAAAATCGGAAGATGATACCGCCACCTCTCCTAGCAAATGTAGATTAAGTGCCTATTCGACTTAACCTTAAGCATTAAAAGATAAAATATGAAATTCTAATTTAAAGATGGGGACTAAAATTAACACCTACACTTGTTATCCAAAAAAAAAAAGCACTACTTGAAATACTGACCATCTCAGATACAAGAGGAATACTAGACAAAGTTGGACAGATTGAGAGGTAAATTCTGGCCAACTGAGACTACTATTACCCTTGTTTTAAGATGACTGAAAATCCTAGGGTTACCACATCCCTCCGAAAATAAACAAAATTGACCTAGCATTACCCTTGTACTTAATATCGTAGAAAATCCTAACACCTAGGATGACTACTATTTTAGAATCATCCTATGGAGTAGAGCAACTGTGAATAGAAAAAAGAGTGACCAGCCCTTTCTATATTCTAAAATCGGAAGATGGTACCGCCACCTCCCCTAACAAATAAACATTAAGTGCCGATTCGACTTAACCCTAACCATTAAAAGATAAAATATGAAATCCTAATTAAAAGATGGAGACTAAAATTAACACCTACATATGTTATCCAAAAAAAAAAAAGCACTACTTGAAATACTGACCATCTCAGATACAAGAGGAATACTAGACAAAGTTGGACAGATTGAGAGGTAATTTCTGCCCATCTGAGACTAGTATTGCCCTTGTATTAAGATGACTGAAAATTCTAGGGTCACCTCATCCCTCCGAAAAAAAAAAAAAAATAGACCTAGTATTATCATTGTACATAATATCGTAGAAAATCCTAACACCTAGAATGACTACTATTTTAGAATCAACCTATGGAATAGAGCAACTGCTAATAGATAAAAGTGGGATCCGGCCTGAATATATTCTAAAAAATTAGAAATGGTACCGCTACCTCCCTTCGAAATTGAAGAATAAGCGACTATTCGACTTGACTCTAAGGATTACAATATAAAAACAGTAAAACTAATGGAGAAATAGATAATAAATATACAGCCTATATATGTTAACCAAACAAAAGAAACAAACAGCACTATTTTAAAACCTGAACATCTCAGATACATCAGGAATACTAGACAAAGTTGGACAGAATGATAATTAATTTCTGGCCAACTGAGACTAGTATTACCCTTGTATTAAGATGACTAAATATACTAGGGTTACCGCATCCCTTCGAATATAAAAAAAATAGACCTTGTATTACCCTTGTACTTAATATCGTTGAATATCCTAACACCTAGAAAGACTACTATTATAGAATCAGACTATGGAATGGAGCAACTGCCAATAGAAAAAACACTGAGAAGGACTGACTATATTCTAAAAAATTAGAAATGGTACCACTACCTCCATACGAAATATCGTAGAAAATCCTAACACCTAGGATGACTACTATTTTAGAATGAGCCTATGGATCAGAGCAACTGCTAATAGAAAAAAGAGTAACCAGGGCTGACTATATTCTAACAAATTAGAAATGGTACCGCTACCTTCCTACGCAATTGAATAATAAGGGCCTATTTGACTTGACTCTAAGGATTACTATATAAAAACACTAAACCTTATGGAGAAATAGATAATAAAATTACAGCCTATATATGTTAACCAAACCAAAGAAACAAGCAGGAATATTAGAAAAACTTACCATCTCAGATACAAGAGGAATACCAGACAAAGTTGGACAGAACGAGAGTTAATTACTGGCCAACTCAGACTAGTATTACCCTTGTATTAAGATGACTGAAATTCCTAGGGTTTCCACATCCCTCCGAAAATAAAAAAAATAGACCTAGGATTACCCTTTTACTTAATATCGTAGAAATTCCTAACACCTAGAATTTCTACTATTTTAGAATAAGACTATGGAATGGAGAAACTGCTAATAGAAAAAAGAGGGACCCGGCATCAATATATTCTAAACAAATTAGAAATGGTACCGCTACCTCCCTACACAATTGAAGAATAAGGCCCTATTCGACTTGACTCTTAGGATTGCAACATGAAAACACTACACCTAATGGAGAAATAGATATTAAAATTATAGCCCATATATGTTAACCAAACCAAAGAAACAAACAGGACTACTTGAAATACTGATCATCTCAGATACAAGAGGAATACGAGACAAGTTGGACAGAATGAGAGGTAATTACTGGCCAACTCAGACTAGTATTACCCTTGTATTAAGATGACTGGAAATCCTAGGGTTACCGCATCCCTTCGAGATAAAAAAAATATACCTCATATTACCCTTGTACTTAATATCGTAGAAAATCCTAACGTCTTAATGACTACTATTTTAGAACCAGACTATGGAATGGAGCAACTGCTAATAGAAAAAAGAGAGACCTGGCCTGAATATATTCTAAAAAATGTGAATAGGTACTGCTACCTTCCGACCAAATTGAAGAATAAGGGCCTATTCGACTTGACTCTAAGGATTACAATATAAAAACACTAAACCTTATGGAGAAATAGATAATAAAATTATAGCCTATATATGGTAACCAAACCAAAGAAACAAACAGCACTATTTGAAATGCTGACCATCTCAGATACAAGAGGAATACTAGACAAAGATGGACAGAATGAGAGTTAATTTCTGGCCAACTGAGACTAGTATTACCCTTGTATTGAGATGACTGAAAATGATGAAAAAGGGGGGTTACCACATCCCTTCGAAAATAAAAAAAAAAATAGACCGAATATTACTCTTGTACTTAATATCGTAGAAAATCCTAACGTCTTGAATGACTACTATTTTAGAACCAGACTATGGAATGGAGAAACTTCTAATAGAAAAAAGAGTGACCTGGTCTGAACATATTCTAATAAATGTGAAATGGTACTGCTACCTTCCGACAAAATTGAAGAATAAGGGCCTATTCGACTTGACTCTAAGGAATTCAATGACTACTATTTTAGAATCAGACTATGGAATGGAGCAACTGCTAATGCAAAAAAGAGGGACCCGGCCTGAATATATTCTAAAATATTAGGAATGGTACCGCTACCTACCTACGCAATTAAAGAATAAGGTCCTATTCGACTTGACTCTAAGGATTACAACATGAAAACACTACACCTAATGGAGAAATAGATAATAAAATTACAGCCTATATATGTTAACCAAACCAAAGTAACAAACAGCACTATTAGAAAAACTTACCATCTCAGATACAAGAGGAATACCAGACAAAGTTGGACAGAACGAGAGTTAATTACTGGCCAACTCAGACTAGTATTACCCTTGTATTAAGATGACTGAAATTCCTAGGGTTTCCACATCCCTCCGAAAATAAAAAAAATAGACCTAGGATTACCCTTTTACTTAATATCGTAGAAAATCCTAACACCTAGAATTACTACTATTTTAAAATAAGACTATGGAATGGAGAAACTTCTAATAGAAAAAAGAGGGACCCGGCATGATTATATTCTAAACAAATTAGAAATGGTACCGCTACCTCCCTACACAATTGAAGAATAAGGCCCTATTCGACGTTACACAACAGATTACAATGACTACTATTTTAGAATCAGACTATGGAATAGAGCAACTGCTAATAGGAAAAAGAGGGAGCCGGCCTGAATATATTCTAAACAAATTAGAAATGGTACCGCAAACTCCCTACGCAATTGAAGAATAATGGCCTATTCGACTTTACTCTAAGGATTACAATGAATAATATTTTAGAATCAGACTATGGAATAGAGCAACTGATAATAGAAGAAAGAGGGACCCAGCCTAAATATATTCTAAACAAATTAGAAATGGTAACGCTACCTCCCAACTAAATTAAAGAATAAGGGCCTATTCGACTTATCCCTGAGCATTAAAAGATAAAAAATGAAATCCTAATTAAAAGATGGAAAATTATACCTACATATGTTATCCAAAAAAAAAAAACAGCACTAATTGAAATACTGAGCATCTTAGATACAAGAGGAATACTAGACAAAATTGTACAGATCGAGAAGTAAATTCTGGCCAACTCAGACAAGTATTACCCTTGTATTAAGATGACTGAAAATGATGAAAAAGAAGGGTTACCACATCCCTTCGAAAATAAAAAAAAATAGACCGAATATTACCCTTGTACTTAATATCGTTGAATATCCTAACACCTAGAAAGACTACTATTATAGAATTAGACTATGGAATGGAGCAACTGCCAATAGAAAAAACACTGAGAAGGACTGACTATATTCTAAAAAATTAGAAATGGTACCGCTACCTCCATACGAAATATCGTAGAAAATCCTAACACCTAGGATGACTACTATTTTAGAATGAGCCTATGGATCAGAGCAACTGCTAATAGAAAAAAGAGTAACCAGGGCTGACTATATTCTAACAAATTAGAATTGGTACCGCTACCTTCCTACGCAATTGAATAATAAGGGCCTATTTGACTTGACTCTAAGGATTACTATATAAAAACACTAAACCTTATGGAGAAATAGATAATAAAATTACAGCCTATATATGTTAACCAAACCAAAGAAACAAGCAGGAATATTTGAAAAACTGACCATCTCAGATACAAGAGGAATACAAGACAAGTTGGACAGAATGAGAGGTAATTACTGGCCAACTCAGACTAGTATTACCCTTGTATTAAGATGACTGGAAATCCTAGGGTTACCACATCCCTTCGAGATAAAAAAATATACCTCATATTACCCTTGTACTTAATATCGTAGAAAATCCTAACGTGTTAATGACTACTATTTTAGAACCAGACTATGGAATGGAGCAACTGCTAATTGAAAAAAGAGAGACCTGGTCTGAACATATTCTAAAAAATGTGAAATGGTACTGCTACCTTCCGACAAAATTGAAGAATAAGGGCCTATTCGACTTGACTCTAAGGATTACAATATAAAAACACTAAACCTAATGGAGAAATAGATAATAAAATTATAGCCTATATATGTTAACCAAACCAAAGAAACAAAGAGCACTATTTGAAATGCTGACCATCTCAGATACAAGAGGAATACTAGACAAAGATGGACAGAATGAGAGTTAATTTCTGGCCAACTGAGACTAGTATTACCCTTGTATTGAGATGACTGAAATTCCTAGGGTTTCCACATCCCTCCGAAAATAAAAAAAATAGACATAGGATTACCCTTTTACTTAATATCGTAGAAAATCCTAACACCTAGAATGACAACATTAAACAAAAAAATCAATCTAAAGATCATTTATATGGACCTATTTGACATAACCGTAGGGGCTAAAACATGAAACAAACCAGGCTAATGAGAAGAAAGAAGACACAACTATAACCCATCCAATACTGTTATGTAGGGACTATGCACATATAGCATATGACAATTGATTCCTTATCATAGGATTGTAACCTACCAATGATTGTTCTTACAGTTCTATAAGAAGATAGGAAGTGTTTACATACCCCTGCATTTACATTATTGTCAATACCTTTACTTCAATATGTATTATTTAAATAAGGATGTAACAAATACTAACCTAAATAAAAAAACCTGTTAATACTACTTTGAATTATGACCATCCTAAATACAAGAAGGAAACTGGAAAAAGTTGGACAGCATGAGGGGCAAATTTTCTGTCCAACTCAGACTTGTATTTCCCTGGTATCCAAGATGTTTGAAAGACCTAAACTGCTAGAATGATTATGATGAAAAAATACGATTTTGGGCTGATGCTAAGGGAGCGATTAATTGTTCTACCAAAAAAATGGGACAAAATATTAATCTTCAAATAATAAAAAGAATAAACCTGATTATGAAGATTGAAGTTGAAGAAATGAGCCATTCAAGAAGAAGCAGCATTGTCGAAAGCAGAAAATACGGAGGCCTTCTAGATTTCATGATTCTTCTGAACTGGTCAATTCTTCATTCAACTCCAACTTGTGACTAAAACAGGATTAATATTTCAGAAGCTATCCCTGTCATTGTTCTCCACATTTAGTTTTAAGGAGCTATTTGAGCTGATAACAATAATTGTTATATTAATTATTAATTTAGTTTGTTTCATTTTAAACTCTAAAATTCATATTGAAATCGAACTAATTAATTTTAATTTTTAAACTATAAATGATGACAATTAATTAGTATTTTAAATTCTATAATACTGATTAGAAAAACAAAAAGCTGAATCTTTAATCTTATAATTATAACTCTCATAACATAATAATAATAATAATGAAGCAAATAATTGTCAACTTATTAAACAAATAATAAATATATTAAATTAATACCTACTATAATCAGAATTTAGTGAAGGAAGGTTCTGGAAATTAGAACATATATAAAAAAAAAGCAGCATGAAAACATAATTGTTATAAAAATTAATCAATAAATAATAACTAAATAAATCTTAAATATTAGTTAAATACTTTTCTTACCGAGCCAAAGTGCAGGGAAAAGGAGGACCTGGAAAGAAGAGGTGCAGAAGGATATCGAGGCTGGCTGAATCTACAAAGTAAGTCGATGTCCAGGAGAGCTGGAGATGGATGTACAGTATTTCTCCATACACAGCATAGGCGGTTGAAGAGGTCAGAATATGATGATGATACTTTTCTCCACACTATGGGAACTCGGTCTGGATAGGAAGAGCAGATAAGAGCCTCGAGGTCTTCAGAAGGCCTGAAAAATGAAACAACTAAAATCAGCAAAAATTGTACATCATTGTAAAATACACAATTAAAATACATTTACATTTAATATGCAGTTTCCAATCCAGAAATTGTGGTGGAACTGTTGGCTATCCTGTCTTAGCTGTTTGAAATCATACTATATTATAAATAATTTATAATTCTTTACTTATTTCTTCATATACCATTAGCTAATTCAAAATGAAAAATATTCATAGACATGTAGTTGATATAAACTTTAATTGATGGAAAAATAAATCAAATGTTTTAAAATCCATTTTATGTATTTTAAAAAAATTAATAATGTAATCAAATATGTAAATCGTAATAAAACTTAAATGTTTCGAAATGATTAATTAAAATATCTCGATGAAATTCATTAATCAATTATATCGGATACATTAATATTATTTATCAACAGTATATAAATAATTGAAATATTGATAATAACTTTTAATAATATCAATAATAATTACAAACCCTTAAAGAACAGTACAACTACTTCCGAGAGAGTTCTTGACTTGTTGAAATCCTGGGAAAGACTAAAAAGATGCAGTGGAGGGGATGCCTCGTAGCCAATCAGATGCGACTTCAATAGCCAGTAACAGAAAGAGACAGATATATCTCCCTCTCGCTCATCCTAATTTAATAATACCCCATCCGTCCCATTATAAAAACTTCGAGTTTTAAAGCTTAGTAGGATATTATATTAGAGACAAGTGTTTTTAATATGAGGATATTAAATTATGTATTTCTTAACGTATTATTTCTATCAACAAGTATAATTTAAATAATTATGATTTAGGTTTCTCAGGCTATTCAGTCAAAAACATCTTTTTTTAATGATTATGAAAAGTATAAACAACAATTTAACCAAGTGAAAGAGAATCAAATAAAGAAAACATTCAAAATAAGCAAGACAGATTCAGCCAATATCCATAATGATCTTACAAGAGCAGAATTTCCATTAAATGAGAAATAGTTTTTGTCCCTTGGCCATAGGCGGATCCAGGGGGGAGGGCACGGGGTGGTTAGACACGTACTCCCCAGACGGTTTTTGTGTACTGTGGAGAATCCATTACAGTACATATATACAGGCAAATCATGTGATGATAGTTGTTAAAATATGTGAATAAAATAACGGAAATAACAAGAGTGAAACTATTGTTTAGATATTTTAATAAACCTTTGAAACCTTTCTATAAATACTACAAGTTTATTTCTAAGTTATTGTTGATTTTTTTGCCGTCTGCCCGTTGTGCCCTTGCCCTTGGCCTTAAATATTGTTCAACGTATGAACCAAATCAATCTTTTGTAGCATTTAGAATCAGTTACAATGAATATATTATAAAAAATGATGTAGATGAGACTCGTTGTGATGAAATGGGACAAAAAAGCGTTTGCGTAACGAATAATTACAAGAATAATACTTCTAATTATAAATGTATAACAAGAAATATTCGATAATCATTGCGCAGGTTGTCGCTTCGAATTTAGTCACAAGTTTTAACTTTTTATTCGTTTCCCTTTTAATAATTTTCGAAAGTACAATTCATCATAAGCTATAGTGTGGAAAATAGAATGTAATTAAGGGAAATGTGCATTCTTCGGTATTCATTTCATCTAGAAATCAAAGATTCAACAAAAATATCATCTACACAGTAGAGCCTCTATAATCCGACGTGTGTGGAGTTTCAAGTTGAGACGCGTTACTGAAACTATTGTAAACAAACAACTAGCGATCACTCAGTTGCCTCGCCGTCTCGTGGTTTACCCGCCGGCATACATATTTACCACTTTTATTCGTAGTGTCTAGTGTGGTGTCGAGTGCGGTGACATTTTATAGTGTAGATTAGTGTATATTTCAAGATACTATATGTATTGATGAGTGAAAAAGTCTCAGTGTAAACGGAAGCACAAAACTTTAAGACTGATTCAGAAAAACAGGATTTTAAATAGACTTGAAAAGGGAGACAAGATTACCAGCCTAGCAAATGAATATAGAGTCGCCCGTGCTGCAATACATGTCATACGTAAGAACCGGGGCAAAATTAAGTCTTTCTGTGAAAGCAGTGACAATGTTAAAAATGTACGGAAAACGTTGAAAAAAGGCGTGGTCCCTCAGGTTGAGGATAGCCTATAGGCTAATAATCCAAGCATATATGCTTGCTCCATTCAAGAAAGGAATAGACACACACCAATATCAGGGGAAATTCTTTAAGAAAAAGCTAAGATATTTTACGAAAAAATAATAGGAAAAGACGATTTTGAGGCTAGTGAAGGATGGCTTGAAAAATTCAAAAAACGATTTGGAATTCGTTTGCTAAGTATGACAGGTGAAAAACTTTCTTGTGATGTTGCTGCAGTCGACCCATACAAAGAAAAGTTCAAAGATATCATTAATAACCTAGCCCTAACTACTGACCAAGGGAGTTATCATTCTACAATGATAAGGGTTTGTTTTAGGGACTTTTACCAAAAAAAACATTCGTTCACCGTGCTGAAGCAAGTTGTCCGGGACGAAAACAAACCAAGGACAGAATATCATTCATGCCGTGTTCAAGTGTAAGTGGCGAACATAAATTATTGATCGGTACGGCAAAGAATCCCAGGGCATTTAAAAATGTCAACCTCCCCGCTGATTACAAAAACGCAAAGAAAAAAGAAGGGGTTGAATGACCCAGTCAGTGTTTAAGGAATGGTTCCACGGAATATTTGTGCAATTGGTAAAAAAGTATCTGAAAAGAAAGAAATTGCCCCAAAAGGCTTCGCTTATTTTGGACAACTGCTCTGGTCCCCCAGAAGAAGATGAGATGTAAAGTAAAGGCTTCCATGTCATGATTTTGTCGCCTAACGTTACACCTCTTCTACAACCCATGGACCAGAATGTCATTCAGACTGTTAAAATGCACAATAAAAAAGCTTTGCTTTACAAAGTTTTGTCAAAGGAAGGCAGTGTAATCCAGTCATTGAAAGAAACGATCTTGAAAGACGTGGTTTTTGACCTTGGTAATGCTTGGGAAAAGCTCGCAGAAAAAACAATTGTTTTTTCATGGCGCAACGTATGGTCTGATACGATATTGGAGCGATACAATAAAAACAAAAACAACGAAATGGACAATGATCAAACCGAGCTAATTGAGCTGCGAGATACGATTTCTGAAAAACTTGTAGACGGCAACGAAAGCCTGACAACAGAGGACGTAAACATATGGCTGATCGGTAAAGAAGAGGAAAACGGCCAAATTATGACGGATGACGAAATAGTCAAAGACGTGACTAGCAGAGATGAAGAAGAATACGGTAGTGAGGAAGGGGCCTGCCTTCATACTGTGAGAAACGATGTTTCCATGGATGCATTTGCAACTTCAGTGAATTGGGCGGAAGAAAATAATGTGTCTGCTAGTGACATTCTTGTTTTAAAAAGACTTCAAGAGAAGGTGTTGAAAGTGTCTTTTCAAGCTAAGCAACAAATGAAAATTGACAGTTTTTTTACTCCAATGGAATAAGGCTACAGATACTGTTCTGTACCGTAAGTTGAAGGTTATGTTTACTAATAGCTTTTTAATCCGGTACTATTAACATTTGATTTCTAATAGATCAATTTTGATTTGTTGTTGATTCTTTTATATATTAAACAATTGTTTGGATTTGTACAAGTCCAATAAAACAAGTTTTTGTGCATTTAAATGTTTTTATTACTGAGCTTCCAGAAATCCGGCGTTTTCACTAATCCGGCAGTACCCTGGCCCGATATCTGCCGGATTAGTGAGAGTCTACTGTACTTCAAAATGGTAGTTGCAACTTTTATTTCTTGATGAAATGATTACCAAAATCTACTCATTACCTATAATTTCATTTTCTCACGATAACTTACATTTTTGGAAAATTTTAAAAATAAGAATTAACAGTTAAAACTTGTCACTCAACTCGAAGCGACATCCTGCGGAACATATGCGATGAAACCAACAAAACCGTTGGATTCAACAAAAGTACTACATTATCAAACCACATCTTTTGTTAAATGATATAAAAACATACGAAAAATTCGGTTCGATCGAACACATAAAGTAATGATCGATGCTAACTGTTAAGCTGATTGACTAAGCTAAATGATTGATAAAAAACATAAATATATTAGCTTGAAAATATACCATTAAATAAGTATTGCTATTAGAGTTTTTTTAATAATATTGAATACATGTGAAAAGCCAAGGGAAAGCGATACAAATTTTGAAACGTAAATCCTAACATTTAGTTAAAATTAAATTAAATATTGAATAAAATTAAATCCAATATTTTAAATTTATAATCGGTGCGAGCTAAGAAACATTGTTCTAATTGACTGAATTTACTTATAGAACAGGCATAAAACTATTAAAATAGTATACTTTAGAATTCCAGATTAAGTTGGGCATAGTAGTGCGACTTTTTTAAAGTCGCATATATTACATCATATTACATCCTCAATAATTAAGAAATTCCTCCTAAAACCGCTGTTATCCTAGATTTAAAAAAGACAATAATGAATAAATGAAAAAAGTGAATAAAAAATGTCGATAAGAAACAAATACGACAAATAGACAAAATAAAATAAGAACAATAGTTCTAGTTCAAGTGAGCACGAGATATTATTATTAATTTAAATAATAATATAAAATTATAAAAAAGTATTTTCATTTCGTATCCGACTTAAGTACAGCTGTACCTTTTCAATGCTAGCTTTTAGGACAAACCTAAAAACATATGTATGTTCAACATGAATGTGCCATGAGCACTTGAGTGGGTAGACGAAAAATTTTATGTAAATATAAAATCTACTTCTAATAGGATTTTATTTTAAAATATCCAATATTATGGAATCCTGTATGTAAATTATAAAAATTGAATACAAATTTGATATAAGATTCTTGGAAGGATATTAGATTTGCGATAAAAATACCTGCTGATGTGAGTAAAATTAAATGATGATTTTACTGTCAGGATAACCGAAAACTAAAAAATAGAATATTTTTTAATAATTTTAAAATAAGAATTGAATTGATTTAATCGTAAAATAGCGTGGGGTTGTTAATTGTTGATGTTAATTGTAAATATTTTATTGACTGATATTGGTAAAAGTAGTCATTATGAAAATTTCTTAACAAGCACCACACTTTTTTTTTTACAATAAAATGCATTTTTTTTTTTTGGTTAATCACTTTCTTCTTATCAACAATTATTTTCTACTTTTTACTTGTCCAATATCCTGACGGTAAAATTATCATCTTATTTTTACACACATCTGCAGGTATATTCATCACAGATCCAATTTCCTTCTAAGAATCTTAATTAAAATTTTCATTCTTATAATTTACATTCTTAGGATTTCATGATATTGGACGTTTTTGATAAAATCCTATTAAATTAAAATTATTATATAATTTTTATTTTTGTTTCTTATCACTGCATTTTTTTTTTTGTTTTTTAAGCTATCATTTGTTTCTAATGAATTTCTTAGATATAAGTAAATAGTTTACCCAACAAAAGTTTACACTTTTCTTCTGTTTAATTTAATTGTTTAATTAATAATTAATCGTTTATTGTTCAATTAATATTTTATCTAATTGATATTACGGATTTGAATGCTGTGGTGATGCATTTACGTAAGCTTGAAAAATGCAGGTAAAGGTACCTGTTTTTTATAAAAGCAGGTAGGAGATTCTATCTGCTTTTATTATTATCTAATTGTTTGTGGTACAAAACTTGAAAAATTTTCAAATTCTACTTTAGAATCAGACTAAGGATTGGAGCAACCGCTAATAGAAAAAAGAGTGACCAGGGCTGACTATATTCTAAAAAATGAGAACTGGTACCGCTACCTCACTACACAATTGAAGATTCAGGGCCTATTCGACTTTGTTCGTTCATTTAACGTCACTTTATGCTGCTATGGCTAATCGGACGATGCTACAGTGGGAGCTCTGAATTTTGCCTATCCAGGTTTAATTAGGATAGGGATTTTTAACGAGTACCTGACATCTTACAGGCTCGGGACCCCTATTTAACGTCCCTTCCGAAGGACGGCGTAACTAAGGATGTTTTACTCCATAAAAAAATCCTAGGGCCACCTGCCGGGCTACGAACCCGCGATCTTGGACTTAGTAGTTTGTTATGCTAACCACTAGACCACAGGTGACTGTAGGCCTATTCGACTTAACCCTAACCATTATTACATAACATATGAAATCCTATTCAATAGATGGAGTAATACTAGACAAAGTTGGTCAGAATGAGAGGTAAATTCTGGCCAACTGAGACTAGTATTGCCCTTGTATTTAAGATGACTGAAAATCCTAGGGTTACCGCATCCCTCCGAAAATATAAAAAATAGACCTGGCATTATCCTTGTACTTAATATTGTAGAAAATCCTAACACCTAGAATGACTACTATTTTAGAATCAGACTATGGAATGGAGCAACTGGTAATAGAATAAAGAGTGACCAAGCCTGACTAGATTCTAAAAAATAAAAAATGGTACCACCACCTCCCTATGCAAATGAAGATTAAGGACTTATTCGACTTAACCCTAAGCATTAAAAGTTAAAATATGAAATCCTAGTGAAAAGATGGTGAATATAATTACAGCATATATATGTTAACCAAACAAAGGAAACAAATAGCACTATTTGAAATACTGACCATCTTAGATACAAAAAGAAACCTAGACAAAGTTGGACAGAATGAGAGGTAAATTCGGGCCAACTCAGACTAGTGTTACCCTTGTATTTAAGATGAATGAAAATGCTACTTTTTTAGAATCAGACTATGGAATGGAGCAACTGCTAATAGAAAAAAGAGTAACCACGGCTGACTATATTTTAAAAATTGGGAGATGGTACAGCCACCTCTCCTAGCAAATGAAGTTTAGGGCCTATTTGAATTGACTATAATAATTACAATATGAAATAACTAAACCTACTGGATTCAGAGAACTAAAATTACAACCAACAAAAACTATCCAAAACAAGAAAAAAAAAAAGCAGCACTATTCGGAATACTGACCTTCTTAGATACAAATAGAATACTAGACAAAGTTGGACAGAATGAGAGGTACATTCTGGCCAACTCGGACTAGTAGTACCCTTGTATTAAGATGACTGAAAATCCTAGGGTTACCACATCCCTTCGAAAATACTAAAAAGGAGACCTAGTATTACCCTTGTATTTATGTGATATCATATAAAATCCTAACACCTAGAAAGACTACTATTTTAGAATCAGACCATGGGATGGAGCAACCGCTAATAGGAAAAACACTGTGAAGGCCTGACTATATTCTAAAAATTGAGAGATGGTACCGACACCTCCGTTCGTAAGTGAAGATTAAGGGCCCATTTGACTTTACTCTATGGATTACAATATAAAATAACTAAGCCTAATGGAGAAATAGAGATCTCAATCACAACCAACTAAAACTGACCAACACAAGATGCAAAAAAAAAGCAAAACTTTTTGAAATATTGACTATCTCAGATACAAGAGGAATACTAGACAAAGTTGGACAGAGTGAGAGGTAATTTCTGCCCAACTGAGACTAGTATTACCCTTGTATTAAGATGACTGAAAATTCTAGAGTTACCACATCCCTACGCAAAAAAAAAAAAGAAAATCCTAACACCTAGAATGACTACTATTTTAGAATCAGATTATGGAATAGAGCAACTGCTAATAGAAAAAAGAGTGACCAGGCCTGATTATATTCTAAAAATTGATAGATGGTACCGCCACCTCCCCTAGCAAATGAAGATCAAGTGCCTATTGGACTTAACACTAAGGATTTCAATATGCAATAAAATACCAAACTGGATAGATATAGAATAAAATCAACTAACCACAACACTACAAAGAAAAAAAAAAAAATAAATAAATGCACTATTTGGAATACTGACCATCTCAGATACAAGAAAAATCCAGGACAAAGTTGGACAGAATAGAATTATATACTGGCCAACTGAGACTATTTAAGATGACTGAAAATCCTAGGGTTACATCCCTCCGAAAATAAAAATAATATACCTAGTATTACCCTGTTACTTAAGATGTCAGAAAATCCTAGGGTTACATCTCTCCGAAAATAAAAATAATATACCTAGTATTATCCTGTTACTTAAGATGTCAGAAAATCCTAACACCTAGAATGACTACTATTTTAAAATCAGACTATGGAATGGAGCAACTGCTAATAGAAAAAAGAGTGACCAGGCCTGACTATATTCTAAAAATTGATAGATGGTACCACCAACTCCCTACGCAAATGAAGATTAAGGACTTATTCGACTTAGCCCTAAGCATTAAAAGATAAAATATGACATCCTAGTGAAGATGGTGCATAAAATTACTGGCTGTATATGTTAACAAAAAAAAGGAAACAAACAACACTATTTAAAATACTGACCATCTCAGATACAAGAGGAATACTAGACAATGAAGGAGGGGTAAATTCTGGCCGACTGAGACTAGTATTATCCTTGTATTTATGATGACTGAAAATCCTAGGGTTACCACATCCTTACGCATATACAAAAAAGGAGACTTAGTATTTAGTTACCACATAACTAAACCTAATGGAGAAATAGAGATCTGAATTACAACCAACTAAAACTAACCAAAACAAGAAAGAAAAAAAAGCAGCAGTATTCGGAATACTGACCATCGTAAATAAAAGAAAGGTACTGGAAAAAGTTGGACAGCATGAGATGGAAATTCTCCGCCCAACTACGACCAGTATTTCACTGGTATTCAAGATGTTTAAAATACCTAAACTGCTAGAATGATTATGATGACAAAATATGATTTCGGACTGATGCTAAGGGAACGATTAACTGTTCTACCAAAAAAATAAGACAGCATATTATTCTTCAAATAATAAAAAGAGTAAACCTGATTTTGAAGATTGACATTGAAGAAATGAGTCATTCAAGATGATGCAGCATTGTTGAAAGCAAAAAATACTGAGGCCTTCTAGATTTCATGATTCTTCTGAACTGGTCAATTCTTCATTTAACTCCAACTCGCAACTAAAACAGGATTAACATTTTAAAAGCTATCCATGTCATTGTTGTCCTCAGTTAGCTTTAAGGAGCTATTTAAGTTGATAACAATTAATTTAGTTTGTTCCATTTTCAACTTTAAAAAATCTAAGTTATTAATTTTAATTTTTAATCTATAAATAATGAAAAACAATAAGATTAATATTTTAAATTACATAATATTGATTAGAAAAACAAAAACCTGAATCTTTAACCTTATAATTATAACTTTCATAACATAAAAATAATAATAATAATAATGAAGCAAATAATTGTTAACCCACTCAATAAATATTAAAAATATTAAATCAATACCTACTTCAGACTATAACTTAATTCAGTAAATGGAAATATCACCTTAAATAATAATATGCTAATTAGTGAAGGAAGATTCTGGAAATTAGAACATATATCAAAACAAACAGCATTAAATTTCTACAAAAGTTAATAAAACGTTGACAAACAAATCTTGAATATTAGTTAAATACTTTTCTTACCAAGCCAAAGTGGAGGGAAAAGGAGGAAGAAGATGACCTGAGAAGAAGAGGTGAAGAAGGACATTGAGACTGGCTGGATCCACATAGTCCGTCGATGACCGGCATAGCTGGAGAGGGCTGTTCAGAATTCCTCCATACACTGCATAGGTGGTTGATGAGGACAGAATATGATGATGATACTTTTCTCCACACAACAGGAGCTCGGTCTGGATAAGGAGAGTAGATTTGAGTCCTGAGGTCCTCATTGGAACAGCAATACTAAATGAGGAAACAGCAAAACAGTAACTGAAACAGTATTATCTTTTTTATAGCATTACATTTTATTTCACGCTCTTATTCTTAGTTTTAGAGAGCATCTTTATTTTATTATATTTTGCAAATAACTTTGTTAGTTAGAAAGGAATTAATGTTAGTTAATTATTCTGGAGGTTGTCACATCTAATTGAGCCACATTAAGTTCTAACTTTATCTATACTTCAAAATGATAGTTGAAACTTTTATTTCTTGATGAAATGGTTAACTAAATCTACTTATTACACATTATTAGATTCTCTTTTCCATACTAAATATAATGATGACGACATGATATTCAGGAACTTGTATTTATGGGAAATATTAAAAATGAAACAAATAAAAAGTTAAAACCTGTTGCAACTCGACTCGCTGCAACAACCTGTGGAACAGATACCCTAATTTTACACTCTAATTCGTATTCAAACAAATTCATTCATTTTATTTTTTAAGGTCAACTAACATTAAAAAAAAAAATTACAAAGATTAACATTTTAAATTATACAGAAAGTATTTAAAAGACCAAAATTTCAATGTTTAACCTTATAGTTTTAACATAATAGTATAATAGGTGGAACATAATAGTAATAATAAAGCAAATAAATGTGAACCGATAAATAACTTAAAATTAAACTTTTTTTTGGAGTTTGGCTTAGTTAGTGCTATCTCCAGCTAGTACCTAAAATCCAATATGTCTCCTTGCATAATACTGACCACCAGATTATTTCAATATATTATTAATTCCTTAGTTGGAATTAGTATTCAGTTAAGAAACTTATCAAATCGCTATGAGGAACACTAAGTCAAATTAGATTTTTTTTTTACTTAATTTTAATTATCAACTCATAAGATAAATAAGGTAAATTATATTTGTTAAGTTAAGCAATAAGAATCAGAAAGTATTTAAGTCTAATGTTTACAAAAACCAAAATAAAGCAAATAATCACTAACCAATTATTTTATATATGATTTGCAATGAATGATTATAATAATATAAAATTTAACCTGAAAGGAAACATGGGAATGATAAATTATGTATAGAGGCTGTTTTAAAATCCAAAATGGCGAATAGAAACCAAAGGGGACCAATAAATGAAATTATTTTCACTCCATGAATCTTATTATTTAAATGTTTAACATATAAAAATATAAAACGAATATGTTCTATATTAATAGTTAATTGTGTTTAGAAACATTGGAGTGGTTAATAGTAATTACAATACTTTTATACCTTTTTAATATGTATTTGAAAAATAAACTTAGACCCCTTTTTATAATCTGAATAAATCAAATACCAATACAGAAATTCGGAAATCGACAATAATACGTTATTTAGTTATTAAAGATTATAGAAATTATAATATATATATACCGTATATTAAAACAGTTCATGATAATTCGAAATTAGTCCATCTCTATGTGAAATTTAAATAAATAATTATATTTAATTACCTGTAAAAAATTCGACAGTTCATCTCTTTATGAAATTCTAATTCAAAATGGCGTACTTTGTCCTTAGGCCTAAGTGACATCAGTATTCGATTGAAGTAATTCTAAAACCATAAATAACTGAAATCATGAATTTTAACTAGTTTAAATAATGTTTGAAAAAAAAAATCAGCTAAAAATTGTATATCATGCTAAAATACTCGATTAAAATACATTTACATTTAATATACAGTTGCTTGTCCAGAAGTTGTGGTGGAGGGGAGTGACTGTTGGCCATCCTCTCTTAGCTGTTTGACCATTAATAATTGAAATGTATGTCGATATAGCAAAATCTATTATCTTAAATACAGCAAGCGATATAATTTTACTTTATAATGTAATCTTAATTTTCGTTAATATATGATTTATAAAGTATATTTTGTTTTTAGACATTTTAATAATAATTTCTAGTTTTAATTCTGTTATTTCCTTATTACCTTATAAATAAGTATTTGTATTCAATATTAATTATAAGAAATAATTAACAGCTTTAATTCGCATTTTTATAATTATATCATAATATTACTAAGTGACGATGTTTAGTGAGAAAAATTAAAGGTTTCAACTCACTGTCTCGGTTATTCTGAAGGCCGTGATTCTTAAGGATTTTTTTTCTATTGAAAACTATTATTAGTTTAAAATTTACATTTATTATTTTTAATTTTAGCTGATGAAAAAAATAATCTAACGAAATAAAAAAGAAGAATCAGAAAATTATTCGTTACGATATTTGATGTTGAAGTACTTTTAATGTCCATACTATTGTTTCTGATTTTCAAATACGTTTAATTAGTACGAAATAAATGGTAAAAAAAACAAATAATTATTTGAAAAACGAAATTTGATTTAATGTGCTATTAGAAAGAAAAACTGCTGTAACAAAAACCCGATATAAGAAAAACTGTTAAATGAGGGAGGGAGAAACTATGAGAGACACAAGTGATAATTCAATAAATTTGTAAAAAAAAAACATTTAAAATTTAAAATATTTTTAATAAAATCCAAAATTAAAAGATCTGCAGTACATTCCATGAATATTGAGCAATATTACTTTCCAAAATATTTTATTTGCAATAACTATTATCCATAATTGCACATTATGAATAGCAATGCCAATCATTGCTCCTCACTTATAAACCCTTCGTAATGATATATAACCATTAATAGAACTCAAATATTACAAAATCCCATTAATTGTGTTTAGATAAGAATTAACAATGTAATAAAATATGAAAATTGTAATTAAAACTTAAATATTTTGAGATGGCATATTAAAATACCCTAATGTATATCATTAATCAATTATATCGGATACATTAATATTATTTATCAATAATATATAAATAATGGAGATATATATATATATATATATATATATAACAATATCAATAATAATTACAAACCCTTTAAGTAGGACTACTTCGGAGAGTTCTTGACTTGTTGTAATCCTGGGAAAGACTAAAAAGATGCAGTGGAGGGGATGCCTCGCAGCCAATCAGATGCGACTTCAATAGCCAGTAACAGAAAGAGACAGATATATCTCCCTCTCGCTCATCCTAATTTAATAATGCGCCATCCTGTTCCATTATAAACACTTTGGATTTTTAAAGCTTACTAGGATATTAGATCACTGGCTAGTGTCTTGAATATGAGGATATTGAATTATATATTTCTTAACGTATTATTTCTATCGCCCATGTACGAACCAAATCAATCACTTGTAACATCTATAATCATTTACACTGGATATATAATAGAAAATAAGGGTAAATTGAAGAATAAGGTCTTGTCTCAGATTTTCTTAAACTTGATTTTTTAGGTAGTTTCAGGTGAGCTGAGTTGAGAAAAAAAAATATTTTGGGGGCTTGCGAATATTTATGGGGATACGGCCCAGGAAATTTTCACAAAAATTATATTTTCCGGCAAATTATAACAGCTACGGTAAGAATGTTATTTTTTGTTGTGCGGTAACAGTGTTGACTTGATCATCATCATTTGGTATACATTATAATAAAATTGTACTATAGCATATTTTTGTTAGAGAAGAATTGGTTGACTGTAACTTCTAATATAAGGAAGAAACAGATGGGGGGCATCAATAAATTGACTGCACCCCCAACTATTTCTTCCTTATATATAGCATATTTTGTTTTTTTGTGTCGTCGTTTTTAAAAATGAAGTATGGTTAACCAAACTGGATGTGCTTAGGGGTATGGGTCATGAATAGTTGATGCTATAGTAAGGTTTTTAAAAATTTCATGATTGTCAGGTTAGTTTGGTTTACTGCAATCTGGAACGTAGTGATGTTAATTACTGTAGCGACTGAAAATTGCTATCAATCGCGTGTCCTAAAATAAGTTTTGCTTACATATGTCCTAAAAATAATTTTACCTTTTGTGTTCTGGTTTGCGTAGCATATATTGAAAATTAAGGTTAGTCACTTATGTTTAATTTTGAGCCATGGCTTGTTTTTTTTTTATAATACAAACTCTTTTCCAATTTTAGGCTTAGGCTTAGAGGCAAACGAAGCGCGCCATGACTTAAATGCAACAGCCCCCAGTTTTTATCACTTCCATATTAAAGTTATCACCTTAAAGCATGCTAAAACCGTTGTTCTTGGCAAAAACAACAAAATACCACATTCTTCAAAAATCCCGAAAATAAACTGTACAAAACACCCAACAAATAGTTACATATAGAATATTCAAATTAGACATAAAATGCATAAATTATAATATAGTTGAGAAAAAATAAAAATACCAAAATACTTAAACGAATAGTCGCGTGGAGGACAACTTTCATCTAGAAAACAACACGGGAGCAGATCAAAAGGGTGTGGATGACTATTAGGCCAGCGGCCTGGAACCAAAAAAGGGCTTTAGGTCGCAATAAATTGAAGAGGCCGAAGCCTGTAGGTCTAACATATTCTGAGTTACGCCCCTAGGTCATTTTTTCCAAATAGTTTAAATAAAGGCCAGCGGCCAGGTGTTTGCGGGTCGCAAAAAATCGAAGAGAAATGCATTCTTGATATGTTATAAGGGCATGTCTGAGTATCGTAAATCCAAGTTTGCAACCGAAAATACGAATGGCAAAACTTTTGTTGGCCGAAAAACCTCGGTGATACTGGGTGGCTCCCCGCCTCCCTGCATAGTAGTGTCTACTAGTACTACCAATATTTTTGTATAGGTAATGTACAAGTAAATATTTATGTTTAACAATAAACAAGCTGTTTCGTGGCGTACAAGGACATTTTCTAAAAACACCACTTTCCCCAATTTTCCTTTTTTTTTTAATTAACAGGAGAATTATAATACCTACAGGCCTCTTTATGTGCTTAAATTAAAGCTAATTAAATTTACTATAACTCATCGTAGGATCACTCCTTCAGCTGGTGTTCCTCACGAAAGTCAGCCAAAACTTAAAATTTGGACTTTTTGGAAAAAATCAGGTAAATCAGGTAATGTCGAATTGTCAACAAAGGATCGAAAGAATCTGTGTGGAAAAAAATGGTCCGGGTGGATGTAAATAAATTTCTCTTAAATATGGAGAAATGTTTATTAAGTAGCCAATGTTTCGACCTACTTTGCAGGTCTTCTTCAGGGCTAAATATGCAAAATACAGACAATTGAAAATTAAAAAAATAGTAAAAAATTACTAAACTTGGTAAATATATAAGCTAAAATGTATGAGTGTATAGTATTAATAACCAAGTGACAGGAAGTTAGTAAAATACATAATAAAGAATAAAACAGAAAGTGTTAAAAATTAAAGAATAAGGTAATAAAGATAAAAAATTAAAATGGGTAAATATTAAAGTTAAAATACATAAGTATCGGATATCTGATTTTTTTTCTTCTTATTTACCAATATAAACAAAAAATTAACATATTTATGTATTCATTTATTACATGATCTATTTAGCAATGGTATTTCATTATTTTATGGTTAATTATTTGGTTGTGGACAAACTAAATACATACACTATAATTTCATTAAATGAGCTTAGTAGTTAAGCCGTCAAAGGATATATAACAGAAAGACAGACACACTTTAGCGTATTAAGCTACGCCCACACTATGAGACATTTGCTAGGCAATAGGCGAGACAAACCTTAGTCCGCCTCAGCAACGGCCTAGGAGCGGCCGGATTTGTCTCGTCTAGCGTCCGCACTACTATTTCAGTTCCTAGACCAATCTTAGTCAATACACCATGGAGAGTATTGTTTTGTGCGGAATGATTTCGTGCTTTATGCTTTAAAAAATACAAAATAAAATATTTATTACTTACTTATATTAACCTTCTTGCATTTCCCACAATCGACGAATATATAATATTTATTCAAAGTTCAGTAAAAAAACAAAACAAATGCGATCAATGAAGAAAATAGTGAAAATCAAAAACTAACTATTTTAGAACTTTTGTATTTTTTGAAGAATTTACAAGTTCAGTTTACTTGCTCAAAACCTATAAATTAAAAAATTACAATAAAAGTTTATTTAAAAATAAACACGTTATATAGAACTGTTTTTTTTGTTTTGTTTTTTTATACAGCTTCTCAAGGAAATCAGAAAGAATACAAAATTACATTTTAAAAATGACAAGAATTATAAAATTATACTTAAAAATTGTTTCTAGGAATTTCGCTTTATTTTGAACAATCTCATAATCCGTATCACGCATTATTGCATTTAGCACAGATTTCACGTCCAAACCATTATTCACATTAAAAAATCTTTTTTTTTTGGCTCTAATGACATAAAATATAAGATAGCACACTGAAATAAAATAAATATATGCAAGAAATAGAAAAGTAAAAACTGATGCTATGATTAAAGGTCGCACTTATCTATCATATAAAAATCTAATTTCAGTAATGGTTTAAATAAAGAGCAAGTTCAATTTTTACGCTAGTTTGAATTACCAATAACTTACCAATTTTATATTTAATAATTAAAATAAAATATTTAAAAAAATGACGAATGGATGCGCGTATTTCTCAAATACACTATTTTTTACCTAACCATTTATTGCAGAAATTTTCAATCAAGACTGTGGTAGAACTGGGTCGAAAGAAGATGGATATCATATTAAAAATATATTTCTCGACTATAATAATAGAAAATAAGATAGCACACTGAAATAAAATACAAATTTGCAAGAAATAGAAAATTAAAAGACTGATGCAATGATTAAAAGTCGCGCTTATGTGAAAAAAAAAAGTAATAGTAATAGAATGGTCTGTAATAGTTTGAATCAAGTGAAAATTCAATTAATTTGTTTGTTTAAATTACCAATGAATTAAAAAGTTTACATTGCATAATTAAATAGGTATAAAAAATTACTTGAATTTACGTATTCCTCATCAGATCCACAACACTTTTCCCTAACTATTTATTGTAGGAATTTTCGGACCAAGACTGTGGTTGGGTCATGAGAAGAAGGAAATAATGTTAAATAAATTTAGACCGGTCATTTAATTATATTATATTTAACATAATTAAATTATTTTTATAATTTTAAGTATACACATGATAGTTACGATCTATAATTGCAATAATTATTATTAAAATTTATAATCACAATTTATAATGACAATAATAATGTTGAATATTGCTCAGATTTGGCCGTGTCTCAGCCCGCTGGTCTAAGGTCTCCCATTCGGAGCGGGAGACGTTAGACCAGCGATTTTGGTCTCAGAGACGGACTCAGCAACGGGGATTAGTCACAGCAACGGCTCCGCAACCGCCTAGCTAGACCAGCTAATCCGCGTCTCTGAGACCATGTCTCAGCAACGGTCTAGTAGTGTGGACGTAGCTTAAGCATACAACGAAACTGAGACCCGAATGATCGATATGATCGACCCGATCGCCTAAATGAATGGGTGAAGATCGATTCGATCACCACTAATGATCGATCGACACAGGGCTAGTCGGTAGTTAATAAATATTTAAGATAATAAATATTAATTAAAGTAATAAATAATAATAATAAATAAATAATAATAATAAATAAATAATAATAATAAATATATTAAAGATAATAAATATTTCTAAGGTGCGCTACACGCTATCGTTAGCAATATGGGGTATCGATATTTTTGAATTATCGACTTTCCTATGGGCTCTAGTGTCCTGTGATGTTAGGAGTCTTAACTTACTAAAATTGCTGCTTCGTGGGGGGGAGGGGATATACGAAAGAACAAAAAAATATCGTTATAAAGTGATAATATTTAATATTGATAAACTGATTTTCAATATTATTTAACATAGTTTAAGATGCAAGGATTTATGTATTTTGTTAGGAGTTCTAGTTGTTATGAAGAACTTGAATTTATTGATAAAAAAACAATCATGTGAGTCGTAAAATACATAAAAACAGTCAAAAAGTGAATAATATAATGAATTAGTTAGTTCTGAACTACCGAAAACAAATAGATAGGTATAGGGCAATGTATGTATATAGGTGTAATATTCATTATATATGTATATAAATTCATACATACATATTCACATTCGCACACACACACACTCATACATATACAAACAATATCAATATAGTGTTGGATTAAATTTATACCATAGGAAACATTTAAATTAATATATTCACGTTCAAACCAGTTGGTATAAGAGTAAATCTAATATTAAAGTAACTATCAGAAATGGAAGTGTTTATAATAGGACTGGATGTGGCATTATTCAATTAGAGTGAGAGAGAGATATTTCCCTCTTTCTGTAGATATTGAAGTCCCACCTGATTGGCCAGGAGGCACCCCCTCCATTTTATCCCTATTCTGTCTCAGTTACTGCATATCTTTCTGTTGAAGCAGTTGAGGTTTGTAATTATTATTACATTGTTTTTTATTCATATTGCTACTGTTTATTAGGAAATTATCAACATTTTAATTAGTATTTATAAGCTCTCGTGTATTTAAGACTATAATTCTATTCACTAGATTAGAAATTATAAAGATTATAAATATACTAATTTTAAATTTGTTCGCCAATTTTGGATTTTAAAACAGCTTCTATATAATTTATCATTCCAATCTTTCATTTTAGGACAAATTTTATATCATTATTGTCATTGTAAATCATATATAAATTCATTGGTTAATAGTTTTTTGCTTTATTTTCATTTTGGTTAAGATTCGACTTAAATCATTTCTGATCCTTATTGCTTAAATTAACAAATATAAATTATCTCATCTTAGTTTATATGAATTAAAATTATTTATTTTATTAATATGTAATTTTTTAGTTATTAAATGTTTTCGGAAACTAGTGGCGGTAATAGTAATTACGATATAAAAAATGTCATGTAATAAAATTTAAAACTCATTTAGCTCATAGAAAATCGTTACACAGTACTAATATCCTTAAATATAAAGCTATGTGAATTAAAGCTGTAATACTTATATGTACCAGATATAAGTATTAAATGATAAAATAATAGTAGTAAAAAAATTAAAAAATATTTTAATGCCTAAAAACATATACTTCGTAAAGCATATAGAGACGAAAATTAAGGTTATATTTTAAATTAAAGTTGATGTTGCTTGCTATTTTTAAGAAATTAGGTTTTCATAAGTAAGTTTAGAAATTATAGAATTGAAATAAGGAATTTAATGGATAAACATTTGCTTGATTTCTAGCAGCAAAGACAAGATGGCCAACAGTTGCCCCCTCCCACAACGAATTCTGGATCTGATACTGCATATTAACTCAAACTGTGTGATAATAATGTATTTTAGACTGAAACATAATTTTTTTCTGATTTTTTGCTGGCAAACATTATTATAATTTATGTAAACACGTTTTTTTTTCAGATATTTATGGCTTTACAATTATTTAAATGGAATTCAGACGTCTCATTGGCCCGAAGCTCATGTTCGCCATTTTGAATTAGAACTTGGAAAGGCAGATGAATTGTCGATTTTTTTTTTTAGGTAATTAAGCATTATTACTTATTCAAATGTCAAACAATTAATTTCGAATGATTTTGTACATTTTTATAATTTGTAATAAACTAATGTCCTTATTTACTACATGTGCCTAATGGTGCTTATGTCAACTGTTCCTTTTCCTAATGTTACCGTAGTGTGGAGAAAATTATTTAACTAATATTTTAGACTATTGAGTCATATAAAATTTATTGATTAACTTTAATAATAAATGTTTTCATGGTGCTTGTTTTGGTATTTGTTATAATTTCTACAATCTTACATCATTAACTATTCAAGACTATAATTCTATTCACTAGATTATACTTTTAAGTAGGTATTAATTTTTATATTTGTTCGCCATTTTGGATTTTAAAACAGCTTCTATATAATTTATCATTCTCATCTTTCATTTTAGGACAAATTTTATATCATTATTATCATTGTGAATCATATATAAATTCTTTGGTTAATAGTTTTTTGCTTTATTTTGATTTTTGTTAACATTAGACAAATCACTTCTGATCCTTATTGCTTAAATTAAAAAATATAAATTACCTCATCTTCGTTTTATATGAGTTTATAATTAAAATTATTTAAGAATCGTGCAATAAAAAAAATCTTATTTAACTTAGTATCTCCCTTAGCAATTTTATAAGTTTCTTAACTGAATACTAATTCCAATGATAGAATAACAATTTATTTAAATAACCTGCTGGTGGTCATTTTTATGCAAGGAGACATATTGGATTTTAGGTACTAGCTGGAGATAGCACTAACTAAGCCACACTGTAAAAAAAGTTTTATTGCATGTTTCCTAAATAATTTTAATTATAAACTCATATAAAATGAATGAGGTAATTTATATTTGTTAATTTAAGCAATAAGGATCAGAAGGATTTAAGTTGAATGTTAACAAAAATCAAAATAAAGCAAAAAATTATTAACCAATGAATTTATATATGGAGGATGGAAATAGTTGGGGGGTTCAGTCAAAGTGAAGACTTATTTTTTATTTGTGTTAATAAGTCTTTTGTGTTTGTTAATAAGTCTTCACTTATTTGGTGTTATTTATGACTGCACCCCCCCCAACTATTTGCATCCTCCATTAGATCTTTCAGTCGAATATTTTCCTGTCTAACATGAAGTTATATATGATTCACAATGATAATAATGACATAAAATTTATCATAAAATTATAACTTTAAGTTATTTATCTTTACATTTTTATAATGTACTATTATTAACATTCACATTTTTGTTGAATCGGTTGACAATTATTTGCTTTTTTATTGTTATTATTATTATTGTTATGTTATGAGAATTCAAATTATAAAATTAAATACAGAGCTTTTTATCATTCAAATACTTACTGTATAAAATATTAATCTTAGTATTTTTTTTTAATATTCTTTGTTGTCCTTAAAAAATAAAATGAGTGAATTCCATTTAAATGTGACTATGAGTGTTAGAAATTAAGGTATCTGTTCCGCAGTTTGTCGCTTTGAGTTGAGTTATAACAGGTTTTAACTTTTTATTCATTTCATTTTTAATATTTTCCAAAAATACACTGATTATCACTGAAAAGAGAATCAAATAATGTGTAATGAGTAAATTTTGTTAATCATTTCATCAAGAAATAAAAGTTTCAACTAACATTCGAAGTACAGATGATAAATGTTTGTTGAAACGTTAATTTCTAGATGAAATGATTAGTGAAGTATAAACATTTCCCACAATTACATTCTCTTTTTTCATACTAACGGTCATGATAACTTGTATTTTTGGAAAATATTTGAAGGGTAATGAAACAGAAGTTAAAACTTGTTGTGACTCAACTTGAAGCGACAACATGTGGAATAATTACCTAATATTAATTCCTTATTAACTATCAAAGTTATTTTCTATAATAAAACAAAGATGCTCTCTAAAACTAATAAAAGAGGGAAATAAAATTTAATGCTTTAAAAAAGATAATACTGTTTCAGTTACTGTTTTGTTGTTTCATCTTTGGGCCTATTGAAGACCTCAGGGCTCTTCTTATCTATACCGAGTTCACATCATTCTGTCCTCTTCAACCGCCTATGCAGTGTATGGAGGAATTGTTTACTGTCTTCTCCAGCTCTGCCGACCATCGACTGTTTGGATTCAACCAGCCTCGAAATCCTTCTGCACCTCTTCTTCCAATGTCTAGTTTTCCCTCCACTTTGGCTTGGTAAGAAAAGTATTTTCTTAATAAAAATATTTTATTTTGAAGGGAAACGATTTGTTAATATTACTTTTGTTACAAATCTTTTCTTTTCAAAAGAAAAATATTTAAAAATAATCACCATAAAAAGAAACATAAATAAAAATCAATTGGAAAATCATAAAATAAAAGTTTACTTACAGTACATGTGATTTACTCAGTCGTTAAAATGAATTTCTTAGAATTGGCAAAAATAGTTGAAAATCAAGAATCAAGCGTAAAATATGCTCACGGTAAGGGTATTAAACATCAAAAAAGACTCTGTTACAAGGGACATGAAATGAACCTCAGTATAAGTGAAAATGGTTGTTCAAGATGGAAATGTAGTAGACGAGAATGCAGAGAAAAGAAGGGCATGAGAGCAGGTACTTGGTTTGAGTGGAGTAAGCGCCGTATAACATCATCTATCTTATTTATATACGCTATGTGTCATACTCAAAGAATCGAATCTCTATGGTCATCTCTCAAGAGAAGGAACAAGAGAGAATGCGGTAGCAACCGGATGATCATAGATTTGTACCTGTGTGAATATATTTGGAGAAGGAGGTACGAAAACAGGGATTTATTTGAGCAAATGCTGAAGAATATTGTGGATTTTTGTCCTCCGAATTGAAAATGTATAACTATAATTGTCTTGGTTATTTGTTGTGTTTTAAATTATACATAATATTGTTCTAACTGTTTAATATGCGTTTATCATCTAAATGATTGTATTAATTATGTATTCCGTACTCTAATATGCAAATTTAAATTAAATTTTATAATTGAATATTTTGTCTACTATTGATTTCCCATTATCATTGCCATTTTTCAATAATTAAGCTAAGATTAAAAACGCAATTTTAATACCCTAAATCGAATAATTTTCCAAAAAATTTTAGTTAAATGCCTACAAACCGAATAAGAGTTTCTCTTGCATCATGGTTTCAGAAAACCACACAAATTTTTTTTTTTAATATTTGTTTATGTGTTAGCAATAATTATCAGATAATAATAATGTATGTGTTGGCAATAATAATCAGATTTTATTATTATTATGTTATGAGAATATTAATTATAAGATTAAGATATTATATTTATTCTTATTGCATAATTTACAATATTAATCTTATTGCTTTTCATCATTTATAGATTAAAAATTAACAAGATAGATTCAAACAAGAATTTTAGAGTTAAAAATGGAACAAACTAAATTAATTGTTATCAGATTAAGTAGCTCCTTAAAACTAAATGTGGAGAACAATGACACGGATTGCTTCTGAAATGTTAATCCTGTTTTAGTCGCAAGTTGGAGTTGATTAAAGAATTGACCAGTTCGAAGAATCAGGCAATCTAGAAGGCCTCAGTATTTTTTGCATTCAACAATGCTGCTTCACCTTCAATGGCTCATTTCTTCAACTTCAATCTTCATAATCAGGTTTATTATTTTTATTTTTTGAAGTGATCACTTTGCAAATGACTACTCTTCATAACTGCTTGGCATCAGTACAGTGAACCATTTAATTTTTTTTTAAACAAACAATTATTTAAAAGTGAAGGAATGGTTAATGAATTAATTAAAACAATTAACTAAATTGGAAATTAATAACTTATTAGTTAAAGTTATCAATTACTGTTTATACTGGTTGTTGAAATAAAATGATAAAAATAAGAGTTATTAGATTTTTATTGATTCACTGTACTTATGTTAATTAAGGATAATATGGTGCGGGCGGTGCTCAAGAAATAAATATGTCTTTAAATAGTTTAAAATATTTAGTATAAGCCAAAATTAACACGTACAATGTAGTTCTTCACTTTTTTAATTTAACCTTGATCTATAATCTGATAATCTGAGCTGAAATATTGGTTTGTAATCAGAAGATAAACTATTTTGACTTTCATTTCTTGTTGCTACAGGATCAATTTATTTAAGAATAATTCCTATGCTGATATGAACACTAATCAGACATTATATTGTTTATTTTTTTATAATGATTTTAAAACAAGCTTTCAAAAGTTTTATATCTAAAAGTGTACATTACATTGGCGTGACAGACTCATAAAGAAGTCCTTGACCTGCTCAACCTCTCTTCCCCAATCGTCCCGATTGCCTGCTCGAGGCTTGCTCAGCCTCAGATCTTCACAGACGGCATCCTTCCATCTAGTTTTGGGCCTTCCTCGAAGTCTTACTCCTTCCGGATTTCCTGTATACAGCTTTTAAGCTGTTCTTTCTTCCTCGATCCTATATACATGGCCCAGCCACTTGATGCGTTGAATCCTGATGAAGCTCGATATCATTAGGTCTCCATATAACTCACTCAGCTCCTTGTTCCTTCTGATCCTGAGTTAGTCGTTTTCTCTAACTGAGCCGAATATTTGCCTTAGAACTCTCCTTTCGAATCTATTCAGCTTTTTCACGCTGGATTTATGCAGTGTGAGGGTTTCACCAGCGTATGTCGCTACTGGCCTAATGATGTTTCTATATATCATAAGCTTGGACTTTAAGCTAAGGGAGCTTAGTTCTCAGGAACTTTGAGATCCCAAAAAATGCTTTATTAGCTGATACTATCCTGGCTCTAATTTCCTCCTCCTCATCCAAATTCTCGTTTATTCCTTTATTTTTTTTATATTATTCCTCGTTTATTCCTTTGTAAATACTGGAAACTTGACACTTGAAAGTGTATCTTCCAAACGCGTAGCTATGAGGTGATTGGTTTTGTTTCCTATTCTTTTATTAGGAGAACAAAAAACCTATTTCCAGTAAAAAAAATTTTTTTGTATTCTTTATTTTCGAGAAACGTTTCGGCCAAGGCCATTCTCAATCTTCTACTTTAATTGTTTCATTTTTTATACTTATTATATGGTTAACAATTTGACCATAAGTCATTCATCTGTAAAAACATGCATAAATTCTATAATTATAACAATATAAATAATTCAATAAATAAAACTGTATATAAAATATTTCTATTGTCCAACAAATAACCAAATAAAGCATAGATACCTCACATAAGTTGTTTAATTCCATTTAAATTTTTTTTTCCAATTCAGAGGGAACCATATCCTCTATAGTCATTTAATAATAAGTCTATTATTATTATTTCGTTTATTTTTTTTTATATTATTCCTCGTTTATTCCTTTGTAAATACTGGAAACTTGACACTTGAAAGTGTATCTTCCAAACGCGTAGCTATGAGGTGATTGGTTTTGTTTCCTATTCTTTTATTTAAAAGTGTATTACTGTAAAAATGAATTTTATTTGGGATTTTATTTTCTCATTAGGCTTGTTTGTTTTATGTTGTAGTCCCAAGGGTTACACCAAATAGGTCCATACCTTTTATTGGCATAGGTAGGTGGCAGCCTCATCATCCAGTCATTAGACAGCAATCAGCATTTGTCCCACTTTTTTTTCTTTGAAAAGCTTCTTTCTTCCCAGGACTGATTCGAAAATTGTGTTCTTTTATTTTTTCCTTTGCTAATTACGGAATTTGTCAATTTAAATGGTTGATCTCTTGATTTATTCTTTTTTTTAATGTAATGATTCTAGGATCAAGGATATTCCGAAATACTAGGTGAATACTAGTGTGAGTTGACCAGAATTTACCTCCCAAACTGTCCAATTTTGTTTAGTATTATTTTTGTATTTAAGATGGTCAGTATTCCAAATAGAATTTTTTTATTATTTTGGATAACTAATGATTGTTTATAATTTTATTTTCTATCTTTCAATTAGTGTTTTTTTAAAGTAGTAGTCCTTAGGGTCATCTTAAATACTAAGGTAACTACTAGTCTCAGTTGACTCGATTATTTCTCTAATTCCGTTTAAGTTGGTTTAATTTACCTCATTAGGTAAGTTTGTTGTATATCTTTCTATAAGTGTTTTTTTTAATGTTGTAATCTTTTGGGTTAAGTCGAATGGGTCCTTAATCTTCATTGGACTAGGAAATTAGCAGTACAATCTCCCAATTGTCTGAGTTGGCCAGAATTTACCTCTCATTTTGTCCAAATTTGTCTAGTATTCTTCTTGTATCTTAGATGGTCAGTATTCTGAATAGTGCTGTTTGTTTTTTGTTGGGTTAGTTATGATTGTTTGTATGTTTCTTGCATATCTTTCCATTAGTGTTTTTTTTTTTTTTTTGGATGTTGTCATCCTTAGGGTTAAGTGGAATGGGTCCTTGATCTTCATTTGAGTCGGAAGGTGACTGTACAATCTCCCAATCTAAAGAATATAGTCTGCCCTGATCACTCTTTTTTCTACTAGTTGTTGCTCTAATCCATAGTCTGATTCTGAACTAGTATTCACTTATCATTGTCATAGGTGCAAGGATTTTTTGTCATCTTGAATAAAACTTCTAAAATAGTATTCATTCAACATAGCTCTTCTAAGTGTTAGGATTTTCCGACATCTTAAATACAAGGATAATACTAATATAATATAATTCTCAGTTGGCCAAAATTTAGCTCCCATTCTGTCCAACTTTGTTGGGTTAGCATATATAGTTTGTAATTAGTTTCTACATCTTTTCACTGGGTTTTGTTGTTTCATGATGTAGGCTTTAAGGTGATATTGAATAGTTTCATGCGATTTATTAACATTGAGAGGTGGCGGCCCCATCGCCCAGTCACATTACTGCAATTAGCCTCTGGCCCACCTTATTGATTGTTATAATTTTTAAATATTTTTTTTGTGAAGAGAAAAAATTTGTCTAGGGTCGGGAATCGAACCCAAATATATTAATAAAAATTAAAATTAATTAGTTAGATTTAAATATCAATTTAAGAGTTGAAAATGGAACAAACTAAATTAATTGTTATCAGCTTAAATAGCTCCTTAAAACTAAATGTGGAGAACAATGACATGGATAGCTCCTGAAATGTTAATCCTTTTTCAGTCACAAGTTGGAGTTGAATGAAGAATTGACCAGTTCAGAAAAATCATGAAATCTAGAAGGCCTCAGTATTTTCTGCTTTCGACAATGCTGCTTCATTTTGAATGGCTCATTTCTTCAAAATCAATCTTCATAATCAGGTTTATTCTTTTTATTATTTGAAGAATAATATTCTGTCTCATTTTTTTGGTAGAACAGTTAATCGCTCCCTCAGCATCACTCCAAAATCGTATTTTTTCATCATAATCATTCTAGCAGTTTAGGTATTTCAAACATCTTGAATACCAGGGAAATACTAGTCTGAGTTGGGGCGGAGAATTTTCATCTCATGCTGTTCAACTTTTTCCAGTATCCTTCTTGTCTTTTGGGTGGTCAGTATTCCGAATATTGCTGCTTTTTTTTTCTTTCTTAGTTTGGTTAGTTTTAGTTAGTTATAATTCAGTTCTCTATTTCTCCATTAGGTTTAGTTATGTGGTAACTAAATTCTAGATCTATTTCTTTATTTGTTGCATAGGGATGTGGTAACCCTAGGATTTTCAGTCCTCATATGTACAAGAGTAATACTAGTCTCAGTTAGCCATAATTCACCCCTCCTTTTTTTCTAGTATTCCTCTTGTATCTGAGATAGTCAGTATTTCAAATAGTGCTGTTTGTTTCCTTTGTTTTGTTAACATACATAGACTGTAATTTTATTCACCATCTTTTCACTAGGATTTCATATTTTATCTTTTAATGCTTAGGGCTAAGTCGAATAAGTCCTTAATCTTCATTTATGAAGGGAGGTGGCGGTACCATCTCTCAATTTCTTAGAATGTAGTCAGGCCTCGTCACTCTTTTTTTCGTTGACTGGTTCTAAAATAGTAGTCTTTCTAGGTATTAGGATTTTCTGCAATATTAAGTACAAGGGTAATACTAGGTCTGTTTTTTTATTTGCGTAGGGATGTGGTAACTCTAGAATTTTCAATCATCTTAATAAAAGGGTAATAGTAGTCTGAGTTGGCCAGAATTTTCCTCTCATTATGTCCAACTTTGTCTAGTATTCTTGTTGTATATGATATGGTCAATATTTCAAACAGTGCTGTTTTTTTTTCTTCTGGTTTTGGTCAGTTGTAGATGGTTGTAATTCAGATCTCTATTTCTCCATTAGGTTTAGTTATTTTATATTGTAATCCTTAGAGTCAAGTCAAATAGGCCCTTAATCTTCATTTATGAAGGGAGGTGGCGGTACCATCTTTCAATTTTTGGAATATAGTCAGGCCTGGTCACTCTTTTTTCTATCAGCGGTTGCTCCATCCCATAGTCTGATTTTAAAATAGTAGTAGGATTCTAGGTGTTAGGATTTTCTACAATATTATGTACAAGGATAATACTAGGTCTATTTTTTTTTTTTTCCGGAGGGATGTGGTAATTCTAGGATTTTCAGTCATCTTAATACAAGGGCAATACTTATCCGAGTTGGCCAGACTTTACCTCTCATTCTGTCCAACATTGTCTAGTATTATTCTTGTATCTGAGATGGTCAGTCAGATAGTGCTGTTTTTTTTTTTGGATAACATATGTAGGAGTTAATTTTAGTCTCCATCTTTTAACTAGGATTTCCTATATTATCTTTTAATGCTTAGGGCTAAGTCGAATAAGTCTATAATCCTCATTTGCGTAGGGAGGTAGCGTTACCATCTCTCAATTTAAGGAATATAGTCAGGCCTCGTCACTCTTTTTTCTATGAGCGGTTGCTCCATTCCATAGTCTGATTCTAAAATAGTAGTCATTCTAGGTGTTAGGATTTTCAACGATATTATGTACAAGGGTAATACTAGGTCTATTTTTTTTTTAATTTTCGGAGGGATGTGGTAATTCTAGGATTTTCAGTCATCTTAATACAAGGGCAATACTAGTCCGAGTTGGCCAAGAATTTACCTCTCATTCTGTCCAACTTTGTCTAGTATTCCTCTTGTATCTGAGATGGTCAGTATTTCAAATAGTGCTTTTTGTTTCTTTTGTTTGGTTAACGTATATAGGCTGTAATTTTATTCTACATCTTTTAACTAGGATTTCCTATTTTATCTTTTAATGCTTAGGGCTAAGTCGAATAAGTCTATAATCCTCATTTGCGTAGGGAGGTAGCATTACCATCTCTCAATTTAAGGAATATAGTCAGGCCTGGTCACCCTTTTTTCTATTAGCAGTCCTTCTAATCTATAGACTGATCCTAAAATAGTAGTCATTCTAGGCCTTAGGATTTTCAACAATATTATGTACAAGGGTAATACTAGGTATATATTTTTTATTTTCAGGGGATGTTGTAATTCTAGGATTTTCAGTCATCTTAAATACAAAGGCAATATTAATCCGAGTTGGCCAGACTTTACCCCTCATTCTGTCCAACATTGTCTAGCAGTCTTCTTGTGTCTGAGATGGTCAGTATTTCAGATAGTGATGTTTGTTTCCTTTGTTTTGTTAACATATATAGGCTGTAATTTTATTTTCCATCATTTTACTTGGATTTCAATTTTTTTTCTTTTAATGCTTAGGGCTAACTCGAATAAGTCTATAATCCTCATTTGCGTTTTGAGGTAGCGTTACCATCTCTCAATTTAAGGATATAGTCAGGCCTGGTCACTCTTTTTTCTATTAGCGGTTGCTCCATTCCATAGTCTGATTTTAAAATAGTAGTCATTCTAGGTGTTAGGATTTTCTACAATATTATGTACAAGGATAATACTAGGTCTATTTTTTTTTTTTCCGGAGGGATGTGGTAATTCTAGGATTTTCAGTCATCTTAATACAAGGGCAATACTTATCCGAGTTGGCCAGACTTTACCTCTCATTCTGTCCAACATTGTCTAGTATTATTCTTGTATCTGAGATGGTCAGTCAGATAGTGCTGTTTTTTTTTTTGGATAACATATGTAGGAGTTAATTTTAGTCTCCATCTTTTAACTAGGATTTCCTATATTATCTTTTAATGCTTAGGGCTAAGTCGAATAAGTCTATAATCCTCATTTGCGTAGGGAGGTAGCGTTACCATCTCTCAATTTAAGGAATATAGTCAGGCCTCGTCACTCTTTTTTCTATGAGCGGTTGCTCCATTCCATAGTCTGATTCTAAAATAGTAGTCATTCTAGGTGTTAGGATTTTCATCGATATTATGTACAAGGGTAATACTAGGTCTATTTTTTTTTTAATTTTCGGAGGGATGTGGTAATTCTAGGATTTTCAGTCATCTTAATACAAGGGCAATACTAGTCCGAGTTGGCCAAGAATTTACCTCTCATTCTGTCCAACTTTGTCTAGTATTCCTCTTGTATCTGAGATGGTCAGTATTTCAAATAGTGCTTTTTGTTTCTTTTGTTTGGTTAACGTATATAGGCTGTAATTTTATTCTACATCTTTTAACTAGGATTTCCTATTTTATCTTTTAATGCTTAGGGCTAAGTCGAATAAGTCTATAATCCTCATTTGCGTAGGGAGGTAGCATTACCATCTCTCAATTTAAGGAATATAGTCAGGCCTGGTCACCCTTTTTTCTATTAGCAGTCCTTCTAATCTATAGACTGATCCTAAAATAGTAGTCATTCTAGGCCTTAGGATTTTCAACAATATTATGTACAAGGGTAATACTAGGTATATATTTTTTATTTTCAGGGGATGTTGTAATTCTAGGATTTTCAGTCATCTTAAATACAAAGGCAATATTAATCCGAGTTGGCCAGACTTTACCCCTCATTCTGTCCAACATTGTCTAGCAGTCTTCTTGTGTCTGAGATGGTCAGTATTTCAGATAGTGATGTTTGTTTCCTTTGTTTTGTTAACATATATAGGCTGTAATTTTATTTTCCATCATTTTACTTGGATTTCAATTTTTTTTCTTTTAATGCTTAGGGCTAACTCGAATAAGTCTATAATCCTCATTTGCGTAGGGAGGTAGCATTACCATCTCTCAATTTAAGGAATATAGTCAGGCCTGGTCACCCTTTTTTCTATTAGCAGTCCTTCTAATCTATAGACTGATCCTAAAATAGTAGTCATTCTAGGCCTTAGGATTTTCAACAATATTATGTACAAGGGTAATACTAGGTATATATTTTTTATTTTCAGGGGATGTTGTAATTCTAGGATTTTCAGTCATCTTAAATACAAAGGCAATATTAATCCGAGTTGGCCAGACTTTACCCCTCATTCTGTCCAACATTGTCTAGCAGTCTTCTTGTGTCTGAGATGGTCAGTATTTCAGATAGTGATGTTTGTTTCCTTTGTTTTGTTAACATATATAGGCTGTAATTTTATTTTCCATCATTTTACTTGGATTTCAATTTTTTTTCTTTTAATGCTTAGGGCTAACTCGAATAAGTCTATAATCCTCATTTGCGTTTTGAGGTAGCGTTACCATCTCTCAATTTAAGGAATATAGTCAGGCCTGGTCACTCTTTTTTCTATTAGCGGTTGCTCCATTCCATAGTCTGATTTTAAAATAGTAGTCATTCTAGGTGTTAGGATTTTCTACAATATTATGTACAAGGATAATACTAGGTCTATTTTTTTTTTTTTTCGGAGGGATGTTGTAATTCTAGGATTTTCATTCATCTCAGTGCAAGGGTAATACTAGTCTCAGTTGGCCAATAATTTACCTCTCATTCTGTCCAACTTTGTCTAGTATTCCTCTTGTATCTGAGATGGTCAGTATTTCAAATAGTGCTGTTTTTTTTCTGGATAACATATGTAGGAGTTAATTTTAGTCTCCATCTCTTAATTAGGATTTCATATTTTATCTTTTAATGCTTAGGGTTAAGTCGAATAGGCACTTATTCTTCATTTGCTAGGGGATGTGGCTTTACCATCTCTTAATTTCTTAGAATGTAGTCAGGCCTCGTCACTATTTTTTCTATGAGCGGTTGCTCCATTCCATAGTCTGATTCTAAAATAGTAGTCATTCTAGGTGTTAGGATTTTCAACGATATTATGTACAAGGGTAATACTAGGTCTATTTTTTTTTTAATTTTCAGAGGGATGTGGTAATTCTAGGATTTTCAGTCATCTTAATACAAGGGCAATAATAGTCCGAGTTGGCCAAGAATTTACCTCTCATTCTGTCCAAATTTGTCTAGTATTCCTCTTGTATCTGAGATGGTCAGTATTTCAGATAGTGCTTTTTGTTTCTTTTGTTTGGTTAACGTGTATAGGCTGTAATTTTATTCTACATCTTTTAACTAGGATTTCAATTTTTTTTCTTTTAATACTTAGGGCTAAGTCGAATAAGTCTATAATCCTCATTTGTGTAGGGAGGTAGCGTTACCATCTCTCAATTTAAGGAATATAGTCAGGCCTGGTCACCCTTTTTTCTATTAGCAGTCACTCTAATCTATAGACTGATCCTAAAATAGTAGTCATTCTAGGCCTTAGGATTTTCAACAATATTATGTACAAGGGTAATACTAGGTATATATTTTTTATTTTCAGGGGATGTTGTAATTCTAGGATTTTCAGTCATCTTAAATACAAAGGCAATATTAATCCGAGTTGGCCCAGACTTTACCCCTCATTCTGTCCAACATTGTCTAGCAGTCTTCTTGTATCTGAGATGGTCAGTATTTCAGATAGTGATGTTTGTTTCCTTTGTTTTGTTAACATATATAGGCTGTAATTTTATTATCCATCTTTTTACTAGGATTTAATATTTTATCTTTTAATGCTTAGGGCTAAGTCGAATAAGTCCTTAATCTTCATTCAGTCAGCCCTAGATAATCTTTTTTCTATTAGCGGTTGTTCCATTCCATAGACTGCTTCTAAAATAGTAGTCTTTCTAGGTATTAGGATTTTCTACGATATTAAGTACAAGGGTAATACTAGGTCTATTTTTTTATTTGTGTAGGGATGTGTTATTCCTAAGATTTTTATTGATTATGAATGGGTTGATTATAAGTTAGATTGGTTGGATTACTTGTATGATTATAATTTTGATACTTATAATTTGGATGGTTTGTATTTTCCCTTGATGATCTTGGCTTCGATGACGTTATTCATTAGCTTTTTCATAGCCAGTCTCGTTCCATTGCATAGTCGAGGTTGATCAATGTTACGCAGCATAATCACAACGTATCCCAATTTTAATTGTAAATTGTGAGGCGGTAGTCCAGGCAAATCCAGGGAATTTAAAATCTCCCTGTGGGATAGTTGACTACGTCATCCTGGTTTGCAACTGTGTCAACTGATTTGTAAGAAATTAACTCTCCTGGAAGAAAATTCTGAATGGTCGCATTGAGATCATCGACAGTTTTTTTTTTTGCCGCCAATATTTCTAGTTTACTCAGCCAATTATGCTTTCTGAACTGTTGTTCTATGTCCGTAAATACACGCTGAATAAGCCCCTCTTTTGAGTCGACGAAGTGAAAAAAATCTATGGGTAGTGTAATTAATCCGCTCGAGGTATCAACTGCTACCTTACCATTTCCAATATCTAAAAACTACTTCGAAAACATAATCACAGTTTGATCTTGTTTCAAAAGCACTCGCATGTTAGCTGTTAATTGGAGTGTCTTTTCATGCAGCCACAAATTAGATGAACTTAAGCATGCGTTTAGTTCGTCAGCAACAGTTGATAGGGGAATAATTGGAAGAGCCTGACGAAAATAACCTGACAATAGAATCATGGCTCAACCAAACATGTTTTGATTGTCACGAAGATCTTTAAACGGTCTGTCCAGTGCCTCCGTATCAAGGTTTTTTTCGGACACATTTTTGATCTCTGTGGTCACTGCAAAAATCAAATTAGCTTCTGTTGAGATCTCTTTCACTTGCTAAGTAGGCTTCTCAAAGTGTGGTTCGTGCATCATTTTTTGTATTCGTTCTGTCCAGTCCCTTCAGTGACCTCTTGTTGGCTATCGTACATTCATCACAAACGATCAAATGCATATCTGCAGAATCTTCGCCATTGCACTGTTTTTGGTGTGTTGCAAACTGGTGCATCGTTGATTTGCATGTTTAGTGGTAATTTTGCATTAAACAATGTTGCAGCTATTCCAGATGAAACCAATACTGGGGCTATTTCATTTTGCGATCTGATCTTTGCCAACAGAATTTAGGAACGTTTTTCCTGTCCCTCCAGGAGCATCAAGGAAGTAAATTCCACAGATCCACTGTCCACCCAAATATCGTACGCAATTCTTTTTTGTTCATTCAATTGCGGAACATTTCAACGAACTGTTTCGGCCAATACTTCAGTATCGTATTGTTGTTCTATTTGCAACTCGTGGTTAAATGAATCGCACATAGGACGATTGGGTGCTGTCATGCCCAAACACGACAAAACTTTATTTAACATCAATAAACACATATCTTCTATCACGAGCAATGTCTCATTGTAAATTTCTGCAGTAATTTGTAGTGTAGGATTCAAAGCTTGACAGCAATTCAAAGATTGGCAGATTCAAAGAGACAAACGGGACAGCAATTCATTTTTATATATAAGATAAAGGTAAGACTCCGGTTAATTATTATATGATTAAAACTTAATCTAGAATTCTGAAGTATATTATTTTAATAGTTTTATGCCTGTTCTATAAGTAATTTCAGTCAATTAGAACAATGTTTCTTACCTCGCACCGATTATAAATTAAAAATATTGGATTTATTTTTATTCAATATTTAATTTAATTTGAACTGTTAGTTCAATGTTAGGATTTATTTTCAAATTTTGTATCGATTTCTCTCAGTTTATCACATGTATTCAATATTATGAAAAAAAACTTTAATAGGAATACTTATGTAATGGTATATTTTCAAGATAATATATTTATGTATGAGATGAAAATGGTTGACTGGATGATCTTATGTAAAGGAGATGGTTGGGGGGTGCAGTCAATAAGAACACCGAATAAGTGAAGTACTTATATTATGTGCCGACGTTTCGACCTACAGTGTAGGTCATCTTCAGGGCTAACAAAGAAACAAACAGAACAAAAATGTAAAACATCAAAGTTGTACAGTAACAATACTAGTGACAAATAATGTAGAAAAATACAAAGTGGCAGATATGAAAATAGAAGATAAAGAATATTAAAAAGGAATCAGATTATAATAAAATAAAGATATAGACAGATATAAAAATTACTGATAATGAAAAGGCATTAAACTAGTGTTAGATATAATAAAAATCAGATAAAGACAAATATAACAAAATTATTGAAATAGTGACAGATATAATTATAGAAAATGTGATAGAATATAATAAAATTAAGATAAAGACAGATATAACAAAGATATTGATAATGGAAAGAAAATGAAAATAATGGCAGATATCATAAAGTAAGACAGATATAATAAAATTAAAGAAAATGAGCAGAAATGATAAATAATAAATAACGCATATAAAATAAAAATAGAAAATAAATGTACAGACTGGATAGTACAGTACAATATAATAATATAAAGAAAAATCAAAAGGAGGAGTTAAACAAAAGAAACAAAATGAGGATATTTACATATAAAGAAAGGTTGGAATATGAATAATACAGAAAAACTAGTAAAATAAAGGTGTAAAATGTATGATAACGGACTTAATGATGTTACCAAATTACAGAAAAGTATGGAACTATATGTACAATAACAATGTAAATAAAAGAAAAACTATTGTACAATAACACCAGTGTACAGTGACTGTTTTGAAAATATAGTAGATAGGAATAGAATATGAAAAGATAAAATAGGTGAAAACGCTAGTACCGTAACAATAGTTTACAATGTATGTATGAAAAAATTAGATGGGATTAATGAATTAGAAAAATAAAATAGGTGTTTAAAAATATGAACACATGATTACCAACATATGATGGATGCCAAAATGATAAGGGGAAAAAATAAGAAAATTAAAATTGGAGAAAGGATAAAGAGAAGAGTTTAAAAAAGAAGAAATGAGGAGGAGACATACCGAATGCTGGGAAGCGTGACCGTTGCAGATCGCGGCTAGAGTGTACTGGGCCAATTTGTCCGTTGAGCACGAGGGAAGAGATGGGGGCGGAATCTAGTGGCCGGAAAGTTAACTAAAGAAGGAAACTATACTGCAGTATAGGAAAAAGGGATAAAAATAACTAATGCTCTTAATCACATTACTACTTCCAAGTCCCTAAATTCATCATTATGTTTTTTCTCTTTAAAATTTAAAAAATCTCTTCTCAACCTTAAAATACGTGAGAATATTCTACACATCCACTCATTGAACCACCGTATTTCTTCCCTCACCCAATTTTTATCCAGTCACCTTTCCCCTGATCACATGAACAACCTTTCAATCCTTATTGCTTCCACTTTCTCCATAACTAGGTCACGCAAAAAACACCAACTTATCGCCAAATTTAAATCCCTTTACCAACATTCCCTCATCTCCAAAATCTATCCTAAAGGAGATGACCTCTGGGTTCACAATATTTCTTCCACCCCCATCCCTAATAATGTTATCAATATTCTATCCTTAGGACCAAATTTTTCTGCACTCTCCTCCTCCTTCAAAAAAATTATACCCGACTTATTGACTGACTTAGAATACATCCATAATGACCCCCTCCTCAACCTTTCACATGTTAAACCAGATCTTTCACGCGTCTCTGTAGCTAATATTATTTCCAACTTCCTTCAACACCCTCATTCCACCCCTTCTAATTTCTCCCCGCAATTTTTCAAAGACCTTGCTTCCACTCGTTCTTTTCTTCAATCTCATGCTGACTTAATTATAACCAAAGCTGACAAAGGTAACTCTACTGTAATTATGGACCTTTCTGATTATAACCTCAAAATTAATTCCCTTCTTTCTGATACTTCCACCTATAAACCCATACCTCGTGATCCTACTACATCTCTCCAAAAACAATTCAACCTCCACTTAAAAAGCCTTGTCAATTCTAAATTTATTACTTATCCCGTTTACAGAAACCTCATTTCCTATAACTCCTTAGCCCCACGTTTTTATGGTCTTCCCAAAATCCACAAACCCAACAACCCCCTCCGTCCGATTACAGCCAACGTCAATTCACCATCTACAAAACTTAGCAAATTCTTACTTTCATCCTTACAAGTCCTCAGCCGTAATAACCCATACGATATCCATAACTCCTTTCACCTACGTGATATTTTAACTTCCCTCACCATCCCTAATCATTACATCCTCACTTCCTTCGATGTCGAAAGTCTTTTCATCAACATTCCCTTAGGCAAAGCTCTTGACATAATAGATAACCACTGGCCACTAATAGAACCCCATACATCTCTTAACCGGTCCTCATTCCTTCAATCATTAAAACTTTGCTGTGAATCCGGCTACCTTACCTTCCATGGACAGTTCTATTCCCAAATTTCTGGACTTGCCATGGGAAATCCCCTTGCTCCTGACCTCTCTAATATTGTTCTTAATGACCTTCTAGACTCCATTCTTCCACAGTTCCGCGACGATATTTGTTTCATCAAAAAATATGTAGACGACCTCCTCCTTATCATCAATCCCAACATCATTACTGACTTATTATCTTCCTTCAATTCATACCATCCCCGCCTCCATTTCACCGTTGAAGTCGAATCCAATAAGTCACTACCTTTCCTTGACCTCCTTATCATTAAAAATCCTGACCACACCTTATCCACCGATTGGTATACAAAACCCACTTACTCTGGCCGACTTCTTAATTATTACTCCCAACATCCACACCACCTTAAAATTAACGTCGCTAAAAATATTATTCACCGTGGCCTATCCCTCTCTGACTCCTGCTTCCATACTACCAACACCCTCCGTATCAAAGAAATCCTTTTTAAAAACAATTTCCCTCCCTATATTGTTAATAAACTCATCCATGACTACTATAACCCCCCCACCCTCACCCGATCACCACATCCACCATCTATCCCTATATACAGATATATATATATACAGATATATATATATATACATACCCTATATACAGATCCTATTCCCTTCAAGCTTCGTTCCCATGTCGTTTATCGGATACCTTGTTCTTCTACTAATTGCAACTCTTCCTATATAGGTGAAACCAAAAACTTCCTTAAAGACCGTATTTCTCAACACAAATATGCCATTTCCTCCCATAACCTCACCTCCTCTAAACTTTCCGAACATGCCATTTCCTTAAACCACACCTTTGATTTTGAAAATACGTCTATCCTAGCTACAGCGCATAACCATGACAAACGCATCCTCTCTGAAACCATCCACATAAATTTAGATTCCTCCTCTATCAATCTTAAGTCTGACTCTCATCACCTTTCCTCTACCTACTCCCAAATTTTTAATTTACTCAAAAGACCTTAAATTTCCGTTTCTTCGTCATTTACGTTTCTTTTGTTATCACTCGGTTTACATCTCTTTCATTGTTTCAATTTTTTTTTTTTTATTGTATTCATAATACATTAAAATATGTATTCATATTATTTTTATCCATCTACTCCCTTTCCCCATCTTTTCCTATTCTCCAGCATGGTTACCTTCTATAGTTAACTTTTGGCCACTAGATTTCGCCTCTATCTCTTCCCCCGGTCTTAACGTTCTTTTGCTGGAATCCGATAAATTCCCGTTACTCCGACTTTGATGTTTTCTTTTTTATCACTCTATCGACATTTCTTTCATTGTTTTAATTTTATTTATATTTTTTATCCCTTTTTCCTATACTGCAGTATAGTTTCCTTCTTTAGTTAACTTTCCGGCCACTAGATTCCGCCCCCATCTCTTCCCTCGTGCTCAACGGACAAATTGGCCCAGTACACTCTAGCCGCGATCTGCAACGGTCACGCTTCCCAGCATTCGGTATGTCTCCTCCTCATTTCTTCTTTTTTAAACTCTTCTCTTTATCCTTTCTCCAATTTTAATTTTCTTATTTTTTCCCCTTATCATTTTGGCATCCATCATATGTTGGTAATCATGTGTTCATATTTTTAAACACCTATTTTATTTTTCTAATTCATTAATCCCATCTAATTTTTTCATACATACATTGTAAACTATTGTTACGGTACTAGCGTTTTCACCTATTTTATCTTTTCATATTCTATTCCTATCTACTATATTTTCAAAACAGTCACTGTACACTGGTGTTATTGTACAATAGTTTTTCTTTTATTTACATTGTTATTGTACATATAGTTCCATACTTTTCTGTAATTTGGTAACATCATTAAGTCCGTTATCATACATTTTACACCTTTATTTTACTAGTTTTTCTGTATTATTCATATTCCAACCTTTCTTTATATGTAAATATCCTCATTTTGTTTCTTTTGTTTAACTCCTCCTTTTGATTTTTCTTTATATTATTATATTGTACTGTACTATCCAGTCTGTACATTTATTTTCTATTTTTATTTTATATGCGTTATTTATTATTTATCATTTCTGCTCATTTTCTTTAATTTTATTATATCTGTCTTACTTTATGATATCTGCCATTATTTTCATTTTCTTTCCATTATCAATATCTTTGTTATATCTGTCTTTATCTTAATTTTATTATATTCTATCACATTTTCTATAATTATATCTGTCACTATTTCAATAATTTTGTTATATTTGTCTTTATCTGATTTTTATTATATCTAACACTAGTTTAATGCCTTTTCATTATCAGTAATTTTTATATCTGTCTATATCTTTATTTTATTATAATCTGATTCCTTTTTAATATTCTTTATCTTCTATTTTCATATCTGCCACTTTGTATTTTTCTACATTATTTGTCACTAGTATTGTTACTGTACAACTTTGATGTTTTACATTTTTGTTCTGTTTGTTTCTTTGTTAGCCCTGAAGATGACCTACACTGTAGGTCGAAACGTCGGCACATAATATAAGTACTTCACTTATTCGGTGTTCTTATTGACTGCACCCCCCAACCATCTCCTTTACATAATATATTTATGTTCTCTTAACAATCATTTAGCTTAGTCACTTAGCTTATTAGTTAGCATCGGTCATCAATTTATGTGCTAGATCGAACCGAATTTTTATATGTTTTTATATCATTTAACAAAAGATGTGATTCGATAATGTAGTCACTTTTGTTGGTTTTATTGTTATCTGTTCCGCAGGTTGTCGCTTCGAGATGAGTGACAAGTTTTAACTATCAATTCTTATCATTTTTTAAATTTTCCAAAAATATAAGTTATCGTGAGCTTTGGTAAAGAAAATGAAATTATAGGTAATGAATAGATTTTGGTGTAATCATTTCATCAAGAAACAAAAGTTTCAACTAACATTTCAAAGTATAGATGATATTTTGAACCGTATTGAAACGTTGATTTCTAGATGAAATGAATACCAAAGAATGCACATTTCCCTTAATTACATTCTATTTCCCACACTATAGCTTATGATAACTTGTAAACTTTCGGAAATTATTAAATGGGGAACGAATAAAAAGTTAAAACTTGTGACTAAATTCGAAGCGACAACCTGCGCAATGATTATCGAATATTTCTTGTTATAAATTTATAATTAGAAGTATTATTTTTGTAATTATTCGTTAGGGAAACGATTTTTCGTCCCATTTCATCACAATCAGACATTTCATCTCATCTACATACATCATTTTTTATAATATATTCATTGTAATTGATCCTAAATGCTACAAATGATTGATTTGGTTCATACGTTGAACAATATTTAAGGCCAAGTGACAAAAGCTATTTTTCATTTAATGGAAATTCTACTTTTGTAACATTATTATCGAAATTAGCTGAATTTGTCTTGCTTATTTTGAATGTTTTCTTTATTTCATTCTCTTTCACTTGGTTAAATTGTTGTTTATACTTTTATTATTTCTTATTAAAAAAAAGATGCATTTCACTGAATAACCTGAGAAACCTAATATATATCATAATTATTTAAATTATACTTGTCGACAAATAGAAATAATGCGTTAAGAAATATATAAATTAATATCCTCATATTAAAAACACTTGTCTCTAATATAATATCCCACTAAGCTTTAAAAATCGAAGTGTTTCTAATAGGGCCGGATGGGGCATTATTAAATTAGGATGAGCGAGAGGGTGAGATATATCTGTCTCTTTCTGATACTGGCTATTGAAGTCGCATCTGATTGGCTGCGAGGCATCCCCTCCACTGCATCTTTTTAGTCTTTCCCAGGATTTCAACAAGTCAGCATCTCTTCTCGGAAGTAGTCGTCCGTAAAGGTTTGTAATTATTATTGATATTGTTAAAAGTTACTATCAATATTTTAATTAGTTGTGCACTATAGTTAAATAAATGTAACCGATATAATTAATTAATGAAATTCATTAGGATATTTTAAAGTGTCATCTCAAAAAATATTTAAGTTTTAATTATAAGTTTCATATTTTATTACATCGTTACTTCTTATTTCAACACAAATAATGGGATTTTAAAATATTTGCGCTCTATTAACGGTTATGTATTATTACTAAATTTAATTTTAAGTAGCTATATGAAGGGTGTATAAGTGAGGAGAAATGATTGGCAATTATGGATAATAGTTATTGCAAATAAAATATTTTGGAAAGTAATATTGCTCAATATTCATTTTCTGTAGATCTTTTTATTTTTGAATTTGTAAAAATATTTGAAATTTGTTTTTACAATTTATTGAATTATCATTTGTGTCTCTCATGGTTTCCCATTCCCTCAGTTTTTTTAATTTATCGGTTTTTTTGTTACAGTAGTTTTTCTTTCTGATAGCGCATTAATCCAAATTTCGTTTTTCAAATAATTATTTGTTTTTTTTACCGTTTATTTTGTACTAATTAAAGGTATTTGAAAATTAGAAACAATTGTATGAACATTAAAAGTACTTCAACATCAAATATCGTAACGAATAATTTTCTGATTCTTCTTTTTTATTTCGTTAGATTATTTTTTTCATCAGCTAAAATTAAAAATAATAAATGTAAATTTTAAACTAATAATAGCTTTCAATAGAAAAAAATTCCTTAAGAATCACGGCCTTCAGAATAACCGAGACCGTGAGTTGAAACCTTTCATTTTTCTCACTAAACATCGTCACTTAGTACTAATATAATATAATTATAGAAATGCGAATTAAAACTGTTAATTATGTCTTATAATTAATATTGAATACAAATACTAATTTATAAGGTAATAAGGAAATAACAGAATTAAAACTAGAAATTATTATTAAAATGTCTAAAAACAAAATATACTTTATAAATCATATATTAACGAAAATTAAGATTACATTATAAAGTAAAATTATATCGCTTGCTGTATTTAAGATAATAGATTTTGCTATATCGACATACATTTCAATTATTAATGGTCAAACAGCTAAGACAGGATGGCCAACAGTCACCCCCCTCCACCACAACTTCTGGACAAGCAACTGCATATTAAATGTAAATATATTTTAATCGAGTATTTTAGCATGATATACAATTTTTAGCTGATTTTTTTTTGCAAACATTATTTAAACTAGTTAAAATTCATGATTTCAGTTATTTGTGGTTTTAGAATTACTTCAATGGAATACTGAAGTCACTTAGGCCTAAGGACAAAGTACGCCATTTTGAATTAGAACTTCATAAAGAGATGAACTGTCGAATTTTTTTACAGGTAATTAAATATAATTATTTATTTAAATTTCACATAGAGATGGACTAATTTCGAATTATCATGAACTGTTTTAATATACGGTATATATATTATAATTTCTATAATCTTTAATAACTAAATAACGTATTATTGTCGATTTCCGAATTTCTGTATTGGTATTTGATTTATTCAGATTATAAAAAGGGGTCTAAATTTATTTTTCAAATACATATTAAAAAGTTATAAAAGTATTGTAATTACTATTAACCACTCCGATGTTTATAAACACAATTAACTATTAATATAGAACATATTCGTTTTATATTTTTATATGTTAAACATTTGAATAATAAGATTCATGGAGTGAAAAAAGTAAAAAAAATTTCATTTATTTGGTCCCCTTTGGTTTCTATCCGCCATTTTGGATTTTAAAACAGCCTCTATACATAATTTATCATTTCCATGTTTCCTTTCAGGTTAAATTTTATATTATTATAATCATTCATTGTAAATCATTTATAAATTTATTGGTTAGTGCTTATTTGCTTTATTTTGATTTTTGTAAACATTAGAATTAAATACTTTCTGATTCTTATTGCTTAACTTAACAAATATAAATTACCTTATTTATCTTATGAGTTGATAATTAAAATTATGTAAAAAAAAAATCTAATTTGACTTAGTGTTCCTCTTAGCGATTTGATAAGTTTCTTTACTGAATACTAATTCCAACTAAGGAATTAACAATATATTGAAATAATCTGGTGGTCAGTTTTATGCAAGGAGACATATTGGATTTTAGGTTCTAGCTGGAGATAGCACTAAGCCACACTCCAAAAAAAAGTTTAATTTTAAGTTATTTATCGGTTCACAATTATTTGCTTTATTAATATTATTATTATAATGTTCTGAGAATTTAAACTATAAGATTAAATATTGAACTTTCTGTCTTTTAAATATTCTCTGTATAATTTAAAATATTAATCTTTGAACTTTTTTTAATGTTAGTTGACCTTAAAAAATCAAATGAATGAATTTGTTTGAATGTGAATTAGAGTGTAAAATTAAGGTATCTGTTCCACAGGTTGTCGCAGCGAGTTGAGTTGCAACAGGTTTTAACTTTTTATTCGTTTCATTTTTGATATTTTCTAAAAATACAAGTCATGATATTTAGTGTGGAAAAGAGAATCTAATAATGTGTAATGAGTAGATTTAGTTAACCTTTTCATCAAGAAATAGAAATTTCAACTATCATTTTGAAGTATAGATGATATATGTTAAATTTAATGTAAATTTATAGGGTAACGGAACAAAAGTTAGAACTTATTGTGGCTCAATTAGATGTGACAACCTTGGGAATAATTAACTAACATTAATTCCTTTTTAACTAACAAAGTTATTTGCAAAATATAATAAAATAAAGATGCTCTCTAAAACTAAAAGTAAGAGTGGGAAATAAAATTTAATGCTATAAAAAAGATGATACTGTTTTGCTGTTTCCTCATTTAGGCCCACTGAGGATCTGAAGGCTCAAATCTACTCTCCTTAACCAGACCGAGCTCCTGTTGTATGGAGAAAAGTATCATCATCATCATCATCATATTCTGTCCTCATCAACCACCTATGCAGTGTATGGAGGAATTCTGAACCGCCCTCTCCAGCTCTGCCGGTCATCGACGGACTATGTGCATCCAACCAGTCTCAAAATCCTTCTTACCTCTTCTTCCCAGGCCATCCTCTTCCTTCTTTTCCCTTCACTTTGGCTCGGTAAGAAAAGTATTTAACTAATATTCAAAATTTATTTAGTTAATATTTATTAATTAACTTTTATAACAATTATGTTTTCATGCTGTTTGTTTTGATATCTGTTATAATTTCCTGAACCCACTAAATAGCATATTTTATTTAAGCCGATATTTCCATTCACTAAATTCTGATTATAGTAGGTAATCAATTTAATATATTTATTATTTGTTCAATGAGTTGAGAATTATTTGTTTCATTATTATTATGTTATGAGAGTTATAATTATAAGATTAAAGATTCAGCATTCGTTTTTCTAATCAGTATGATAAAATTTAAAATACTAATTAATTGTCTTCATTTATAGTTTAAAAATTAAAATTAATTAGTTAGATTTAAATATGAATTTTAGAGTTGAAAATGGAACAAAATAAATTAATTGTTATCAGCTTAAATAGCTCCTTAAAACTAAATGTGGAGAACAATGACAGGGATAGCTTCTGAAATGTTAATCCTGTTTTAGTCGCAAGTTGGAGTTGAATGAAGAATTGACCAGTTCTGAAAATTCATGAAAAATCTAGAAGGCCTTCTTATTTTCTACTTACAACAATGCAGCTTCATCTTCAATGGCTCATTTCTTCAAAGTCAATCTTCATAATCAGGTTTATTCTTTTTATTATTTGAAGAATAATATGCAGTCTCATTTTTTTGGTATAACAGTAATTCGCTGCCTTAGCATCACTCGGAAATCATATTTTTCATCATAATCATTCTAGCAGTTTAGGTCTTTCAAACATCTTGAATACCAGGGAAATACTTGTCTTAGTTAGGCGGAGAATTTCCATCTCATGCTATCCAATTTTTTCCAGTATCCTTCTTGTATTTAGGATGGTCAGTATTCCAAATACTGCTGCTTTTTCTTTTCTTTCTTGGTTTGGTTAGTTATAGTTGATTGTATTTCAGTTCTCTATTTCTCCATTAGGTTTAGTTGTGTGGTAACTAAATACTAGATCTATTTCTTTATTTGCGTAGGGATGTGGTAACCCGAGGATTTTCAGTCGTCATATATTCAAGGTTAATACTAGTCGCAGTTGGCCAGAATTCACCCCTCCTACTTTGTCTAGTATTCCTCTGGTATCTGAGATGGTCAGTATTTAAAATAGTGCTTTTTTTTTTTTAACATATGTAGGTGTTAATTTTTGTTTCCATCTTTTAATTAGGATTTCATATTTTATCTTTTAATGCTTAGATCTAAGTAGAATAAGTCCTTAATCTTCATTTGCAAGGGGAGGTAGCGTTATTATCTTCCAATTTTTAGAATATAGAAAGGCCAGGTCCCTCTTCTTTCTATTCGCAGTTGCTCTATTCCATAGGCTGATTCTAAAATTGTAGTCATTGTAATCCTTAGAGTCAAGTCGAATAGGCCCTTATTCATCAATTGCGTAGGAAGGTAGCGGTACCATTTCTAATTTTTTAGAATATAGTCAACCCTGATCCCTCTTTTTTCTATTAGCAGTTGCTTCATTTCATAGTCTGGTTCTAAAATAGTAGTCATTCTAGGTGTTAGGATTTTCTACAATATTAAGTAACAAGGGTAGTATAAGGTCTATTTTTTTTATTTTCGAAGGGATGGGGTAACCCTAGGATTTTCAGTCATCTTAATACAAGGGTAATACTAGTCTCAGTTGGCCAGAAATTACCTCTCATTCTGTCCAACTTGTCTAGTACTCCTCTTGTACCTGAGATGGTCAGTTTTTCAAATAGTGCTGTTTGTTTCTTTTGTTTGCTTAACATATATAGGCTGAAATTTTATTATCTATTTCTTCATTAGGTTTAGTGTTTTTATATTGTAATGTTTAGAGTCAAGTCGAATAGGCACTTATTCTTCAATTTCGTCGGGAGGTAGCGGTACCATTTCACTTTTTTTAGAATATATTAAGGCCGGGTCCCTCTTTTTTCTATTAGAAGTTGCTCTATTCCATAGTCTCATTCTTAAATAGTAGTCATTCTAGGTGTTAGGATTTTCTACGATATTAAGTACAACGGTAATACTAGTCTCAGTTGGCCGGTAATTACTTTTCATTCTGTCCAACTTCTCTAGTATTCCTCCTGTATCTGAGATGGTCAGTTTTTCAAATAGTGCTGTTTGTTTCGTTTGTTTGCTTAACATATATAGGCTGTAATTTTATTGTCTATTTCTCCATTAGGTTTAGTGTTTTTAAATTGAAATATTTAGAGTCAAGTCGAATAGGCCCTTATTCTTCAATTGCTTAGGGTGGAAGCGGTACCATTTCTAATTTTTTAGAATTTATTCAGACCGGACCCTTCTTTTTTCTATTAGCAGTTGCTCTTTTCCATAGTCAGATTCCAAAACAGTAGTCATTCTAGAAGTTAAAATTTTCTACGATATTAAGTACAAAGGTAATAATAGGTTTTTTTTTTTTATTTTCAAGGGATGTGGTAACCCTAGGATTTTCAGTCATCTTAATACAAGGATAATACTAGTCTCAGTTGGCCAGAAATTACCTCTCATTCTGTCCAACTTGTCTAGTACTCCTCTTTTACCTGAGATTGTCAGTTTTTCAAATAGTGCTGTTTGTTTCTTTTGTTTGGTTAACATACAGGCTGTAATTTTATTATCTATTTCTCCGTTAGGTTTAGTGTTTTTAAATTGTAATATTTAGGGTCAAGTCGAATAGGCCCTTACTCTTCAATTGCTTAGGGTGGAAGCGGTACCATTTCTAATTTTTTAGAATATATTCAGACCAGACCCTTCTTTTTTCTATTAGCAGTTGCTCTTTTCCATAGTCGGATTCCAAAATAGTAGTCATTCTAGGTGTTAAAATTTTCTACGATATTAAGTAAAAAGGTAATATTAGGTTTTTTTTTTTATTTTCAAGGGATGTGGTAACCCTAGGATTTTCAGTCATCTTAATACAAGGGTAATACTAGTCTCAGTTGGCCAGAAATTACCTCTCATTCTGTCCAACTTGTCTAGTACTCCTCTTTTACCTGAGATGGTCAGTTTTTCAAATAGTGCTGTTTGTTTCTTTTGTTTGGTTAACATATAGGCTGTAATTTTATTATCTATTTCTCCGTTAGGTTTAGTGTTTTTAAATTGTAATATTTAGGGTCAAGTCGAATAGGCCCTTACTCTTCAATTGCTTAGGGTGGAAGCGGTACCATTTCTAATTTTTTAGAATATATTCAGACCAGACACTTCTTTTTTCTATTAGCAGTTGCTCTTTTCCATAGTCGGATTCCAAAATAGTAGTCATTCTAGGTGTTAAAATTTTCTACGATATTAAGTACAAAGGTAATATTAGGTTTTTTTTTTTTTATTTTCAAGGGATGTGGTAACCCTAGGATTTTCAGTCATCTTAATACAAGGGTAATACTAGTCTCAGTTGGCCAGAAATTACCTCTCATTCTGTCCAACTTGTCTAGTACTCCTCTTGTACCTGAGATGGTCAGTTTTTCAAATAGTGCTGTTTGTTTCTTTTGTTTGCTTAACATATATAGGCTGTAATTTTATTATCTATTTCTTCATTAGGTTTAGTGTTTTTATATTGTAATGTTTAGAGTCAAGTCGAATAGGCACTTATTCTTCAATTTCGTCGGAAGGTAGCGGTACCATTTCACTTTTTTTAGAATATATTAAGGCCGGGTCCCTCTTTTTTCTATTAGAAGTTGCTCTATTCCATAGTCTCATTCTTAAATAGTAGTCATTCTAGGTGTTAGGATTTTCTACGATATTAAGTACAACGGTAATACTAGTCTCAGTTGGCCGGTAATTACTTTTCATTCTGTCCAACTTCTCTAGTATTCCTCCTGTATCTGAGATGGTCAGTTTTTCAAATAGTGCTGTTTGTTTCGTTTGTTTGCTTAACATATATAGGCTGTAATTTTATTGTCTATTTCTCCATTAGGTTTAGTGTTTTTAAATTGAAATATTTAGGGTCAAGTCGAATAGGCCCTTATTCTTCAATTGCTTAGGGTGGAAGCGGTACCATTTCTAATTTTTTAGAATATATTCAGACCGGACCCTTCTTTTTTCTATTAGCAGTTGCTCTTTTCCATAGTCAGATTCCAAAACAGTAGTCATTCTAGGTGTTAAAATTTTCTACGATATTAAGTACAAAGGTAATAATAGTTTTTTTTTTTTATTTTCAAGGGATGTGGTAACCCTAGGATTTTCAGTCATCTTAATACAAGGGTAATACTAGTCTCAGTTGGCCAGAAATTACCTCTCATTCTGTCCAACTTGTCTAGTACTCCTCTTGTACCTGAGATGGTCAGTTTTTCAAATAGTGCTGTTTGTTTCTTTTGTTTGCTTAACATATATAGGCTGTAATTTTATTATCTATTTCTTCATTAGGTTTAGTGTTTTTATATTGTAATGTTTAGAGTCAAGTCGAATAGGCACTTATTCTTCAATTTCGTCGGGAGGTAGCGGTACCATTTCACTTTTTTTAGAATATATTAAGGCCGGGTCCCTCTTTTTTCTATTAGAAGTTGCTCTATTCCATAGTCTCATTCTTAAATAGTAGTCATTCTAGGTGTTAGGATTTTCTACGATATTAAGTACAACGGTAATACTAGTCTCAGTTGGCCGGTAATTACTTTTCATTCTGTCCAACTTCTCTAGTATTCCTCCTGTATCTGAGATGGTCAGTTTTTCAAATAGTGCTGTTTGTTTCGTTTGTTTGCTTAACATATATAGGCTGTAATTTTATTGTCTATTTCTCCTTTAGGTTTAGTGTTTTTAAATTGAAATATTTAGGGTCAAGTCGAATAGGCCCTTATTCTTCAATTGCTTAGGGTGGAAGCGGTACCATTTCTAATTTTTTAGAATATATTCAGACCGGACCCTTCTTTTTTCTATTAGCAGTTGCTCTTTTCCATAGTCAGATTCCAAAACAGTAGTCATTCTAGAAGTTAAAATTTTCTACGATATTAAGTACAAAGGTAATAATAGGTTTTTTTTTTTTATTTTCAAGGGATGTGGTAACCCTAGGATTTTCAGTCATCTTAATACAAGGATAATACTAGTCTCAGTTGGCCAGAAATTACCTCTCATTCTGTCCAACTTGTCTAGTACTCCTCTTTTACCTGAGATTGTCAGTTTTTCAAATAGTGCTGTTTGTTTCTTTTGTTTGGTTAACATACAGGCTGTAATTTTATTATCTATTTCTCCGTTAGGTTTAGTGTTTTTAAATTGTAATATTTAGGGTCAAGTCGAATAGGCCCTTACTCTTCAATTGCTTAGGGTGGAAGCGGTACCATTTCTAATTTTTTAGAATATATTCAGACCAGACCCTTCTTTTTTCTATTAGCAGTTGCTCTTTTCCATAGTCGGATTCCAAAATAGTAGTCATTCTAGGTGTTAAAATTTTCTACGATATTAAGTAAAAAGGTAATATTAGGTTTTTTTTTTTATTTTCAAGGGATGTGGTAACCCTAGGATTTTCAGTCATCTTAATACAAGGGTAATACTAGTCTCAGTTGGCCAGAAATTACCTCTCATTCTGTCCAACTTGTCTAGTACTCCTCTTTTACCTGAGATGGTCAGTTTTTCAAATAGTGCTGTTTGTTTCTTTTGTTTGGTTAACATATAGGCTGTAATTTTATTATCTATTTCTCCGTTAGGTTTAGTGTTTTTAAATTGTAATATTTAGGGTCAAGTCGAATAGGCCCTTACTCTTCAATTGCTTAGGGTGGAAGCGGTACCATTTCTAATTTTTTAGAATATATTCAGACCAGACACTTCTTTTTTCTATTAGCAGTTGCTCTTTTCCATAGTCGGATTCCAAAATAGTAGTCATTCTAGGTGTTAAAATTTTCTACGATATTAAGTACAAAGGTAATATTAGGTTTTTTTTTTTTTATTTTCAAGGGATGTGGTAACCCTAGGATTTTCAGTCATCTTAATACAAGGGTAATACTAGTCTCAGTTGGCCAGAAATTACCTCTCATTCTGTCCAACTTGTCTAGTACTCCTCTTGTACCTGAGATGGTCAGTTTTTCAAATAGTGCTGTTTGTTTCTTTTGTTTGCTTAACATATATAGGCTGTAATTTTATTATCTATTTCTTCATTAGGTTTAGTGTTTTTATATTGTAATGTTTAGAGTCAAGTCGAATAGGCACTTATTCTTCAATTTCGTCGGAAGGTAGCGGTACCATTTCACTTTTTTTAGAATATATTAAGGCCGGGTCCCTCTTTTTTCTATTAGAAGTTGCTCTATTCCATAGTCTCATTCTTAAATAGTAGTCATTCTAGGTGTTAGGATTTTCTACGATATTAAGTACAACGGTAATACTAGTCTCAGTTGGCCGGTAATTACTTTTCATTCTGTCCAACTTCTCTAGTATTCCTCCTGTATCTGAGATGGTCAGTTTTTCAAATAGTGCTGTTTGTTTCGTTTGTTTGCTTAACATATATAGGCTGTAATTTTATTGTCTATTTCTCCATTAGGTTTAGTGTTTTTAAATTGAAATATTTAGGGTCAAGTCGAATAGGCCCTTATTCTTCAATTGCTTAGGGTGGAAGCGGTACCATTTCTAATTTTTTAGAATATATTCAGACCGGACCCTTCTTTTTTCTATTAGCAGTTGCTCTTTTCCATAGTCAGATTCCAAAACAGTAGTCATTCTAGGTGTTAAAATTTTCTACGATATTAAGTACAAAGGTAATAATAGTTTTTTTTTTTTATTTTCAAGGGATGTGGTAACCCTAGGATTTTCAGTCATCTTAATACAAGGGTAATACTAGTCTCAGTTGGCCAGAAATTACCTCTCATTCTGTCCAACTTGTCTAGTACTCCTCTTGTACCTGAGATGGTCAGTTTTTCAAATAGTGCTGTTTGTTTCTTTTGTTTGCTTAACATATATAGGCTGTAATTTTATTATCTATTTCTTCATTAGGTTTAGTGTTTTTATATTGTAATGTTTAGAGTCAAGTCGAATAGGCACTTATTCTTCAATTTCGTCGGGAGGTAGCGGTACCATTTCACTTTTTTTAGAATATATTAAGGCCGGGTCCCTCTTTTTTCTATTAGAAGTTGCTCTATTCCATAGTCTCATTCTTAAATAGTAGTCATTCTAGGTGTTAGGATTTTCTACGATATTAAGTACAACGGTAATACTAGTCTCAGTTGGCCAGAAATTACCTCTCATTCTGTCCAACTTGTCTAGTACTCCTCTTTTACCTGAGATGGTCAGTTTTTCAAATAGTGCTGTTTGTTTCTTTTGTTTGGTTAACATATAGGCTGTAATTTTATTATCTATTTCTCCGTTAGGTTTAGTGTTTTTAAATTGTAATATTTAGGGTCAAGTCGAATAGGCCCTTACTCTTCAATTGCTTAGGGTGGAAGCGGTACCATTTCTAATTTTTTAGAATATATTCAGACCAGACACTTCTTTTTTCTATTAGCAGTTGCTCTTTTCCATAGTCGGATTCCAAAATAGTAGTCATTCTAGGTGTTAAAATTTTCTACGATATTAAGTACAAAGGTAATATTAGGTTTTTTTTTTTTATTTTCAAGGGATGTGGTAACCCTAGGATTTTCATCATCTTAATACAAGGGTAATACTAGTCCCAGTTGGCCAGAAATTACCTCTCATTCTGTCCAACTTGTCTAGTACTCCTCTTGTACCTGAGATGGTCAGTTTTTCAAATAGTGCTGTTTGTTTCTTTTGTTTGGTTAACATATATAGGCTGTAATTTTATTATCTATTTCTCCATTAGATTTAGTGCTTTTATATTGTAATGTTTAGAGTCAAGTCGAATAGTCACTTATTCTTCAATTTCGTCGGGAGGTAGCGGTACCATTTCACATTTTTTAGAATATATTAAGGCCGGGTCCCTCTTTTTTCTATTAGAAGTTGGTCTATTCCATAGTCTCATTCTTAAATAGTAGTCATTCTAGGTGTTAGGATTTTCTACGATATTAAGTACAAGGGTAATACTAGTCTCAGTTGGCCAGAAATTACCTCTCATTCTTTCTGTCCAACTTGTCTAGTACTCTTCTTTTACCTGAGATGATCAGTTTTTCAAATAGTGCTGTTTGTTTCTTTTGTTTGGTTAACATATATAGGCTGTAATTTTATTATCTATTTCTCCATTAGGTCTAGTGTTTTTGTATTGTAATGTTTAGAGTCAAGTCGAATAGGCAGTTATTCTTCAATTTCGTCGGGAGGTAGTGGTACAATTTCACATTTTTTAGAATATATTAAGGCCGGGTCCCTCTTTTTTCTATTAGAAGTTGCTCTATTCCATAGTCTCATTCTTAAATAGTAGTCATTCTAGGTGTTAGGATTTTCTACGATATTAAGTACAAGGGTAATATGATGTATATTTTTTTTTATCTCGAGGGGATGTGGTAACCCTAGGATTTCCTGTCATCTTAATACAAGGGTAATACTAGTCTGAGTTGGCCAGTAATTACCTCTCATTCTTTCCAACTTGTCTCGTATTCCTCTTGTATCTGAGATGATCAGTATTTCAAGTAGTCCTGTTTGTTTCTTTGGTTTGGTTAACATATATGGGCTGTAATTTTATTATCTATTTCTCCATTAGGTGTAGTGTTTTCATGTTGTAATCCTTAGAGTCAAGGCGAATAGGACCTTATTCTTTAATTGCGTAGGTAGCGGTACCATTCCTAATATTTTAGAATATATTCAGGCCGGGTCCCGCTTTTTTGCATTAGCAGTTCCCCTATTCCATAGTCTGGTACTAAAATAGTAGTCATTCTGGGTGTTAGGATTTTCTACGATATTAAGTACAAGGGTAATATTAGGTCTTTTTTTTTTTTCGAAGGGATGGGGTAACCCTAGGATTTTCAGTCATCTTAATACAAGGGTAATACTAGTCTCAATTGGCCAGAAATTAACTCTGATTCTGTCCATCTTTGTCTAGTATTCCTCTTGTATCCGAGATGGTCAGTATTTCAAATAGTGCTGTTTGTTTCTTTGGTTTGGTTAACATATATAGGCTATAATTTTATTATCTATTTCTCCATAAGGTTTAGTGTTTTTATATAGTAATCCTTAGAGTCAAGTCAAATAGGCCCTTATTATTCAATTGCGTAGGAAGGTAGCGGTATCATTTCTAATTTTTTAGAATATAGTCAGCCCTGATTATTCTTTTTTCTATTAGCAGTTGCTCCGATCCATAGGCTGATTCTAAAATAGTAGTCATCCTAGGTGTTAGGATTTTCTACAATATTATGTACAAGGGTAATATGAGGTCTATTTTTTTTATTTTCGGAGGGATGTGGTAACCCTAGGATTTCCAGTCATCTTAATACAAGGGTAATACTTGTCTGAGTTGGCCAGTAATTACCTCTCATTCTGTCCAACTTGTCTAGTATTCCTCTTGTATCTGAGATGATCAGTTTTTCTAATAGTGCTGTTTGTTTCTTTGGTTTGTTTAACATATATGGGCTATAATTTTATTATCGATTTCTCCATTAGGTATAGTGTTTTCAAATTGTAATCCTTAGAGTCAAGTTGAATAGGACCTTATTCTTTAATTGCATAGGTAGGTAGCGGTACCATTCCTAATATTTTAGAATATATTCAGGCCGGGTCCCTCTTTCTTGCATCAGCAGTTGCTCTATTCCATAGTCTGATTCGAAAATAGTAGTCATTGAATTCCCTAGAGTCAAGTCGAATAGGCCCTTATTATTCGATTGCGTAGGAAGGTAGCGGTACCATTTCTAATTTTTTAGAATATAGTCAGCCCTGGTTACTCTTTTTTCTATTAGCAGTTGCTCCGATCCATAGTCTGGTTCTAAAATAGTAGTCATTCAAGACGTTAGGATTATCTACGATATTAAGTACAAGGGTAATATTCAGTCAATTTTTTTTATTTTCGAAGGGATGTGGTAACCCCCCTTTTTCATCATTTTCAGTCATCTCAATACAAGGGTAATACTAGTCTCAGTTGGCCAGAAATTAACTCTGGTTCTGTCCATCTTTTTCTAGTATTCCTCTCGTATCCGAGATGGTAAGTTTTTCTAATAGTGCTGTTTCTTTCTTTGGTTTGGTTAACATATATAGGCTGTAATTTTATTATCTATTTCTCCATAAGGTTTTTATATAGTAATCCTTAGAGTCAAGTCAAATAGGCCCTTATTATTCAATTGCGTAGGAAGGTAGCGGTATCATTTCTAAGTTTTTAGAATATAGTCAGCCCTGGTTACTCTTTTTTCTATTAGCAGTTGCTCCGATCCATAGGCTGATTCTAAAATAGTAGTCATCCTAGGTGTTTGGATTTTCTACGATATTATGTACAAGGGTAATATGAGGTCTATTTTTTTTATTTTCGGAGGGATGTGGTAACCCTAGGATTTCCAGTCATCTTAATACAAGGGTAATACTAGTCTCAATTGGCCAGAAATTAACTCTGATTCTGTCCATCTTTGTCTAGTATTCCTCTTGTATCTGAGATGATCAGTTTTTCTAATAGTGCTGTTTGTTTCTTTGGTTTGTTTAACATATATGGGCTATAATTTTATTATCGATTTCTCCATTAGGTGTAGTGTTTTCAAATTGTAATCCTTAGAGTCAAGTTGAATAGGACCTTATTCTTTAATTGCATAGGTAGGTAGCGGTACCATTCCTAATATTTTAGAATATATTCAGGCTGGGTCCCTCTTTTTTGCATCAGCAGTTGCTCTATTCCATAGTCTGATTCGAAAATAGTAGTCATTGAATTCCCTAGAGTCAAGTCGAATAGGCCCTTATTATTCGATTGCGTAGGAAGGTAGCGGTACCATTTCTAATTTTTTAGAATATAGTCAGCCCTGGTTACTCTTTTTTCTATTAGCAGTTGCTCCGATCCATAGTCTGGTTCTAAAATAGTAGTCATTCAAGACGTTAGGATTATCTACGATATTAAGTACAAGGGTAATATTCAGTCAATTTTTTTTATTTTCGAAGGGATGTGGTAACCCCCCTTTTTCATCATTTTCAGTCATCTCAATACAAGGGTAATACTAGTCTCAGTTGGCCAGAAATTAACTCTGGTTCTGTCCATCTTTTTCTAGTATTCCTCTCGTATCCGAGATGGTAAGTTTTTCAAATAGTGCTGTTGGTTTCTTTGGTTTGGTTAACATATATAGGCTGTAATTTTATTATCTATTTCTCCATAAGGTTTTTATATAGTAATCCTTAGAGTCAAGTCAAATAGGCCCTTATTATTCAATTGCGTAGGAAGGTAGCGGTATCATTTCTAAGTTTTTAGAATATAGTCAGCCCTGGTTACTCTTTTTTCTATTAGCAGTTGCTCCGATCCATAGGCTGATTCTAAAATAGTAGTCATCCTAGGTGTTTGGATTTTCTACGATATTATGTACAAGGGTAATATGAGGTCTATTTTTTTTATTTTCGGAGGGATGTGGTAACCCTAGGATTTCCAGTCATCTTAATACAAGGGTAATACTAGTCTGAGTTGGCCAGTAATTACCTCTCATTCTGTCCAACTTGTCTAGTATTCCTCTTGTATCTGAGATGATCAGTTTTTCTAATAGTGCTGTTTGTTTCTTTGGTTTGTTTAACATATATGGGCTATAATTTTATTATCGATTTCTCCATTAGGTGTAGTGTTTTCAAATTGTAATCCTTAGAGTCAAGTTGAATAGGACCTTATTCTTCAATTGCATAGGTAGGTAGCGGTACCATTCCTAATATTTTAGAATATATTCAGGCCGGGTCCCTCTTTTTTGCATCAGCAGTTGCTCTATTCCATAGTCTGATTCGAAAATAGTAGTCATTGAATTCCCTAGAGTCAAGTCGAATAGGCCCTTATTATTCGATTGCGTAGGAAGGTAGCGGTACCATTTCTAATTTTTTAGAATATAGTCAGCCCTGGTTACTCTTTTTTCTATTAGCAGTTTCTCCATTCCATAGTCCGGTTCTAAAATAGTAGTCATTCAAGACGTTAGGATTTTCTACGATATTAAGTACAAGGGTAATATGAGGTATATTTTTTTTTATCTCGAGGGGATGTGGTAACCCTAGGATTTCCTGTCATCTTAATACAAGGGTAATACTAGTCTGAGTTGGCCAGTAATTACCTCTCATTCTGTCCAACTTGTCTAGTATTCCTCTTGTATCTGAGATGATCAGTATTTCAAGTAGTCCTGTTTGTTTCTTTGGTTTGGTTAACATATATAGGCTGTAATTTTATTGTCTATTTCTCCGTTAGGTTTAGTGTTTTTAAATTGTAATATTTAGGGTCAAGTCGAATAGGCCCTTACTCTTCAATTGCTTAGGGTGGAAGCGGTACCATTTCTAATTTTTTAGAATATATTCAGACCAGACCCTTCTTTTTTCTATTAGCAGTTGCTCTTTTCCATAGTCGGATTCCAAAATAGTAGTCATTCTAGGTGTTAAAATTTTCTACGATATTAAGTACAAAGGTAATATTAGGTTTTTTTTTTTATTTTCAAGGGATGTGGTAACCCTAGGATTTTCAGTCATCTTAATACAAGGGTAATACTAGTCTCAGTTGGCCAGAAATTACCTCTCATTCTGTCCAACTTGTCTAGTACTCCTCTTTTACCTGAGATGGTCAGTTTTTCAAATAGTGCTGTTTGTTTCTTTTGTTTGGTTAACATATAGGCTGTAATTTTATTATCTATTTCTCCGTTAGGTTTAGTGTTTTTAAATTGTAATATTTAGGGTCAAGTCGAATAGGCCCTTACTCTTCAATTGCTTAGGGTGGAAGCGGTACCATTTCTAATTTTTTAGAATATATTCAGACCAGACACTTCTTTTTTCTATTAGCAGTTGCTCTTTTCCATAGTCGGATTCCAAAATAGTAGTCATTCTAGGTGTTAAAATTTTCTACGATATTAAGTACAAAGGTAATATTAGGTTTTTTTTTTTTATTTTCAAGGGATGTGGTAACCCTAGGATTTTCAGTCATCTTAATACAAGGGTAATACTAGTCTCAGTTGGCCAGAAATTACCTCTCATTCTGTCCAACTTGTCTAGTACTCCTCTTGTACCTGAGATGGTCAGTTTTTCAAATAGTGCTGTTTGTTTCTTTTGTTTGCTTAACATATATAGGCTGTAATTTTATTATCTATTTCTTCATTAGGTTTAGTGTTTTTATATTGTAATGTTTAGAGTCAAGTCGAATAGGCACTTATTCTTCAATTTCGTCGGGAGGTAGCGGTACCATTTCACTTTTTTTAGAATATATTAAGGCCGGGTCCCTCTTTTTTCTATTAGAAGTTGCTCTATTCCATAGTCTCATTCTTAAATAGTAGTCATACTAGGTGTTAGGATTTTCTACGATATTAAGTACAACGGTAATACTAGTCTCAGTTGGCCGGTAATTACTTTTCATTCTGTCCAACTTCTCTAGTATTCCTCCTGTATCTGAGATGGTCAGTTTTTCAAATAGTGCTGTTTGTTTCGTTTGTTTGCCTAACATATATAGGCTGTAATTTTATTGTCTATTTCTCCATTAGGTTTAGTGTTTTTAAATTGAAATATTTAGGGTCAAGTCGAATAGGCCCTTATTCTTCAATTGCTTAGGGTGGAAGCGGTACCATTTCTAATTTTTTAGAATATATTCAGACCGGACCCTTCTTTTTTCTATTAGCAGTTGCTCTTTTCCATAGTCAGATTCCAAAACAGTAGTCATTCTAGGTGTTAAAATTTTCTACGATATTAAGTACAAAGGTAATAATAGGTTTTTTTTTTTATTTTCAAGGGATGTGGTAACCCTAGGATTTTCAGTCATCTTAATACAAGGGTAATACTAGTCTCAGTTGGCCAGAAATTACCTCTCATTCTGTCCAACTTGTCTAGTACTCCTCTTGTACCTGAGATGGTCAGTTTTTCAAATAGTGCTGTTTGTTTCTTTTGTTTGCTTAACATATATAGGCTGTAATTTTATTATCTATTTCTCCGTTAGGTTTAGTGTTTTTATATTGTAATGTTTAGAGTCAAGTCGAATAGGCACTTATTCTTCAATTTCGTCGGGAGGTAGCGGTACCATTTCACTTTTTTTAGAATATATTAAGGCCGGGTCCCTCTTTTTTCTATTAGAAGTTGCTCTATTCCATAGTCTCATTCTTAAATAGTAGTCATTCTAGGTGTTAGGATTTTCTACGATATTAAGTACAACGGTAATACTAGTCTCAGTTGGCCGGTAATTACTTTTCATTCTGTCCAACTTCTCTAGTATTCCTCCTGTATCTGAGATGGTCAGTTTTTCAAATAGTGCTGTTTGTTTCGTTTGTTTGCTTAACATATATAGGCTGTAATTTTATTGTCTATTTCTCCATTAGGTTTAGTGTTTTTAAATTGAAATATTTAGAGTCAAGTCGAATAGGCCCTTATTCTTCAATTGCTTAGGGTGGAAGCGGTACCATTTCTAATTTTTTAGAATTTATTCAGACCGGACCCTTCTTTTTTCTATTAGCAGTTGCTCTTTTCCATAGTCAGATTCCAAAACAGTAGTCATTCTAGAAGTTAAAATTTTCTACGATATTAAGTACAAAGGTAATAATAGGTTTTTTTTTTTTATTTTCAAGGGATGTGGTAACCCTAGGATTTTCAGTCATCTTAATACAAGGATAATACTAGTCTCAGTTGGCCAGAAATTACCTCTCATTCTGTCCAACTTGTCTAGTACTCCTCTTTTACCTGAGATGGTCAGTTTTTCAAATAGTGCTGTTTGTTTCTTTTGTTTGGTTAACATACAGGCTGTAATTTTATTGTCTATTTCTCCGTTAGGTTTAGTGTTTTTAAATTGTAATATTTAGGGTCAAGTCGAATAGGCCCTTACTCTTCAATTGCTTAGGGTGGAAGCGGTACCATTTCTAATTTTTTAGAATATATTCAGACCAGACCCTTCTTTTTTCTATTAGCAGTTGCTCTTTTCCATAGTCGGATTCCAAAATAGTAGTCATTCTAGGTGTTAAAATTTTCTACGATATTAAGTACAAAGGTAATATTAGGTTTTTTTTTTTATTTTCAAGGGATGTGGTAACCCTAGGATTTTCAGTCATCTTAATACAAGGGTAATACTAGTCTCAGTTGGCCAGAAATTACCTCTCATTCTGTCCAACTTGTCTAGTACTCCTCTTTTACCTGAGATGGTCAGTTTTTCAAATAGTGCTGTTTGTTTCTTTTGTTTGGTTAACATATAGGCTGTAATTTTATTATCTATTTCTCCGTTAGGTTTAGTGTTTTTAAATTGTAATATTTAGGGTCAAGTCGAATAGGCCCTTACTCTTCAATTGCTTAGGGTGGAAGCGGTACCATTTCTAATTTTTTAGAATATATTCAGACCAGACACTTCTTTTTTCTATTAGCAGTTGCTCTTTTCCATAGTCGGATTCCAAAATAGTAGTCATTCTAGGTGTTAAAATTTTCTATGATATTAAGTACAAAGGTAATATTAGGTTTTTTTTTTTTATTTTCAAGGGATGTGGTAACCCTAGGATTTTCAGTCATCTTAATACAAGGGTAATACTAGTCTCAGTTGGCCAGAAATTACCTCTCATTCTGTCCAACTTGTCTAGTACTCCTCTTGTACCTGAGATGGTCAGTTTTTCAAATAGTGCTGTTTGTTTCTTTTGTTTGCTTAACATATATAGGCTGTAATTTTATTATCTATTTCTTCATTAGGTTTAGTGTTTTTATATTGTAATGTTTAGAGTCAAGTCGAATAGGCACTTATTCTTCAATTTCGTCGGGAGGTAGCGGTACCATTTCACTTTTTTTAGAATATATTAAGGCCGGGTCCCTCTTTTTTCTATTAGAAGTTGCTCTATTCCATAGTCTCATTCTTAAATAGTAGTCATTCTAGGTGTTAGGATTTTCTACGATATTAAGTACAACGGTAATACTAGTCTCAGTTGGCCGGTAATTACTTTTCATTCTGTCCAACTTCTCTAGTATTCCTCCCGTATCTGAGATGGTCAGTTTTTCAAATAGTGCTGTTTGTTTCGTTTGTTTGCTTAACATATATAGGCTGTAATTTTATTGTCTATTTCTCCATTAGGTTTAGTGTTTTTAAATTGAAATATTTAGGGTCAAGTCGAATAGGCCCTTATTCTTCAATTGCTTAGGGTGGAAGCGGTACCATTTCTAATTTTTTAGAATATATTCAGACCGGACCCTTCTTTTTTCTATTAGCAGTAGCTCTTTTCCATAGTCAGATTCCAAAACAGTAGTCATTCTAGGTGTTAAAATTTTCTACGATATTAAGTACAAAGGTAATAATAGGTTTTTTTTTTTATTTTCAAGGGATGTGGTAACCCTAGGATTTTCAGTCATCTTAATACAAGGGTAATACTAGTCTCAGTTGGCCAGAAATTACCTCTCATTCTGTCCAACTTGTCTAGTACTCCTCTTGTACCTGAGATGGTCAGTTTTTCAAATAGTGCTGTTTGTTTCTTTTGTTTGCTTAACATATATAGGCTGTAATTTTATTATCTATTTCTTCATTAGGTTTAGTGTTTTTATATTGTAATGTTTAGAGTCAAGTCGAATAGGCACTTATTCTTCAATTTCGTCGGGAGGTAGCGGTACCATTTCACTTTTTTTAGAATATATTAAGGCCGGGTCCCTCTTTTTTCTATTAGAAGTTGCTCTATTCCATAGTCTCATTCTTAAATAGTAGTCATTCTAGGTGTTAGGATTTTCTACGATATTAAGTACAACGGTAATACTAGTCTCAGTTGGCCGGTAATTACTTTTCATTCTGTCCAACTTCTCTAGTATTCCTCCTGTATCTGAGATGGTCAGTTTTTCAAATAGTGCTGTTTGTTTCGTTTGTTTGCTTAACATATATAGGCTGTAATTTTATTGTCTATTTCTCCTTTAGGTTTAGTGTTTTTAAATTGAAATATTTAGGGTCAAGTCGAATAGGCCCTTATTCTTCAATTGCTTAGGGTGGAAGCGGTACCATTTCTAATTTTTTAGAATATATTCAGACCGGACCCTTCTTTTTTCTATTAGCAGTTGCTCTTTTCCATAGTCAGATTCCAAAACAGTAGTCATTCTAGAAGTTAAAATTTTCTACGATATTAAGTACAAAGGTAATAATAGGTTTTTTTTTTTATTTTCAAGGGATGTGGTAACCCTAGGATTTTCAGTCATCTTAATACAAGGGTAATACTAGTCTCAGTTGGCCAGAAATTACCTCTCATTCTGTCCAACTTGTCTAGTACTCCTCTTTTACCTGAGATGGTCAGTTTTTCAAATAGTGCTGTTTGTTTCTTTTGTTTGGTTAACATATAGGCTGTAATTTTATTATCTATTTCTCCGTTAGGTTTAGTGTTTTTAAATTGTAATATTTAGGGTCAAGTCGAATAGGCCCTTACTCTTCAATTGCTTAGGGTGGAAGCGGTACCATTTCTAATTTTTTAGAATATATTCAGACCAGACACTTCTTTTTTCTATTAGCAGTTGCTCTTTTCCATAGTCGGATTCCAAAATAGTAGTCATTCTAGGTGTTAAAATTTTCTACGATATTAAGTACAAAGGTAATATTAGGTTTTTTTTTTTTATTTTCAAGGGATGTGGTAACCCTAGGATTTTCATCATCTTAATACAAGGGTAATACTAGTCCCAGTTGGCCAGAAATTACCTCTCATTCTGTCCAACTTGTCTAGTACTCCTCTTGTACCTGAGATGGTCAGTTTTTCAAATAGTGCTGTTTGTTTCTTTTGTTTGGTTAACATATATAGGCTGTAATTTTATTATCTATTTCTCCATTAGATTTAGTGCTTTTATATTGTAATGTTTAGAGTCAAGTCGAATAGTCACTTATTCTTCAATTTCGTCGGGAGGTAGCGGTACCATTTCACATTTTTTAGAATATATTAAGGCCGGGTCCCTCTTTTTTCTATTAGAAGTTGGTCTATTCCATAGTCTCATTCTTAAATAGTAGTCATTCTAGGTGTTAGGATTTTCTACGATATTAAGTACAAGGGTAATACTAGTCTCAGTTGGCCAGAAATTACCTCTCATTCTTTCTGTCCAACTTGTCTAGTACTCTTCTTTTACCTGAGATGATCAGTTTTTCAAATAGTGCTGTTTGTTTCTTTTGTTTGGTTAACATATATAGGCTGTAATTTTATTATCTATTTCTCCATTAGGTCTAGTGTTTTTGTATTGTAATGTTTAGAGTCAAGTCGAATAGGCAGTTATTCTTCAATTTCGTCGGGAGGTAGTGGTACCATTTCACATTTTTTAGAATATATTAAGGCCGGGTCCCTCTTTTTTCTATTAGAAGTTGCTCTATTCCATAGTCTCATTCTTAAATAGTAGTCATTCTAGGTGTTAGGATTTTCTACGATATTAAGTACAAGGGTAATATGATGTATATTTTTTTTTATCTCGAGGGGATGTGGTAACCCTAGGATTTCCTGTCATCTTAATACAAGGGTAATACTAGTCTGAGTTGGCCAGTAATTACCTCTCATTCTTTCCAACTTGTCTCGTATTCCTCTTGTATCTGAGATGATCAGTATTTCAAGTAGTCCTGTTTGTTTCTTTGGTTTGGTTAACATATATGGGCTATAATTTTATTATCTATTTCTCCATAAGGTTTAGTGTTTTTATATAGTAATCCTTAGAGTCAAGTCAAATAGGCCCTTATTATTCAATTGCGTAGGAAGGTAGCGGTATCATTTCTAATTTTTTAGAATATAGTCAGCCCTGATTATTCTTTTTTCTATTAGCAGTTGCTCCGATCCATATGCTGATTCTAAAATAGTAGTCATCCTAGGTGTTAGGATTTTCTACAATATTATGTACAAGGGTAATATGAGGTCTATTTTTTTTATTTTCGGAGGGATGTGGTAACCCTAGGATTTCCAGTCATCTTAATACAAGGGTAATACTTGTCTGAGTTGGCCAGTAATTACCTCTTATTCTGTCCAACTTGTCTAGTATTCCTCTTGTATCTGAGATGATCAGTTTTTCTAATAGTGCTGTTTGTTTCTTTGGTTTGTTTAACATATATGGGCTATAATTTTATTATCGATTTCTCCATTAGGTGTAGTGTTTTCAAATTGTAATCCTTAGAGTCAAGTTGAATAGGACCTTATTCTTTAATTGCATTGGTAGGTAGCGGTACCATTCCTAATATTTTAGAATATATTCAGGCCGGGTCCCTCTTTTTTGCATCAGCAGTTGCTCTATTCCATAGTCTGATTCGAAAATAGTAGTCATTGAATTCCCTAGAGTCAAGTCGAATAGGCCCTTATTATTCGATTGCGTAGGAAGGTAGCGGTACCATTTCTAATTTTTTAGAATATAGTCAGCCCTGGTTACTCTTTTTTCTATTAGCAGTTGCTCCGATCCATAGTCTGGTTCTAAAATAGTAGTCATTCAAGACGTTAGGATTATCTACGATATTAAGTACAAGGGTAATATTCAGTCAATTTTTTTTATTTTCGAAGGGATGTGGTAACCCCCCTTTTTCATCATTTTCAGTCATCTCAATACAAGGGTAATACTAGTCTCAGTTGGCCAGAAATTAACTCTGGTTCTGTCCATCTTTTTCTAGTATTCCTCTCGTATCCGAGATGGTAAGTTTTTCTAATAGTGCTGTTTCTTTCTTTGGTTTGGTTAACATATATAGGCTGTAATTTTATTATCTATTTCTCCATAAGGTTTTTATATAGTAATCCTTAGAGTCAAGTCAAATAGGCCCTTATTATTCAATTGCGTAGGAAGGTAGCGGTATCATTTCTAAGTTTTTAGAATATAGTCAGCCCTGGTTACTCTTTTTTCTATTAGCAGTTGCTCCGATCCATAGGCTGATTCTAAAATAGTAGTCATCCTAGGTGTTTGGATTTTCTACGATATTATGTACAAGGGTAATATGAGGTCTATTTTTTTTATTTTCGGAGGGATGTGGTAACCCTAGGATTTCCAGTCATCTTAATACAAGGGTAATACTAGTCTCAATTGGCCAGAAATTAACTCTGATTCTGTCCATCTTTGTCTAGTATTCCTCTTGTATCCGAGATGGTCAGTATTTCAAATAGTGCTGTTTGTTTCTTTGGTTTGTTTAACATATATGGGCTATAATTTTATTATCGATTTCTCCATTAGGTGTAGTGTTTTCAAATTGTAATCCTTAGAGTCAAGTTGAATAGGACCTTATTCTTTAATTGCATAGGTAGGTAGCGGTACCATTCCTAATATTTTAGAATATATTCAGGCCGGGTCCCTCTTTTTTGCATCAGCAGTTGCTCTATTCCATAGTCTGATTCGAAAATAGTAGTCATTGAATTCCCTAGAGTCAAGTCGAATAGGCCCTTATTATTCGATTGCGTAGGAAGGTAGCGGTACCATTTCTAATTTTTTAGAATATAGTCAGCCCTGGTTACTCTTTTTTCTATTAGCAGTTGCTCCGATCCATAGTCTGGTTCTAAAATAGTAGTCATTCAAGACGTTAGGATTATCTACGATATTAAGTACAAGGGTAATATTCAGTCAATTTTTTTTATTTTCGAAGGGATGTGGTAACCCCCCTTTTTCATCATTTTCAGTCATCCTAATACAAGGGTAATAATAGTCTCAGTTGGCCAGAAATTAACTCTGATTCTGTCCATCTTTGTCTAGTATTCCTCTTGTATCCAAAATGGTCAGTATTTCAAATAGTGCTGTTGGTTTCTTTGGTTTGGTTAACATATATAGGCTGTAATTTTATTATCTATTTCTCCATAAGGTTTAGTGTTTTTATATAGTAATCCTTAGAGTCAAGTCAAATAGGCCCTTATTATTCAATTGCGTAGGAAGGTAGCGGTATCATTTCTAAGTTTTTAGAATATAGTCAGCCCTGGTTACTCTTTTTTCTATTAGCAGTTGCTCCGATCCATAGGCTGATTCTAAAATAGTAGTCATCCTAGGTGTTTGGATTTTCTACGATATTATGTACAAGGGTAATATGAGGTCTATTTTTTTTATTTTCGGAGGGATGTGGTAACCCTAGGATTTCCAGTCATCTTAATACAAGGGTAATACTTGTCTGAGTTGGCCAGTAATTACTTCTCATTCTGTCCAACTTGTCTAGTATTCCTCTTGTATCTGAGATGATCAGTTTTTCTAATAGTGCTGTTTGTTTCTTTGGTTTGGTTAACATATATTGGCAATAATTTTATTATATATTTCTCCATTAGGTGTAGTGTTTTCATGTTGTAATCCTTAGAGTAAAGTCGAATAGGACCTTATTCTTTAATTGCATAGGTAGGTAGCGGTACCATTCCTAATATTTTAGAATATATACAGGCCGGGTCACTCTTTTTTGCATCAGCAGTTGCTCTATTCCATAGTCTGATTCTAAAATAGTAGTCATTGAATTCCCTAGAGTTAAGTCGAATAGGCCCTTATTCTTCAATTGCGTAGGGAGGAAGCGGTACCATTTCTAATTTGTTTAGAATATATTCAGGCCGGGTAACTCTTTTTTGCATCAGCAGTTGCTCTATTCCATAGTCTGATTCTAAAATAGTAGTCATTGAATTCCTTAGAGTTAAGTCGAATAGGCCCTTATTCTTCAATTGCGTAGGGAGGAAGCGGTACCATTTCTAATTTTTTAGAATATAGTCAGCCCTGGTTACTCTTTTTTCTATTAGCAGTTGCTCCGATCCATAGTCTGGTTCTAAAATAGTAGTCATCCTAGGTGTTTGGATTTTCTACGATATTATGTACAAGGGTAATATGAGGTCTATTTTTTTTATTTTCGGAGGGATGTGGTAACCCTAGGATTTCCAGTCATCTTAATACAAGGGTAATACTAGTCTGAGTTGGCCAGTAATTACCTCTCATTCTGTCCAACTTGTCTAGTATTCCTCTTGTATCTGACATGATCAGTTTTTCTAATAGTGCTGTTTGTTTCTTTGGTTTGGTTAACATATATGGGCTATAATTTTATTATCGATTTCTCCATTAGGTGTAGTGTTTTCAAGTTGTAATCCTTAGAGTCAAGTCGAATAGGACCTTATTCTTTAAATGCATAGGTAGGTAGCGGTACCATTCCTAATATTTTAGAATATATTCAGGCCGGGCCCTCTTTTTTGCATCAGCAGTTGCTCTATTCCATAGTCTGATTCTAAAATAGTAGTCATTGCATTCCTTAGAGTTAAGTCGAATAGGCCCTTATTCTTCAATTGCGTAGGGAGGAAGCGGTACCATTTCTAATTTGTTTAGAATATATTCAGGCTGGGTCACTCTTTTTTCTATTAGAAGTTTCTCCATTCCATAGTCCGGTTCTAAAATAGTAGTCATTCAAGACGTTAGGATTTTCTACGATATTAAGTACAAGGGTAATATGAGGTATATTTTTTTTTATCTCGAGGGGATGTGGTAACCCTAGGATTTCCTGTCATCTTAATACAAGGGTAATACTAGTCTGAGTTGGCCAGTAATTACCTCTCATTCTGTCCAACTTGTCTAGTATTCCTCTTGTATCTGAGATGATCAGTATTTCAAGTAGTCCTGTTTGTTTCTTTGGTTTGGTTAACATATATGGGCTATAATTTTATTATCTATTTCTCCATTAGGTGTAGTGTTTTCATGTTGCAATCCTAAGAGTAAAGTCGAATAGGACCTTATTCTTTAATTGCGTAGTTAGGTAGCGGTACCATTCCTAATATTTTAGAATATATTCATGCCGGGTCCCGCTTTTTTGCATTAGCAGTTCCCCTATTCCACAGTCTGGTACTAAAATAGTAGTCATTCTGGGTGTTAGGATTTTCTACGATATTAAGTACAAGGGTAATATTAGGTCTTTTTTTTTATTTTCGAAGGGATGGGGTAACCCTAGCATTTTCAGTCATCTTAATACAAGGGTAATACTAGTCTGAGTTGGCCAGAAATTAACTCTGATTCTGTCCATCTTTGTCTAGTATTCCTCTTGTATCCAAAATGGTCAGTATTTCAAATAGTGCTGTTGGTTTCTTTGGTTTGGTTAACATATATAGGCTGTAATTTTATTATCTATTTCTTCATTAGGTTTAGTGTTTTTATATTGTAATCCTTATAGTCAAGTCGAATAGGCCCTTATTCTTCAATTTGGTCGGAAGGTAGCAGTACCATTTCACATTTTTTAGAATATATTCAGGCCAGGTCTCTCTTTTTTCTATTAGCAGTTGCTCTATTCCATAGTCGGATTCTAAAATATTATTCATTGTAATCCTAAGAGGATAGTCGAATAGGACCTTATTCTTTAATTGCGTAGGTAGGTAGCGGTACCATTCCTAATATTTTAGAATATATTCATGCCGGGTCCCGCTTTTTTGCATTAGCAGTTCCCCTATTCCACAGTCTGGTACTAAAATAGTAGTCATTCTGGGTGTTAGGATTCTCTACGATATTAAGTACAAGGGTAATATTAGGTCTCTTTTTTTATTTTCGAAGGGATGGGGTAACCCTAGGATTTTCAGTCATCCTAATACAAGGGTAATAATAGTCTCAGTTGGCCAGAAATTAACTCTGATTCTGTCCATCTTTGTCTAGTATTCCTCTTGTATCCAAAATGGTCAGTATTTCAAATAGTGCTGTTGGTTTCTTTGGTTTGGTTAACATATATAGGCTGTAATTTTATTATCTATTTCTCCATAAGGTTTAGTGTTTTTATATAGTAATCCTTAGAGTCAAGTCAAATAGGCCCTTATTATTCAATTGCGTAGGAAGGTAGCGGTATCATTTCTAAGTTTTTAGAATATAGTCAGCCCTGGTTACTCTTTTTTCTATTAGCAGTTGCTCCGATCCATAGGCTGATTCTAAAATAGTAGTCATCCTAGGTGTTTGGATTTTCTACGATATTATGTACAAGGGTAATATGAGGTCTATTTTTTTTATTTTCGGAGGGATGTGGTAACCCTAGGATTTCCAGTCATCTTAATACAAGGGTAATACTAGTCTGAGTTGGCCAGTAATTACCTCTCATTCTGTCCAACTTGTCTAGTATTCCTCTTGTATCTGACATGATCAGTTTTTCTAATAGTGCTGTTTGTTTCTTTGGTTTGGTTAACATATATGGGCTATAATTTTATTATCGATTTCTCCATTAGGTGTAGTGTTTTCAAGTTGTAATCCTTAGAGTCAAGTCGAATAGGACCTTATTCTTTAAATGCATAGGTAGGTAGCGGTACCAATCCTAATATTTTAGAATATATTCAGGCCGGGCCCTCTTTTTTGCATCAGCAGTTGCTCTATTCCATAGTCTGATTCTAAAATAGTAGTCATTGCATTCCTTAGAGTTAAGTCGAATAGGCCCTTATTCTTCAATTGCGTAGGAAGGAAGCGGTACCATTTCTAATTTGTTTAGAATATATTCAGGCTGGGTCACTCTTTTTTCTATTAGAAGTTTCTCCATTCCATAGTCCGGTTCTAAAATAGTAGTCATTCAAGACGTTAGGATTTTCTACGATATTAAGTACAAGGGTAATATGAGGTATATTTTTTTTTATCTCGAGGGGATGTGGTAACCCTAGGATTTCCTGTCATCTTAATACAAGGGTAATACTAGTCTGAGTTGGCCAGTAATTACCTCTCATTCTGTCCAACTTGTCTAGTATTCCTCTTGTATCTGAGATGATCAGTATTTCAAGTAGTCCTGTTTGTTTCTTTGGTTTGGTTAACATATATGGGCTGTAATTTTATTATCTATTTCTCCATTAGGTGTAGTGTTTTCATGTTGCAATCCTAAGAGTAAAGTCGAATAGGACCTTATTCTTTAATTGCGTAGTTAGGTAGCGGTACCATTCCTAATATTTTAGAATATATTCATGCCGGGTCCCGCTTTTTTGCATTAGCAGTTCCCCTATTCCACAGTCTGGTACGAAAATAGTAGTCATTCTGGGTGTTAGGATTTTCTACGATATTAAGTACAAGGGTAATATTAGGTCTTTTTTTTTATTTTCGAAGGGATGGGGTAACCCTAGCATTTTCAGTCATCTTAATACAAGGGTAATACTAGTCTGAGTTGGCCAGAAATTAACTCTGATTCTGTCCATCTTTGTCTAGTATTCCTCTTGTATCCAAAATGGTCAGTATTTCAAATAGTGCTGTTGGTTTCTTTGGTTTGGTTAACATATATAGGCTGTAATTTTATTATCTATTTCTTCATTAGGTTTAGTGTTTTTATATTGTAATCCTTATAGTCAAGTCGAATAGGCCCTTATTCTTCAATTTGGTCGGAAGGTAGCAGTACCATTTCACATTTTTTAGAATATATTCAGGCCAGGTCTCTCTTTTTTCTATTAGCAGTTGCTTTATTCCATAGTCGGATTCTAAAATATTATTCATTGTAATCCTAAGAGGATAGTCGAATAGGACCTTATTCTTTAATTGCGTAGGTAGGTAGCGGTACCATTCCTAATATTTTAGAATATATTCATGCCGGGTCCCGCTTTTTTGCATTAGCAGTTCCCCTATTCCACAGTCTGGTACTAAAATAGTAGTCATTCTGGGTGTTAGGATTCTCTACAATATTAAGTACAAGGGTAATATTAGGTCTCTTTTTTTATTTTCGAAGGGATGGGGTAACCCTAGGATTTTCAGTCATCCTAATACAAGGGTAATACTAGTCTCAGTTGGCCAGAAATTAACTCTGATTCTGTCCATCTTTGTCTAGTATTCCTCTTGTATCCAAAATGGTCAGTATTTCAAATAGTGCTGTTGGTTTCTTTGGTTTGGTTAACATATATAGGCTGTAATTTTATTATCTATTTCTCCATAAGGTTTAGTGTTTTTATATAGTAATCCTTAGAGTCAAGTCAAATAGGCCCTTATTATTCAATTGCGTAGGAAGGTAGCGGTATCATTTCTAAGTTTTTAGAATATAGTCAGCCCTGGTTACTCTTTTTTCTATTAGCAGTTGCTCCGATCCATAGGCTGATTCTAAAATAGTAGTCATCCTAGGTGTTTGGATTTTCTACGATATTATGTACAAGGGTAATATGAGGTCTATTTTTTTTATTTTCGGAGGGATGTGGTAACCCTAGGATTTCCAGTCATCTTAATACAAGGGTAATACTAGTCTGAGTTGGCCAGTAATTACCTCTCATTCTGTCCAACTTGTCTAGTATTCCTCTTGTATCTGACATGATCAGTTTTTCTAATAGTGCTGTTTGTTTCTTTGGTTTGGTTAACATATATGGGCTATAATTTTATTATCGATTTCTCCATTAGGTGTAGTGTTTTCAAGTTGTAATCCTTAGAGTCAAGTCGAATAGGACCTTATTCTTTAAATGCATAGGTAGGTAGCGGTACCATTCCTAATATTTTAGAATATATTCAGGCCGGGCCCTCTTTTTTGCATCAGCAGTTGCTCTATTCCATAGTCTGATTCTAAAATAGTAGTCATTGCATTCCTTAGAGTTAAGTCGAATAGGCCCTTATTCTTCAATTGCGTAGGGAGGAAGCGGTACCATTTCTAATTTGTTTAGAATATATTCAGGCTGGGTCACTCTTTTTTCTATTAGAAGTTTCTCCATTCCATAGTCCGGTTCTAAAATAGTAGTCATTCAAGACGTTAGGATTTTCTACGATATTAAGTACAAGGGTAATATGAGGTATATTTTTTTTTATCTCGAGGGGATGTGGTAACCCTAGGATTTTCTGTCATCTTAATACAAGGGTAATACTAGTCTGAGTTGGCCAGTAATTACCTCTCATTCTGTCCAACTTGTCTAGTATTCCTCTTGTATCTGAGATGATCAGTATTTCAAGTAGTCCGGTTTGTTTCTTTGGTTTGGTTAACATATATGGGCTGTAATTTTATCATCTATTTCTCCATTAGGTGTAGTGTTTTCATGTTGCAATCCTAAGAGTAAAGTCGAATAGGACCTTATTCTTTAATTGCGTAGTTAGGTAGCGGTACCATTCCTAATATTTTAGAATATATTCATGCCGGGTCCCGCTTTTTTGCATTAGCAGTTCCCCTATTCCACAGTCTGGTACTAAAATAGTAGTCATTCTGGGTGTTAGGATTTTCTACGATATTAAGTACAAGGGTAATATTAGGTCTTTTTTTTTATTTTCGAAGGGATGGGGTAACCCTAGCATTTTCAGTCATCTTAATACAAGGGTAATACTAGTCTCAGTTGGCCAGAAATTAACTCTGATTCTGTCCATCTTTGTCTAGTATTCCTCTTGTATCCAAAATGGTCAGTATTTCAAATAGTGCTGTTGGTTTCTTTGGTTTGGTTAACATATATAGGCTGTAATTTTATTATCTATTTCTCCATAAGGTTTTTATATAGTAATCCTTAGAGTCAAGTCAAATAGGCCCTTATTATTCAATTGCGTAGGAAGGTAGCGGTATCATTTCTAAGTTTTTAGAATATAGTCAGCCCTGGTTACTCTTTTTTCTATTAGCAGTTGCTCCATTCCATAGGCTGATTCTAAAATAGTAGTCATCCTAGATGTTTGGATTTTCTACGATATTATGTACAAGGGTAATATGAGGTCTATTTTTTTTATTTTCGGAGGGATGTGGTAACCCTAGGATTTCCAGTCATCTTAATACAAGGGTAATACTAGTCTGAGTTGGCCAGTAATTACCTCTCATTCTGTCCAACTTGTCTAGTATTCCTCCTGTATCTGACATGATCAGTTTTTCTAATAGTGCTGTTTGTTCCTTTGGTTTGGTTAACATATATGGGCTATAATTTTATTATCGATTTCTCCATTAGGTGTAGTGTTTTCAAGTTGTAATCCTTAGAGTCAAGTCGAATAGGACCTTATTCTTTAATTGCATAGTTAGGTAGCGGTACCATTCCTAATATTTTAGAATATATTCAGGCCGGGCCCTCTTTTTTGCATCAGCAGTTGCTCTATTCCATAGTCTGATTCTAAAATAGTAGTCATTGAATTCCTTAGAGTTAAGTCGAATAGGCCCTTATTCTTCAATTGGTTAGGGAGGAAGCGGTACCATTTCTAATTTGTTTAGAATATATTCAGGCCGGGTCACTCTTTTTTCTATTAGAAGTTTCTCCATTCCATAGTCCGGTTCTAAAATAGTAGTCATTCAAGACGTTAGGATTTTCTACGATATTAAGTACAAGGGTAATATTCGGTCTATTTTTTTTTATTTTCGAAGGGATGTGGTAACCCCCTTTTCCATCATTTTCAGTCATCTCAATACAAGGGTAATACTAGTCTCAGTTGGCCAGAAATTAACTCTCATTCTGTCCACCTTTTTCTAGTATTCCTCTCGTATCTAAGATGGTCAGCATTTCAAATAGTGCTGTTTGTTTCTTTGGTTTGGTTAACATATAAAGGCTATAATTTTATTATCTATTTCTTCATTAGGTTTAGTGTTTTTATATTGTAATCCTTATAGTCAAGTCGTATAGGCCCTTATTCTTCAATTTGGTCGGAAGGTAGCAGTACCATTTCACATTTTTTAGAATATATTCAGGCCAGGTCTCTCTTTTTTCTTTTAGCAGTTGCTCCATTCCATAGTCTGGTTCTAAAATAATAGTCATTAAGACGTTAGGATTTTCTACGATATTAAGTACAAGGGTAATATGAGGTATATTTTTTTTTATCTCGAGGGGATGTGGTAACCCTAGGATTTCCTGTCATCTTAATACAAGGGTAATACTAGTCTGAGTTGGCCAGTAATTACCTCTCATTCTGTCCAACTTGTCTAGTATTCCTCTTGTATCTGAGATGATCAGTATTTCAAGTAGTCCTGTTTGTTTCTTTGGTTTGGTTAACATATATGGGCTGTAATTTTATTATCTATTTCTCCATTAGGTGTAGTGTTTTCATGTTGCAATCCTAAGAGTAAAGTCGAAAAGGACCTTATTCTTTAATTGCGTAGTTAGGTAGCGGTACCATTCCTAATATTTTAGAATATATTCATGCCGGGTCCCGCTTTTTTGCATTAGCAGTTCCCCTATTCCACAGCCTGGTACTTAAATAGTAGTCATTCTGGGTGTTAGGATTTTCTACGATATTAAGTACAAGGGTAATATTAGGTCTCTTTTTTTATTTTCGAAGGGATGGGGTAACCCTAGCATTTTCAGTCATCTTAATACAAGGGTAATACTAGTCTCAGTTGGCCAGAAATTAACTCTGATTCTGTCCATCTTTGTCTAGTATTCCTCTTGTATCCGAGATGGTCAGTATTTCAAATAGTGCTGTTGGTTTCTTTGGTTTGGTTAACATATATAGGCTGTAATTTTATTATCTATTTCTCCATAAGGTTTTTATATAGTAATCCTTAGAGTCAAGTCAAATAGGCCCTTATTATTCAATTGCGTAGGAAGGTAGCGGTATCATTTCTAAGTTTTTAGAATATAGTCAGCCCTGGTTACTCTTTTTTCTATTAGCAGTTGCTCCATTCCATAGGCTGATTCTAAAATAGTAGTCATCCTAGATGTTTGGATTTTCTACGATATTATGTACAAGGGTAATATGAGGTCTATTTTTTTTATTTTCGGAGGGATGTGGTAACCCTAGGATTTCCAGTCATCTTAATACAAGGGTAATACTAGTCTGAGTTGGCCAGTAATTACCTCTCATTCTGTCCAACTTGTCTAGTATTCCTCTTGTATCTGACATGATCAGTTTTTCTAATAGTGCTGTTTGTTCCTTTGGTTTGGTTAACATATATGGGCTATAATTTTATTATCGATTTCTCCTTTAGGTGTAGTGTTTTCAAGTTGTAATCCTTAGAGTCAAGTCGAATAGGACCTTATTCTTTAATTGCATAGTTAGGTAGCGGTACCATTCCTAATATTTTAGAATATATTCAGGCCGGGCCCTCTTTTTTGCATCAGCAGTTGCTCTATTCCATAGTCTGATTCTAAAATAGTAGTCATTGAATTCCTTAGAGTTAAGTCGAATAGGCCCTTATTCTTCAATTGGTTAGGGAGGAAGCGGTACCATTTCTAATTTGTTTAGAATATATTCAGGCCGGGTCACTCTTTTTTCTATTAGAAGTTTCTCCATTCCATAGTCCGGTTCTAAAATAGTAGTCATTCAAGACGTTAGGATTTTCTACGATATTAAGTACAAGGGTAATATTCGGTCTATTTTTTTTTATTTTCGAAGGGATGTGGTAACCCCCTTTTCCATCATTTTCAGTCATCTCAATACAAGGGTAATACTAGTCTCAGTTGGCCAGAAATTAACTCTCATTCTGTCCACCTTTTTCTAGTATTCCTCTCGTATCTAAGATGGTCAGCATTTCAAATAGTGCTGTTTGTTTCTTTGGTTTGGTTAACATATATGGGCTATAATTTTATTATCGTTTTCTCCATTTGGTGTAGTGTTTTCAAGTTGTAATCCTTAGAGTCAAGTCGAATAGGCCCTTATTCTTCAATTTGGTCGGAAGGTAGCAATACCATTTCACATTTTTTAGAATATACTCAGGCCAGGTATCTCTTTTTTCTATTAGCAGTTGCTCCATTCCATAGTCTGGTTCTAAAATAGTAGTCATTAAGACGTTAGGATTTTCTACGATATTAAGTACAAGGTTAATATGAGGTATATTTTTTTATCTCGAAGGGATGGGGTAACCCTAGGGTTTTCAGTCATCTTAATACAAGGGTAATACTAGTCTCAGTTGGCCAGAAATTAACTCTGATTCTGTCCATCTTACTCTAGTATTCCTCTTGTATCCGAGATGGTCAGCATTTCAAATAGTGCTGTTTGTTTCTTTGGTTTGTTTAACATATATGGGCTGTAATTTTATTATCTATTTCTCCATTAGGTTTAGTGTTTTTATATTGTAATCCTTAGAGTCAAGTCAAATATGCCCCTAGTCGTCAATTTCGCCATGAGGTAGCGGTACCATTTGACATTTTATCGAATATATTAAGAGCCGGGTCCCTCTTTCTTCTATTAGCAGTTGCTCTATTCCATAGTCTGGTTCTAAAATAATAGTCATTAAGACGTTAGGATTTTCTACGATATTAAGTACAAGGGTAATATGAGGTATATTTTTTTTTATCTCGAGGGGATGTGGTAACCCTAGGATTTCCTGTCATCTTAATACAAGGGTAATACTAGTCTGAGTTGGCCAGTAATTACCTCTCATTCTGTCCAACTTGTCTAGTATTCCTCTTGTATCTGAGATGATCAGTATTTCAAGTAGTCCTGTTTGTTTCTTTGGTTTGGTTAACATATATGGGCTGTAATTTTATTATCTATTTCTCAATAAGGTTTAGTGTTTTTATGTAGTAATCCTTATAGTCAAGTCGAATAGGCCCTTATTCTTCAATTTGGTCGGAAGTTAGCAGTACCATTTCACATTTTTTAGAATACATTCCGGCCGGGTCCCTCTTTTTTCTCTTAGATGTGTCCCCATTCCATAGTCTTATTCTAAAATAGTAGTAATTCTGGGTGTTAGGATTTTCTACGATATTAAGTACAAGGGTAATATTAGGTCTTTTTTTTTATTTTAGAAGGGATGTGGTAAATCTAGGATTTCCTGTCATCTTAATATAAGGGTAATACTAGTCTTAGTTTGCCGGTTATTACCTCTCATTCTGTCCAACTTGTCTAGTATTCCTCTTATATCTGAGATGATCAGTATTTCAAGTAGTCCTGTTTGTTTCTTTTGTTTGGTTAACATATATAGGCTGTAATTTTATTATCTATTTCTCCATTAGGTTTAGTGTTTTATGTTGTAATCCTTAGAGTCAAGTCAAATATGCCCCTATTCGTCAATTTCGCCATGAGGTAGCGGTACCATTTGACATTTTATTGAATATATTAAGGGCCGGGTCCCTCTTTCTTCTATTAGCAGTTGCTCTATTCCATAGTCTGATTCTAAAATAGCAGTCATTGTAATCCTTACAGTAAAGTCGAATAGGCCATTATTCTTCAATTGCGTAGGGAGGTAGTGGTACCATTTCTAATTTGTTTAGAATATATTCAGGCCGGTCCCTCTTTTTTCTATTAGCAGTTGCTCCATGCCATAGTCTTATTCTAAAATAGTAGTAATTCTAGGTGTTAGGATTTTTACGATATTAAATACAAGGGTAATGTTAGGTCTTTTTTTTTTATTTTAGAAGGGATGTGGTAAATCTAGGATTTTCAGTCATCTTAATACAAGGGTAATACTAGTCTTAGTTGGCCGGTTATTACCTCTCATTCTGTCCAACTTGTCTAGTATTCCTCTTGTATCTGAGGAGGTCAGTTTTTCAAATAGTGCTGTTTGTTTCTTTTGTTTGGTTAACATATTTATTCAGTAATTTTATTATCTATTTCTCCATTAGGTTTAGTGTTTTTATATTGTAATCCTTAGAGTCAAGTCGAATAGGCCCATGTTCTTCAATTTGGTCGGAAGGTAGCAGTACCATTTCACATTCTTTAGAATATATTTAGGCCGGGTCCCTCTTTTTTCTATTAGAAGTTTCTCTATTCCATAGTCTGATTCTAAACTAGTAGTCATTGTAATCCTTAGAGTAAAGTCGAATCGGCCCTTATTTTTCAATTTGGTCGAAAGGTAGCAGAACCATTTCTAATTTGTTTAGAATATATTCATGCCGGGTTCGTCTTTATCCTATTAGCAGTTGCTCCATTCCATAGTCTGGTACTAAAATAGTAGTCATTCTAGGTGTTAGGATTAACTACGACATTAAGTACAAGGGTAATGTTAGGTCTATTCTTTTATTTTTTAAGGGATGTGGTAACCCTAGGATTTTCCATCATTTCAATACAAGGGTAATACTAGTCTCAGTTGGCCAGAAATTAACTCTCATTCTGTCCAATTTGTCTAGTATTCCTCTTGTATCTGAGATGATCAGTATTTCAAGTAGTGCTATTTGTTTCTTTGGTTTGGTTAACATATATAGGCTATAATTTTATTATCTATTTCTCCATTAGGTTTAGTGGTTTTATATTGTTATCCTTAGAGTAAAGTCGAAAAGGCCCTTATTCTTAAATTTGGTCGGTAGGTATCAGTACCAATTTACATTTTTTAGAATACAATCCTGCCGGGTCCATCTTTTTTCTATTAGAAGTTTCTCCATTCCATAGTCTGATTCTAAAATAGTAGTCATTGTAATCCTTAGAGTAAAGTCGAATAGGCCATTATTCTTCAATTGTGTATGGAGGTAGCGGTACCATTTCTAATTTGTTTAGAATATATTCAGGCCGGGTTCGTCTTTATCCTATTAGCAGTTGCTCCATTCCATAGGCTGGTTCTAAAATAGTAGTCATTCAAGACGTTAGGATTTTCTACGATATTAAATACAAGGATAATATGAGGTATATTTTTTTTATTTTCGAAGGGATGTGGTAAATCTAGGATTTCCTGTCATCTTAATACAAAGGTAATACTAGTCTGAGTTGGGCAGTAATTACCTCTCATTCTGTCCAACCTATCTAGTATTCCTCTTATATCTGAGATGGTCAGTTTTTCAAATAGTGCTGTTTGTTTCTTTTGTTTGGTTAACATATATAGGCTGTAATTTTATTATCTATTTCTCCATTAGGTTTAGTGTTTTTATATTGTAATCCTTAGAGTCAAGTCGAATAGGCCCATGTTCTTCAATTTGGTCGGAAGGTAGCAGTACCATTTCACATTTTTTGTAATATATTAAAGCCGGGTCCCTCTTTCTTCTATTAGCAGTTGCTCTATTCCATAGTCTGATTCTAAAATAGCAGTCATTGTAATCCTTAGAGTAAATTAAAATAGGCCATTATTCTTTACTTGGGTAGGGAGGTAATGGTACCATTTCTAATTTGTTAAGAATATATTCAGGCCGGATTCCTTTTTTTTCTATTAGAAGTTTCTCCATTCCATAGTCTTTTTCAAAAATAGTAGTAATTCTAGGTGTTAGGATTTTCTACAATATTAAATACAAGGGTATTATTAGGTCTATTTTTTTTATTTTCGGAGGGATGTGGTAACCCTAGGATATTCAGTCATCTTAATACAAGGGTAATACTAGCCTTAGTGCGCTGGTTATTACCTCTCATTCTGTCCAACTTGTCTAGTATTCCTCTTGTATCTGAGATGATCAGTTTTTCAAATAGTGCTGTTTGTTTCTTTTGTATGATTAACATATATAGGCAGTAATTTTATTATCTATTTCTCCATTCGGTTTAGTGTTTTTATATTGGAATCCTTAGAGTCAAGTCGAATACGCCCTTATTCTTCAATTTGGTCGGAAGGTAGCAGTACCATTTCTAATTTGTTTAGAATATATTCAGGCCGGGTCACTCTTTTTTCTATTAGAAGTTTCTCCATTCCATAGTCTGGTTCTAAAATAGTAGTCATTCAAGACGTTAGGATTTTCTACGATATTAAATACAAGGATAATATGAGGTATATTTTTTTTAGTTTCGAAGGGATGTGGTAAATCTAGGATTTCCTGTCATCTTAATACAAGGGTATTATTAGTCTTAGTTTGCCGGTTATTACCTCTCATTCTGTCTAACTTGTCTAGTATTCCTCTTATATCTGAGATGATCAGTATTTCAAGTAGTCCTGTTTGTTTCTTTTGTTTGGTTAACATATATAGGCTGTAATTTTATTATCTATTTCTCCATTAGGTTTAGTGTTTTTATATTGTAATCCATAGAGTCAAGTCGAATACGCCCTTATTCTTCAATTTGGTCGGAAGGTAGCAGTACCATTTCTAATTTGTTTAGAATATATTCAGGCCGGGTCACTCTTTTTTCTATTAGAAGTTTCTCCATTCCATAGTCTGGTTCTAAAATAGTAGTCATTCAAGACGTTAGGATTTTCTAGGATATTAAATACAAGGATAATATGAGGTATATTTTTTTTATTTTCGAAGGGATGTGGTAAATCTAGGATTTCCTGTCATCTTAATACAAGGGTATTATTAGTCTTAGTTTGCCGGTTATTACCTCTCATTCTGTCCAACTTGTCTAGTATTCCTCTTATATCTGAGACGATCAGTATTTCAAGTAGTCCTGTTTGTTTCTTTTGTTTGGTTAACATATATAGGCTGTAATTTTATTATCTATTTCTCCATTAGGTTTAGTGTTTTTATATTGTAATCCTTAGAGTCAAGTCGAATACGCCCTAATTCTTCAATTTGGTCGGAAGGTAGCAGTACCATTTCTAATTTGTTTAGAATATATTCAGGCCGGGTCACTCTTTTTTCTATTAGAAGTTTCTCCATTCCATAGTCTGGTTCTAAAATAGTAGTCATTCAAGACGTTAGGATTTTCTAAGATATTAAATACAAGGATAATATGAGGTATATTTTTTTTATTTTCGAAGGGATGTGGTAAATCTAGGATTTCCTGTCATCTTAATACAAAGGTAATACTAGTCTGAGTTGGGCAGTAATTACCTCTCATTCTGTCCAACCTATCTAGTATTCCTCTTATATCTGAGATGGTCAGTTTTTCAAATAGTGCTGTTTGTTTCTTTTGTTTGGTTAACATATATAGGCTGTAATTTTATTATCTATTTCTCCATTAGGTTTAGTGTTTTTATATTGTAATCCTTAGAGTCAAGTCGAATAGGCCCATGTTCTTCAATTTGGTCGGAAGGTAGCAGTACCATTTCACATTTTTTGTAATATATTAAAGCCGGGTCCCTCTTTCTTCTATTAGCAGTTGCTCTATTCCATAGTCTGATTCTAAAATAGCAGTCATTGTAATCCTTAGAGTAAATTAAAATAGGCCATTATTCTTTACTTGGGTAGGGAGGTAATGGTACCATTTCTAATTTGTTAAGAATATATTCAGGCCGGATTCCTTTTTTTTCTATTAGAAGTTTCTCCATTCCATAGTCTTTTTCAAAAATAGTAGTAATTCTAGGTGTTAGGATTTTCTACAATATTAAATACAAGGGTATTATTAGGTCTATTTTTTTTATTTTCGGAGGGATGTGGTAACCCTAGGATATTCAGTCATCTTAATACAAGGGTAATACTAGCCTTAGTGCGCTGGTTATTACCTCTCATTCTGTCCAACTTGTCTAGTATTCCTCTTGTATCTGAGATGATCAGTTTTTCAAATAGTGCTGTTTGTTTCTTTTGTTTGATTAACATATATAGGCAGTACTTTTATTATCTATTTCTCCATTCGGTTTAGTGTTTTTATATTGGAATCCTTAGAGTCAAGTCGAATACGCCCTTATTCTTCAATTTGGTCGGAAGGTAGCAGTACCATTTCTAATTTGTTTAGAATATATTCAGGCCGGGTCACTCTTTTTTCTATTAGAAGTTTCTCCATTCCATAGTCTGGTTCTAAAATAGTAGTCATTCAAGACGTTAGGATTTTCTACGATATTAAATACAAGGATAATATGAGGTATATTTTTTTTAGTTTCGAAGGGATGTGGTAAATCTAGGATTTCCTGTCATCTTAATACAAGGGTATTATTAGTCTTAGTTTGCCGGTTATTACCTCTCATTCTGTCCAACTTGTCTAGTATTCCTCTTATATCTGAGATGATCAGTATTTCAAGTAGTCCTGTTTGTTTCTTTTGTTTGGTTAACATATATAGGCTGTAATTTTATTATCTATTTCTCCATTAGGTTTAGTGTTTTTATATTGTAATCCTTAGAGTCAAGTCGAATACGCCCTAATTCTTCAATTTGGTCGGAAGGTAGCAGTACCATTTCTAATTTGTTTAGAATATATTCAGGCCGGGTCACTCTTTTTTCTATTAGAAGTTTCTCCATTCCATAGTCTGGTTCTAAAATAGTAGTCATTCAAGACGTTAGGATTTTCTAAGATATTAAATACAAGGATAATATGAGGTATATTTTTTTTATTTTCGAAGGGATGTGGTAAATCTAGGATTTCCTGTCATCTTAATACAAAGGTAATACTAGTCTGAGTTGGGCAGTAATTACCTCTCATTCTGTCCAACCTATCTAGTATTCCTCTTATATCTGAGATGGTCAGTTTTTCAAATAGTGCTGTTTGTTTCTTTTGTTTGGTTAACATATATAGGCTGTAATTTTATTTTCTATTTCTCCATTAGGTTTAGTGTTTTTATATTGTAATCCATAGAGTAAAGTCGAATATGCCCTTATTCTTCAATTTGGTCGGTAGGTAGCTGTACCATTTTACATTTTATAGAATATATTAAGGGCCGGGACCCTCTTTCTTCTATTAGCAGTTTCTCTATTCCATAGTCTGATTCTAAAATATTAATCAGTGTAATCCTTAGAGTAAATTCGAATAGGCCATTATTCTTTACTTGGGTAGGGAGGTAGCGGTACGATTTCTAATTTGTTAAGAATATATTCAGGCCGGATCCCTTTTTTTTCTATTAGTAGTTTCTCCATTCCATAGTCTTTTTCTAAAATAGTAGTAATTCTAGGTGTTAGGATTTTCTACGATATTAAATACAAGGGTAATGTTAGGTCTATTCTTTTATTCTTTAAGAGATGTGGTAACCCTAGGATTTTCCATCATTTCAATACAAGGGTAATACTAGTCTCAGTTGGCCAGAAATTAACTCTCATTCTGTCCAATTTGTCTAGTATTCCTCTTGTATCTGAGATGATCAGTATTTCAAGTAGTGCTGTTTGTTTCTTTGGTTTGGTTAACATATATAGGCTATAATTTTATTATCTATTTCTCTATTAGGTTTAGTGGTTTTATATTGTTATCCTTAGAGTAAAGTCGAAAAGGCCCTTATTCTTAAATTTGGTTGGTAGGTATCAGTACCAATTTACATTTTTTAGAATACAATCCTGCCGGGTCCATCTTTTTTCTATTAGAAGTTTCTCCATTCCATAGTCTGATTCTAAAATAGTAGTCATTGTAATCCTTAGAGTAAAGTCGAATAGGCCATTATTCTTCAATTGTGTATGGAGGTAGCGGTACCATTTCTAATTTGTTTAGAATATATTCAGGCCGGGTTCGTCTTTATCCTATTAGCAGTTGCTCCATTCCATAGTCTGGTACTAAAATAGTAGTCATTCTAGGTGTTAGGATTAACTACGACATTAAGTAGAAGGGTAATATTAGGTCTATTCTTTTATTTTTGAAGGGATGTGGTAACCCTAGGATTTTCAGTCATCTTAATACAAGGGTAATACTAGTCTTAGTTGGCCGGTTATTACCTCTCATTCTGTCCAACTTGTCTAGTATTCCTCTTATATCTGAGATGGTCAGTATTTCAAGTAGTCCTGCTTGTTTCTTTTGTTTGGTTAACGTATATAGGCTGTAATTTTATTATCTATTTCTCCATTAGGTTTAGTGTTTTTATATTGTAATCCTTAGAGTCAAGTCGAATAGGCCCATGTTCTTCAATTTGGTCGGAAGGTAGCAGTACCATTTCACATTTTTTGTAATATATTAAAGCCGGGTCCCTCTTTCTTCTATTAGCAGTTGCTCTATTCCATAGTCTGATTCTAAAATATTAGTCATTGTAATCCTTAGAGTAAATAGAATAGCCATTATTCTTCAATTGCGTAGGGAGGTAGCGGTACCATTAGACATTTTATAGAATATATTAAGGGCCGGGTCCCTCTTTTTCCTATTAGCAGTTGTTCCATTCCATAGTCTGGTACTAAAATAGTAGTCATTCTGGGTGTTAGGATTTACTACGACATTAGGTACAAGTGTAATATTAGGTCTATTCTTTTATTTCTGAAGGGATGTGGTAACCCTAGGATTTTCCATCTTCTCTATACAAGGGTAATACTAGTCTCAGTTGGCCAGAAATTAACTCTCATTTTGTCCAACTTGTCTAGTATTCCTCTTGTATCTGAGATGATCAGTTTTTCAAATAGTGCTGTTTGTTTCTTTTGTTTGGTTATCATATATAGGCAGTAATTTTATTATCTATTTCTCCATTAGGTTTAGTGTTTTTATATCGTAATCCTTAGAGTAAAGTCGAATAGGGCCTTATTCTTCAATATGGTCGGAATGTAGCAGTACCATTTCACATTTTTTAGAATATATTATGGCCGGGTCCCTCTTTCTTCTATTAGCAGTTGCTCTATTCCATAGTCGGATTCTAAAATATTATTTATTGTAATCCTTGGAGTAAATTCGAATAGGCCATTATTCTTCAATTGCGTAGGGAGGTAGCGGTACCATTTCTAATTTGTTTAGAAAATATTCAGGCCGGGTCCCTCTTTTTCCTATTAGCAGTTGTTCCATTCCATAGTCTGGTACTAAAATAGTAGTCATTCTGGGTGTTAGGATTTACTACGACATTAGGTACAAGTGTAATATTAGGTCTATTCTTTTATTTCTGAAGGGATGTGGTAACCCTAGGATTTTCCATCTTCTCAATACAAGGGTAATACTAGTCTCAGTTGGCCAGAAATTACCTCTCATTCTGTCCAACTTGTCTAGTATTCCTCTTGTATCTGAGATGATCAGTTTTTCAAATAGTGTTGTTTGTTTCTTTTGTTTGGTTAATATATACAGGCAGTAATTTTATTATCTTTTTCACCATTAGGTTTAGTGTTTTTATATCGTAATCCTTAGAGTAAAGTCGAATATGCCCCTATTCGTCAATTTCGTCGTGAGGCAGCGGTACCATTAGACATTTTATAGAATATATTAAGGGCCGGGACCCTCTTTCTTCTATTAGCAGTTGCTCTATTCCATAGTCGGATTCTAAAATATTATTCATTGTAATCCTTGGAGTAAAGTCGAATAGGCCTTTATTCTTCACTTGCGTAGGGAGGTAGCGGTACCGTTTCTAATTTGTTTAGAATATATTCAGGCCGGGTCCCTCTTTTTTCTATTAGCAGTTGCTCCATTCCATGGTCTTATTCTAAAATAGTAGTAATTCTAGGTGTTAGGATTTTCTACGATATTAAGTACAAGGGTAATATTAGGTCTTTTTTTTTATTTTAGAAGGGATGTGGTAAATCTAGGATTTCCTGTCATCTTACTATAAGGGTAATATCAGTCTTAGTTTGCCGGTTATTACCTCTCATTCTGTCCAACATGTCTAGTATTCCTCTTATATCTGAGGTGATCAGTATTTCAAGTAGTCCTGTTTGTTTGGTTAACATATATAGGCAGTAATTTTATTATCTATTTCTCCATTAAGTTTAGTGTTTTTATATTGTAATCCTTAGAGTAAAGTCGAATAGGACCTTATTTTCAATTTCGTCGGGAGGTAGCAGTACCATTTCACATTTTATAGAATATATTTAGGGCCGGGTCTTCTTTCTTCTATTAGCAGTTTCTCTATTCCATAGTCTGATTCAAAAATAGTAGTCATTGTAATCCTTAGAGTAAATAGAATAGCCATTATTCTTCAATTGCGTAGGGAGGTAGCGGTACTATTTCTAATTTGTTTAGAAAATATTCCGGCCGGGTCCCCCTTTTTCCAATTAGCAGTTGCTCCATTCCATAGTCTGGTACTAAAATAGTAGTCATTCTGGGTGTTAGGATTTACTACGATATTAAGTACAAGGGTAATTTTAGGTATATTCTTTTATTTTTGAAGGGATGTGGTAACCCTAGGATTTTCCATCTTCTCAATACAAGGGTAATACTAGTCTCAGTTGGCCAGAAATTAACTCTTATTCTGTCCAACTTGTCTAGTATTCCTCTTGTATCTGAGATGATCAGTTTTTCAAATAGTGCTGTTTGTTTCTTTTGTTTGGTTAACATATATAGGCAGTAATTTTATTATCTATTTCTCCATTAGGTTTAGTGTTTTTATATCGTAATCCTTAGAGTAAAGTCGAATAGGCCCTTATTCATCAATTTGGTCAGAATGTAGCACTACCATTTCACATTTTATCGAATATATTAAGGGCCGGGTCCCTCTTTCTTCTATTAGCAGTTGCTCTACTCCATAGTCTGATTCTTAAATAGTAGTCATTGTAATCCTTTGTGTAAAGTCGAATAGGCCATTATTCTTCAATTGTGTAGGGAGGTAGCGGTACCATTTCTAATTTGTTTAGAACCTATTCAGGTCGGGTCCCTCTTTTTTCTATTATCAGTTGCTCTATTCCATAGTCTTATTCTAGAATAGTAGTCATTCTAGGTGTTAGAGTCTTCTATGATATTAAGTACAAGGGTAATATAAGGTCTATAAGGAGGGATGTGGTAACCCAAGGGTTTTCAGTCATCTTAATATAAGGTTAATACTAGTCTTAGTTAGTGGCCGGTTATTACCTCTCATTCAGTCCAACTTTGTCTTGTATTCCTTTTGTATCTGAGATGGTCAGTATTTCAAATAGTGCTGTTTTATTTTTTGGATAACATTTGTAGGCGTTAATTTTAGTCTCCATCTTTTAATTAGAATTTCATATTTTATCTTTTAATCCTTAGGATTAAGTGGAATACGCACTTAATCTTCATTTGCTAGGGGAGGTGGCGGTACCATGTTCCGATTGTAGAATATAGAAAGGGTATGTATTGAGCTATTTATGCAATTCTTCTATGAGAATTCTGAATAGAATAGAATAGATATATATACATAAATAGTATATATTATAAATCATTGTCATTATTTATAATATGATGATAGATATTACATTATCATTATAGATATTAAGATAATTATCATTATGATTATTGATATTGTTTAAATTAAATTATTGTTATTTAAATTATATTATTATTACAAAAAAGTCTGCCAAAATGTTTACTCAGAAAATTAGTAATCGACAGGAAATGTCTCTTATTCATGGAAAAGTATATTTCCAGCCTAATAGTCGTGATTTTATCAATAAACGTCGATATTCACGAAAAACGACTTAAATTTTTGCCTTTGTGATCAATTATGGAATTTCTTTTATTTAATTCTTAAATTAATCAAAAATGATAGAAACACGCAATTTTAAGTTCAAAAAGGCTTTTATTAGGCTTAAAAACGAATATTTCTTTTTAATTGCAAAAAATTGGGTGAAGAGATAGCATTTGTAATAATAGTTTTAATATCCGTCGTCAGATAGCAGCACCTCCCAAGGGCTAAAATTTTAGTCGTTATGAGCCGTCAAGAGATGGCAGCACCGTCGAGTTACTCGTTTTCTTGTTGAAAAACACGATTGAGTATCAGGAGAGTAGGAGCTCACAGGAGCTCACCTATTTGGTAGCAGGTCGGACAGTGCTGCCATCTGTTGGTTACTTTCATGATCTAAAAGTATTACATTACTTGGGAGGTCCTGCGATCTGACGCCAAATATAGAAACTACTACTTTAACGTCCTCTAACAGACCAATTCGTCAATTTATCTTATTCTGTTACTTTTTTAGAATGTTGTTCAGTCATTGTATCAAATACGTCATATTTTGATATTTAAAAGCAAAGATCGAAATTTTTTAAGTTGTTTACTCAGAAAATTAGTAATCGACAGGAAATGTCTCTTTTTCATGGAAAAGTATATTTCCAGCCTTATAGTCGTGATTGCATTAATAAACGCCGATATCCACGAAAAACGACTTAAATTTTTGCCTTTGTGATCAAATATGGAATTTCTTTTATTTAATTCTTAAATTAATCAAAAATGATAGAAACACGCAATTTTAAGTTAAAACTGCTTTTATTAGGCTCGAAAACGAATATTTCTTTTTAATTGCAAAAAATTGGGTGAATAGATAGCATTTGTAATAATAGTTTCAATATCCGTCGTCAGTTAGCAGCACCTCCAAAGGGCTAAAATTTTAGTCGTTATGAAACGTCAAGAGATGGCAGCACCGTCGAGTTGCTAGTTTTCTCGCTGAAAAACACGATTGAGTACCAGGAGAGTAGGAGCTCAGCTATTCGGTAGCGGGTTGGACAGTGCTGCCATCTGTTGGTTACTTTCATGAACTAAAAGTATTACATTGCTTGGGAGGTGCTGCGATCTGACGCCAAATACAGAAACTACTACTTTGACGTCCTCTAACGGACCAATTAGTCAATTTATCTTATTATGTTACTTTTTTAGAATGTTGTTCAGTCATTGTATCAAACACGTCATATTTTGATATTTAAAAGCAAAGATCGAAATTTTTTAAGATGTTTACTCAGAAAATTAGTAATCGACAGGAAATGTCTCTTTTTCATGGAAAAGTATATTTCCAGCCTAATAGTCGTGATTGTATCAATAAACGCCGATATTCACGAAAAACGACTTAAATTTTTGCCTTTGTGATCAATTATGGAATTTCTTTTATTTAATTCTTAAATTAATCAAAAATGATAGAAACACGCAATTTTAAGGTCAAAAAGGCTTTTATGAGGCTTGAAAACGAATATTTCTTTTTAATTGCTATAAATTGGGTGAAGAGATATCATTTGTAATAATAGTTTCAATATCCGTCGTCAGTTAGCAGCACCTCCAAAGGGCTAAAATTTTAGTCGTTATGAACGTCAAGAGATGGCAGCACCGTCGAGTTACTCGTTTTCTCGCCGAAAAACACGATTGAGTACAAGGAGAGTAGGAGCTCACAGGATCTCACCTATTCGGTAGCGGGTCGGACAGTGCTGCCATCTGTTGGTTACTTTCATGAACTAAAAGTATTACATTGCTTGGGAGGTGCTGCGATCTGACGCCAAATACAGAAACTACTACTTTGACGTCCTCTAACGGACCAATTAGTCAATTTATCTTATTATGTCTCTTTTTCATGGAAATGTATATTTCCAGCCTAATAGTCGTGATTGTATCAATAAACGCCGATATTCACGAAAAACGACTTAAATTTTTGCCTTTGCGATCAATTATGGAATTTCTTTTATTTAATTCTTAAATTAATCAAAAATGATAGAAACACGCAATTTCAAGTTAAAACTGCTTTTATTAGACTCGAAAACGAATATTTCTTTTTAATTGCGAAAAATTGGGTAAAGAGATATCATTTGTAATAATAGTTTCAATATCCGTCGTCAGATAGCAGCACCTCCAAAGGGCTAAAATTTTAGTCGTTATGAACCGTCAAGAGATGGCAGCACCGTCGAGTTAATCGTTTTCTCGCCGAAAAACACGATTGAGTACCAGGAGAGTAGGAGCTCACAGGAGCTCAGCTATTCGGTAGCGGGTTGGACAGTGCTGCCATCTGTTGGTTACTTTCATGAACTAAAAGTATTACATTGCTTGGGAGGTGCTGCGATCTGACGCCAAATACAGAAACTACTACTTTGACGTCCTCTAACGGACCAATTAGTCAATTTATCTTATTATGTTACTTTTTTAGAATGTTGTTCAGTCATTGTATCAAACACGTCATATTTTGATATTTAAAAGCAAAGATCGAAATTTTTTAAGATGTTTACTCAGAAAATTAGTAATCGACAGGAAATGTCTCTTTTTCATGGAAAAGTATATTTCCAGCCTAATAGTCGTGATTGTATCAATAAACGCCGATATTCACGAAAAACGACTTAAATTTTTGCCTTTGTGATCAATTATGGAATTTCTTTTATTTAATTCTTAAATTAATCAAAAATGATAGAAACACGCAATTTTAAGGTCAAAAAGGCTTTTATGAGGCTTGAAAACGAATATTTCTTTTTAATTGCTATAAATTGGGTGAAGAGATATCATTTGTAATAATAGTTTCAATATCCGTCGTCAGATAGCAGCACCTCCAAAGGGCTAAAATTTTAGTCGTTATGAACGTCAAGAGATGGCAGCACCGTCGAGTTACTCGTTTTCTCCCCGAAAAGCACGATTGAGTACAAGGAGAGTAGGAGCTCACAGGATCTCACCTATTCGGTAGCGGGTCGGACAGTGCTGCCATCTGTTGGTTACTTTCATGAACTAAAAGTATTACATTGCTTGGGAGGTGCTGCGATCTGACGCCAAATACAGAAACTACTACTTTGACGACCTCTAACGGACCAATTAGTCAAATTATCTTATTATGTCTCTTTTTCATGGAAATGTATATTTCCAGCCTAATAGTCGTGATTGTATCAATAAACGCCGATATTCACGAAAAACGACTTAAATTTTTGCCTTTGCGATCAATTATGGAATTTCTTTTATTTAATTCTTAAATTAATCAAAAATGATAGAAACACGCAATTTCAAGTTAAAACTGCTTTTATTAGACTCGAAAACGAATATTTCTTTTTAATTGCGAAAAATTGGGTAAAGAGATATCATTTGTAATAATAGTTTCAATATCCGTCGTCAGATAGCAGCACCTCCAAAGGGCTAAAATTTTAGTCGTTATGAACCGTCAAGAGATGGCAGCACCGTCGAGTTACTCGTTTTCTCGCCGAAAAACACGATTGAGTACCAGGAGAGTAGGAACTCACAGAAGCTCAGCTATTCGGTAGCGGGTCGGACAGTGCTGCCATCTGTTGGTTACTTTCATGAACTAAAAATATTACATTGCTTGGGATGTGCTGCGATCTGACGCCAAATACAGAAACTACTACTTTGACGTCCTCTAACGGACCAATTAGTCAATTTATCTTATTCTGTTACTTTTTTAGAATGTTGTTGAGTCATTGTATCAAATACGTCATATTTTGATATTTAAAAGCAAAGATCGAAATTTTTTAAGATGTTTACTCAGAAAATTAGTAATCGACAGGAAATGTCTCTTTTTCATGGAAAAGTATATTTCCAGCCTAATAGTCGTGATTGTATCAATAAACGCCGATATTCACGAAAAACGACTTAAATTTTTGCCTTTGTGATCAATTATGGAATTTCTTTTATTTAATTCTTAAATTAATCAAAAATGATAGAAACACGCAATTTTAAGGTCAAAAAGGCTTTTATGAGGCTTGAAAACGAATATTTCTTTTTAATTGCTATAAATTGGGTGAAGAGATATCATTTGTAATAATAGTTTCAATATCCGTCGTCAGATAGCAGCACCTCCAAAGGGCTAAAATTTTAGTCGTTATGAACGTCAAGAGATGGCAGCACCGTCGAGTTACTCGTTTTCTCGCCGAAAAACACGATTGAGTACAAGGAGAGTAGGAGCTCACAGGATCTCACCTATTCGGTAGCGGGTCGGACAGTGCTGCCATCTGTTGGTTACTTTCATGAACTAAAAGTATTACATTGCTTGGGAGGTGCTGCGATCTGACGCCAAATACAGAAACTACTACTTTGACGTCCTCTAACGGACCAATTAGTCAATTTATCTTATTCTGTTACTTTTTTAGAATGTTGTTGAGTCATTGTATCAAATACGTCATATTTTGATATTTAAAAGCAAAGATCGAAATTTTTTAAGATGTTTACTCAGAAAATTAGTAATCGACAGGAAATGTCTCTTTTTCATGGAAAAGTATATTTCCAGCCTAATAGTCGGGGAATTTATCAATAAACGCCGATATTTACGAAAAACGACTAAAATTTTTGCAATTGTGATCAAATATGGAATTTCTTTTATTTTATTCTTACATTAATCAAAAATGATAGAAACACGCAATTTTAAGTTAAGACTGCTTCTATTAGGCTCGAAAAAGAATATTTCTTTTTAATTGCAAAAAATTGGGTGAAGAGATAGCATTTGTAATAATAGTTTCAATATCCGTCGTCAGATAGCAGCACCTCCAAAGGGCTAAAATTTTAGTCGTTATGAACCGTCAAGAGATGGCAGCACCGTCGAGTTACTCGTTTTCTCGCCGAAAAACACGATTGAGTACCAGGAGAGTAGGAGCTCACAGGAGCTCAGCTATTCGGTAGCGGGTCGGACAGTGCTGCCATCTGTTGGTGACTTTCATGAACTAAAAATATTACATTGCTTGGGATGTGCTGCGATCTGACGCCAAATACAGAAACTACTATTTTGACGTCCTCTAACGGACCAATTAGTCAATTTATCTTAATTTATCTGTTACTTTTTTAGAATGTTGTTCAGTCATTGTATCAAATACGTCATATTTTGATATTTAAAAGCAAAGATCGAAATTTTTTAAGATGTTTACTCAGAAAATTAGTAATCGACAGGAAATGTCTCTTATTCATGGAAAAGTATATTTCCAGCCTAATAGTCGTGATTTTATCAATAAACGTCGATATTCACGAAAAACGACTTAAATTTTTGCCTTTGTGATCAATTATGGAATTTCTTTTATTTAATTCTTAAATTAATCAAAAATGATAGAAACACGCAATTTTAAGTTCAAAAAGGCTTTTATTAGGCTTAAAAACGAATATTTCTTTTTAATTGCAAAAAATTGGGTGAAGAGATAGCATTTGTAATAATAGTTTTAATATCCGTCGTCAGATAGCAGCACCTCCCAAGGGCTAAAATTTTAGTCGTTATGAGCCGTCAAGAGATGGCAGCACCGTCGAGTTACTCGTTTTCTTGTTGAAAAACACGATTGAGTATCAGGAGAGTAGGAGCTCACAGGAGCTCACCTATTTGGTAGCAGGTCGGACAGTGCTGCCATCTGTTGGTTACTTTCATGATCTAAAAGTATTACATTACTTGGGAGTTCCTGCGATCTGACGCCAAATATAGAAACTACTACTTTAACGTCCTCTAACAGACCAATTCGTCAATTTATCTTATTCTGTTACTTTTTTAGAATGTTGTTCAGTCATTGTATCAAATACGTCATATTTTGATATTTAAAAGCAAAGATCGAAATTTTTTAAGTTGTTTACTCAGAAAATTAGTAATCGACAGGAAATGTCTCTTTTTCATGGAAAAGTATATTTCCAGCCTTATAGTCGTGATTGCATTAATAAACGCCGATATCCACGAAAAACGACTTAAATTTTTGCCTTTGTGATCAAATATGGAATTTCTTTTATTTAATTCTTAAATTAATCAAAAATGATAGAAACACGCAATTTTAAGTTAAAACTGCTTTTATTAGGCTCGAAAACGAATATTTCTTTTTAATTGCAAAAAATTGGGTGAATAGATAGCATTTGTAATAATAGTTTCAATATCCGTCGTCAGTTAGCAGCACCTCCAAAGGGCTAAAATTTTAGTCGTTATGAAACGTCAAGAGATGGCAGCACCGTCGAGTTGCTAGTTTTCTCGCTGAAAAACACGATTGAGTACCAGGAGAGTAGGAGCTCAGCTATTCGGTAGCGGGTTGGACAGTGCTGCCATCTGTTGGTTACTTTCATGAACTAAAAGTATTACATTGCTTGGGAGGTGCTGCGATCTGACGCCAAATACAGAAACTACTACTTTGACGTCCTCTAACGGACCAATTAGTCAATTTATCTTATTATGTTACTTTTTTAGAATGTTGTTCAGTCATTGTATCAAACACGTCATATTTTGATATTTAAAAGCAAAGATCGAAATTTTTTAAGATGTTTACTCAGAAAATTAGTAATCGACAGGAAATGTCTCTTTTTCATGGAAAAGTATATTTCCAGCCTAATAGTCGTGATTGTATCAATAAACGCCGATATTCACGAAAAACGACTTAAATTTTTGCCTTTGTGATCAATTATGGAATTTCTTTTATTTAATTCTTAAATTAATCAAAAATGATAGAAACACGCAATTTTAAGGTCAAAAAGGCTTTTATGAGGCTTGAAAACGAATATTTCTTTTTAATTGCTATAAATTGGGTGAAGAGATATCATTTGTAATAATAGTTTCAATATCCGTCGTCAGTTAGCAGCACCTCCAAAGGGCTAAAATTTTAGTCGTTATGAACGTCAAGAGATGGCAGCACCGTCGAGTTACTCGTTTTCTCGCCGAAAAACACGATTGAGTACAAGGAGAGTAGGAGCTCACAGGATCTCACCTATTCGGTAGCGGGTCGGACAGTGCTGCCATCTGTTGGTTACTTTCATGAACTAAAAGTATTACATTGCTTGGGAGGTGCTGCGATCTGACGCCAAATACAGAAACTACTACTTTGACGTCCTCTAACGGACCAATTAGTCAATTTATCTTATTATGTCTCTTTTTCATGGAAATGTATATTTCCAGCCTAATAGTCGTGATTGTATCAATAAACGCCGATATTCACGAAAAACGACTTAAATTTTTGCCTTTGCGATCAATTATGGAATTTCTTTTATTTAATTCTTAAATTAATCAAAAATGATAGAAACACGCAATTTCAAGTTAAAACTGCTTTTATTAGACTCGAAAACGAATATTTCTTTTTAATTGCGAAAAATTGGGTAAAGAGATATCATTTGTAATAATAGTTTCAATATCCGTCGTCAGATAGCAGCACCTCCAAAGGGCTAAAATTTTAGTCGTTATGAACCGTCAAGAGATGGCAGCACCGTCGAGTTAATCGTTTTCTCGCCGAAAAACACGATTGAGTACCAGGAGAGTAGGAGCTCACAGGAGCTCAGCTATTCGGTAGCGGGTTGGACAGTGCTGCCATCTGTTGGTTACTTTCATGAACTAAAAGTATTACATTGCTTGGGAGGTGCTGCGATCTGACGCCAAATACAGAAACTACTACTTTGACGTCCTCTAACGGACCAATTAGTCAATTTATCTTATTATGTTACTTTTTTAGAATGTTGTTCAGTCATTGTATCAAACACGTCATATTTTGATATTTAAAAGCAAAGATCGAAATTTTTTAAGATGTTTACTCAGAAAATTAGTAATCGACAGGAAATGTCTCTTTTTCATGGAAAAGTATATTTCCAGCCTAATAGTCGTGATTGTATCAATAAACGCCGATATTCACGAAAAACGACTTAAATTTTTGCCTTTGTGATCAATTATGGAATTTCTTTTATTTAATTCTTAAATTAATCAAAAATGATAGAAACACGCAATTTTAAGGTCAAAAAGGCTTTTATGAGGCTTGAAAACGAATATTTCTTTTTAATTGCTATAAATTGGGTGAAGAGATATCATTTGTAATAATAGTTTCAATATCCGTCGTCAGATAGCAGCACCTCCAAAGGGCTAAAATTTTAGTCGTTATGAACGTCAAGAGATGGCAGCACCGTCGAGTTACTCGTTTTCTCCCCGAAAAGCACGATTGAGTACAAGGAGAGTAGGAGCTCACAGGATCTCACCTATTCGGTAGCGGGTCGGACAGTGCTGCCATCTGTTGGTTACTTTCATGAACTAAAAGTATTACATTGCTTGGGAGGTGCTGCGATCTGACGCCAAATACAGAAACTACTACTTTGACGACCTCTAACGGACCAATTAGTCAAATTATCTTATTATGTCTCTTTTTCATGGAAATGTATATTTCCAGCCTAATAGTCGTGATTGTATCAATAAACGCCGATATTCACGAAAAACGACTTAAATTTTTGCCTTTGCGATCAATTATGGAATTTCTTTTATTTAATTCTTAAATTAATCAAAAATGATAGAAACACGCAATTTCAAGTTAAAACTGCTTTTATTAGACTCGAAAACGAATATTTCTTTTTAATTGCGAAAAATTGGGTAAAGAGATATCATTTGTAATAATAGTTTCAATATCCGTCGTCAGATAGCAGCACCTCCAAAGGGCTAAAATTTTAGTCGTTATGAACCGTCAAGAGATGGCAGCACCGTCGAGTTACTCGTTTTCTCGCCGAAAAACACGATTGAGTACCAGGAGAGTAGGAACTCACAGAAGCTCAGCTATTCGGTAGCGGGTCGGACAGTGCTGCCATCTGTTGGTTACTTTCATGAACTAAAAATATTACATTGCTTGGGATGTGCTGCGATCTGACGCCAAATACAGAAACTACTACTTTGACGTCCTCTAACGGACCAATTAGTCAATTTATCTTATTCTGTTACTTTTTTAGAATGTTGTTGAGTCATTGTATCAAATACGTCATATTTTGATATTTAAAAGCAAAGATCGAAATTTTTTAAGATGTTTACTCAGAAAATTAGTAATCGACAGGAAATGTCTCTTTTTCATGGAAAAGTATATTTCCAGCCTAATAGTCGTGATTGTATCAATAAACGCCGATATTCACGAAAAACGACTTAAATTTTTGCCTTTGTGATCAATTATGGAATTTCTTTTATTTAATTCTTAAATTAATCAAAAATGATAGAAACACGCAATTTTAAGGTCAAAAAGGCTTTTATGAGGCTTGAAAACGAATATTTCTTTTTAATTGCTATAAATTGGGTGAAGAGATATCATTTGTAATAATAGTTTCAATATCCGTCGTCAGATAGCAGCACCTCCAAAGGGCTAAAATTTTAGTCGTTATGAACGTCAAGAGATGGCAGCACCGTCGAGTTACTCGTTTTCTCGCCGAAAAACACGATTGAGTACAAGGAGAGTAGGAGCTCACAGGATCTCACCTATTCGGTAGCGGGTCGGACAGTGCTGCCATCTGTTGGTTACTTTCATGAACTAAAAGTATTACATTGCTTGGGAGGTGCTGCGATCTGACGCCAAATACAGAAACTACTACTTTGACGTCCTCTAACGGACCAATTAGTCAATTTATCTTATTCTGTTACTTTTTTAGAATGTTGTTGAGTCATTGTATCAAATACGTCATATTTTGATATTTAAAAGCAAAGATCGAAATTTTTTAAGATGTTTACTCAGAAAATTAGTAATCGACAGGAAATGTCTCTTTTTCATGGAAAAGTATATTTCCAGCCTAATAGTCGGGGAATTTATCAATAAACGCCGATATTTACGAAAAACGACTAAAATTTTTGCAATTGTGATCAAATATGGAATTTCTTTTATTTTATTCTTACATTAATCAAAAATGATAGAAACACGCAATTTTAAGTTAAGACTGCTTCTATTAGGCTCGAAAAAGAATATTTCTTTTTAATTGCAAAAAATTGGGTGAAGAGATAGCATTTGTAATAATAGTTTCAATATCCGTCGTCAGATAGCAGCACCTCCAAAGGGCTAAAATTTTAGTCGTTATGAACCGTCAAGAGATGGCAGCACCGTCGAGTTACTCGTTTTCTCGCCGAAAAACACGATTGAGTACCAGGAGAGTAGGAGCTCACAGGAGCTCAGCTATTCGGTAGCGGGTCGGACAGTGCTGCCATCTGTTGGTGACTTTCATGAACTAAAAATATTACATTGCTTGGGATGTGCTGCGATCTGACGCCAAATACAGAAACTACTATTTTGACGTCCTCTAACGGACCAATTAGTCAATTTATCTTAATTTATCTGTTACTTTTTTAGAATGTTGTTCAGTCATTGTATCAAATACGTCATATTTTGATATTTAAAAGCAAAGATCGAAATTTTTTAAGATGTTTACTCAGAAAATTAGTAATCGACAGGAAATGTCTCTTTTTCATGGAAAAGTATATTTCCAGCCTAATAGTCGGGGAATTTATCAATAAACGCCGATATTTACGAAAAACGACTAAAATTTTTGCAATTGTGATCAAATATGGAATTTCTTTTATTTTATTCTTACATTAATCAAAAATGATAGAAACACGCAATTTTAAGTTAAGACTGCTTCTATTAGGCTCGAAAAAGAATATTTCTTTTTAATTGCAAAAAATTGGGTGAAGAGATAGCATTTGTAATAATAGTTTCAATATCCGTCGTCAGATAGCAGCACCTCCAAAGGGCTAAAATTTTAGTCGTTATGAACCGTCAAGAGATGGCAGCACCGTCGAGTTACTCGTTTTCTCGCCGAAAAACACGATTGAGTACCAGGAGAGTAGGAGCTCACAGGAGCTCAGCTATTCGGTAGCGGGTCGGACAGTGCTGCCATCTGTTGGTGACTTTCATGAACTAAAAATATTACATTGCTTGGGATGTGCTGCGATCTGACGCCAAATACAGAAACTACTATTTTGACGTCCTCTAACGGACCAATTTGTCAATTTATCTTAATTTATCTGTTACTTTTTTAGAATGTTGTTCAGTCATTGTATCAAATACGTCATATTTTGATATTTAAAAGCAAAGATCGAAATTTTTTAAGATGTTTACTCAGAAAATTAGTAATCGACAGGAAATGTCTCTTTTTCATGGAAAAGTATATTTCCAGCCTAATAGTCGGGGAATTTATCAATAAACGCCGATATTTATGAAAAACGACTAAAATTTTTGCAATTGTGATCAAATATGGAATTTCTTTTATTTTATTCTTACATTAATCAAAAATGATAGAAACACGCAATTTTAAGTTAAGACTGCTTCTATTAGGCTCGAAAAAGAATATTTCTTTTTAATTGCAAAAAATTGGGTGAAGAGATAGCATTTGTAATAATAGTTTCAATATCCGTCGTCAGATAGCAGCACCTCCAAAGGGCTAAAATTTTAGTCGTTATGAACCGTCAAGAGATGGCAGCACCGTCGAGTTACTCGTTTTCTCGCCGAAAAACACGATTGAGTACCAGGAGAGTAGGAACTCTTAGGAGCTCAGCTATTCGGTAGCGAGTCGGACAGTGCTGCCATCTGTTGGTTACTTTCATGAACTAAAAATATTACATTGCTTGGGAGGTGCTGCGATCTGACGCCAAATACAGAAACTACTACTTTGACGTCCTCTAACGGACCAATTAGTCAATTTATCTTATTCTGTTACTTTTTTAGAATGTTGTTCAGTCATTGTATCAAATACGTCATATTTTGATATTTAAAAGCAAAGATCGAAATTTTTTAAGATGTTTACTCAGAAAATTAGTAATCGACAGGAAATGTCTCTTTTTCATGGAAAAGTATATTTCCAGCCTAATAGTCGTGATTGTATCAATAAACGCCGATATTCACGAAAAACGACTTAAATTTTTGCCTTTGTGATCAATTATGGAATTTCTTTTATTTAATTCTTAAATTAATCAAAAATGATAGAAACACGCAATTTTAAGGTCAAAAAGGCTTTTATGAGGCTTGAAAACGAATATTTCTTTTTAATTGCTATAAATTGGGTGAAGAGATATCATTTGTAATAATAGTTTCAATATCCGTCGTCAGATAGCAGCACCTCCAAAGGGCTAAAATTTTAGTCGTTATGAACGTCAAGAGATGGCAGCACCGTCGAGTTACTCGTTTTCTCGCCGAAAAGCACGATTGAGTACAAGGAGAGTAGGAGCTCACAGGATCTCACCTATTCGGTAGCGGGTCGGACAGTGCTGCCATCTGTTGGTTACTTTCATACCAATTCGTCAATTTATCTTATTCTGTCTCTTTTTCATGGAAATGTATATTTCCCGCCTAATAGTCGTGATTGTATCAATAAACGCCGATATTCACGAAAAACGACTTAAATTTTTGCCTTTGCGATCAATTATGGAATTTCTTTTATTTAATTCTTAAATTAATCAAAAATGATAGAAACACGCAATTTCAAGTTAAAACTGCTTTTATTAGACTCGAAAACGAATATTTCTTTTTAATTGCTATAAATTGGGTGAAGAGATATCATTTGTAATAATAGTTTCAATATCCGTCGTCATATAGCAGCACCTCCAAAGGGCTAAAACTTTAGTCGTTATGAACCGTCAAGAGATGGCAGCACCGTCGAGTTACTCGTTTTCTCGCCGAAAAACACGATTGAGTACCAGGAGAGTAGGAACTCACAGAAGCTCAGCTATTCGGTAGCGGGTCGGACAGTGCTGCCATCTGTTGGTTACTTTCATGAACTAAAAATATTACATTGCTTGGGATGTGCTGCGATCTGACGCCAAATACAGAAACTACTACTTTGACGTCCTCTAACCGACCAATTAGTCAATTTATCTTATTCTGTTACTTTTTTAGAATGTTGTTGAGTCATTGTATCAAATACGTCATATTTTGATATTTAAAAGCAAAGATCGAAATTTTTTAAGATGTTTACTCAGAAAATTAGTAATCGACAGGAAATATCTCTTTTTCATGGAAAAGTATATTTCCAGCCTAATAGTCGTGATTGTATCAATAAACGCCGATATTTACGAAGAACGACTAAAATTTTTGCCTTTGTGATCAAATATGGAATTTCTTTTATTTAATTCTTAAATTAATCAAAAATGATAGAAACACGCAATTTTAAGTTAAAACTGCTTTTATTAGGCTCGAAAACGAATATTTCTTTTTAATTGCAAAAAATTGGGTGAAGAGATAGCATTTGTAATAATAGTTTCAATATCCGTCGTCAGATAGCAGCACCTCCAAAGGGCTAAAATTTTAGTCGTTATGAACCGTCAAGAGATGGCAGCACCGTCGAGTTACTCGTTTTCTCGCCGAAAAACACGATTGAGTACCAGGAGAGTAGGAGCTCACAGGAGCTCAGCTATTCGGTAGCGGGTCGGACAGTGCTGCCGTCTTTTGGTTACTTTCATGAACTAAAAATATTACATTGTTTGGGAGGTGCTGCGATCGGACGCCAAATACAGAAACTACTACTTTGACGTCCTCTAACGGACCAATTCGTCAATTTATCTTATTCTGTTACTTTTTTAGAATGTTGTTCAGTCATTGTATCAAATACGTCATATTTTGATATTTAAAAGCAAAGATCGAAATTTTTTAAGATGTTTACTCAGAAAATTAGTAATCGACAGGAAATGTCTCTTTTTCATGGAAAAGTATATTTCCAGCCTAATAGTCGTGATTGTATCAATAAACGCCGATATTTACGAAGAACGACTAAAATTTTTGCCTTTGTGATCAAATATGGAATTTCTTTTATTTAATTCTTAAATTAATCAAAAATGATAGTAACACGCAATTTTAAGTTAAGACTGCTTCTATTAGGCTCGAAAACGAATATTTCTTTTTAATTGCAAAAAATTGGGTGAAGAGATAGCATTTGTAATAATAGTTTCAATATCCGTCGTGAGATAGCAGCACCTCCAAAGGGCTAAAATTTTAGTCGTTATGAACCGTCAAGAGATGGCAGCACCGTCGAGTTACTCGTTTTCTCGCCGAAAAACACGATTGAGTACCAGGAGAGTAGGAGCTCACAGGAGCTCAGCTATTCGGTAGCGGGTCGGACAGTGCTGCCATCTTTTGGTTACTTTCATTAACTAAAAATATTACATTGTTTGGGAGGTGCTGCGATCGGACGCCAAATACAGAAACTACTACTTTGACGTCCTCTAACGGACCAATTCGTCAATTTATCTTATTCTGTTACTTTTTTAGAATGTTGTTCAGTCATTGTATCAAATACGTCATATTTTGATATTTAAAAGCAAAGATCGAAATTTTTTAAGATGTTTACTCAGAAAATTAGTAATCGACAGGAAATGTCTCTTTTTCATGGAAAAGTATATTTCCAGCCTAATAGTCGGGGAATTTATCAATAAACGCCGATATTTACGAAAAACGACTAAAATTTTTGCAATTGTGATCAAATATGGAATTTCTTTTATTTAATTCTTACATTAATCAAAAATGATAGAAACACGCAATTTTAAGTTAAGACTGCTTCTATTAGGCTCGAAAACGAATATTTCTTTTTAATTGCAAAAAATTGGGTGAAGAGATAGCATTTGTAATAATAGTTTCAATATCCGTCGTCAGATAGCAGCACCTCCAAAGGGCTAAAATTTTAGTCGTTATGAACCGTCAAGAGATGGCAGCACCGTCGAGTTACTCGTTTTCTCGCCGAAAAACACGATTGAGTACCAGGAGAGTAGGAACTCTTAGGAGCTCAGCTATTCGGTAGCGGGTCGGACAGTGCTGCCATCTGTTGGTTACTTTCATGAACTAAAAATATTACATTGCTTGGGATGTGCTGCGATCTGACGCCAAATACAGAAACTACTACTTTGACGTCCTCTAACGGACCAATTAGTCAATTTATCTTATTCTGTTACTTTTTTAGAATGTTGTTCAGTCATTGTATCAAATACGTCATATTTTGATATTTAAAAGCAAAGATCGAAATTTTTTAAGATGTTTACTCAGAAAATTAGTAATCGACAGGAAATGTCTCTTTTTCATGGAAAAGTATATTTCCAGCCTAATAGTCGTGATTGTATCAATAAACGCCGATATTTTCGAAGAACGACTAAAATTTTTGCCTTTGTGATCAAATATGGAATTTCTTTTATTTAATTCTTAAATTAATCAAAAATGATAGTAACACGCAATTTTAAGTTAAGACTGCTTCTATTAGGCTCGAAAACGAATATTTCTTTTTAATTGCAAAAAATTGGGTGAAGAGATAGCATTTGTAATAATAGTTTCAATATCCGTCGTGAGATAGCAGCACCTCCAAAGGGCTAAAATTTTAGTCGTTATGAACCGTCAAGAGATGGCAGCACCGTCGAGTTACTCGTTTTCTCGCCGAAAAACACGATTGAGTACCAGGAGAGTAGGAGCTCACAGGAGCTCAGCTATTCGGTAGCGGGTCGGACAGTGCTGCCATCTTTTGGTTACTTTCATTAACTAAAAATATTACATTGTTTGGGAGGTGCTGCGATCGGACGCCAAATACAGAAACTACTACTTTGACGTCCTCTAACGGACCAATTCGTCAATTTATCTTATTCTGTTACTTTTTTAGAATGTTGTTCAGTCATTGTATCAAATACGTCATATTTTGATATTTAAAAGCAAAGATCGAAATTTTTTAAGATGTTTACTCAGAAAATTAGTAATCGACAGGAAATGTCTCTTTTTCATGGAAAAGTATATTTCCAGCCTAATAGTCGGGGAATTTATCAATAAACGCCGATATTTACGAAAAACGACTAAAATTTTTGCAATTGTGATCAAATATGGAATTTCTTTTATTTAATTCTTACATTAATCAAAAATGATAGAAACACGCAATTTTAAGTTAAGACTGCTTCTATTAGGCTCGAAAACGAATATTTCTTTTTAATTGCAAAAAATTGGGTGAAGAGATAGCATTTGTAATAATAGTTTCAATATCCGTCGTCAGATAGCAGCACCTCCAAAGGGCTAAAATTTTAGTCGTTATGAACCGTCAAGAGATGGCAGCACCGTCGAGTTACTCGTTTTCTCGCCGAAAAACACGATTGAGTACCAGGAGAGTAGGAGCTCACAGGAGCTCAGCTATTCGGTAGCGGGTCGGACAGTGCTGCCGTCTTTTGGTTACTTTCATGAACTAAAAATATTACATTGTTTGGGAGGTGCTGCGATCGGACGCCAAATACAGAAACTACTACTTTGACGTCCTCTAACGGACCAATTCGTCAATTTATCTTATTCTGTTACTTTTTTAGAATGTTGTTCAGTCATTGTATCAAATACGTCATATTTTGATATTTAAAAGCAAAGATCGAAATTTTTTAAGATGTTTACTCAGAAAATTAGTAATCGACAGGAAATGTCTCTTTTTCATGGAAAAGTATATTTCCAGCCTAATAGTCGTGATTGTATCAATAAACGCCGATATTTACGAAGAACGACTAAAATTTTTGCCTTTGTGATCAAATATGGAATTTCTTTTATTTAATTCTTAAATTAATCAAAAATGATAGTAACACGCAATTTTAAGTTAAGACTGCTTCTATTAGGCTCGAAAACGAATATTTCTTTTTAATTGCAAAAAATTGGGTGAAGAGATAGCATTTGTAATAATAGTTTCAATATCCGTCGTGAGATAGCAGCACCTCCAAAGGGCTAAAATTTTAGTCGTTATGAACCGTCAAGAGATGGCAGCACCGTCGAGTTACTCGTTTTCTCGCCGAAAAACACGATTGAGTACCAGGAGAGTAGGAGCTCACAGGAGCTCAGCTATTCGGTAGCGGGTCGGACAGTGCTGCCATCTTTTGGTTACTTTCATTAACTAAAAATATTACATTGTTTGGGAGGTGCTGCGATCGGACGCCAAATACAGAAACTACTACTTTGACGTCCTCTAACGGACCAATTCGTCAATTTATCTTATTCTGTTACTTTTTTAGAATGTTGTTCAGTCATTGTATCAAATACGTCATATTTTGATATTTAAAAGCAAAGATCGAAATTTTTTAAGATGTTTACTCAGAAAATTAGTAATCGACAGGAAATGTCTCTTTTTCATGGAAAAGTATATTTCCAGCCTAATAGTCGGGGAATTTATCAATAAACGCCGATATTTACGAAAAACGACTAAAATTTTTGCAATTGTGATCAAATATGGAATTTCTTTTATTTAATTCTTACATTAATCAAAAATGATAGAAACACGCAATTTTAAGTTAAGACTGCTTCTATTAGGCTCGAAAACGAATATTTCTTTTTAATTGCAAAAAATTGGGTGAAGAGATAGCATTTGTAATAATAGTTTCAATATCCGTCGTCAGATAGCAGCACCTCCAAAGGGCTAAAATTTTAGTCGTTATGAACCGTCAAGAGATGGCAGCACCGTCGAGTTACTCGTTTTCTCGCCGAAAAACACGATTGAGTACCAGGAGAGTAGGAACTCTTAGGAGCTCAGCTATTCGGTAGCGGGTCGGACAGTGCTGCCATCTGTTGGTTACTTTCATGAACTAAAAATATTACATTGCTTGGGATGTGCTGCGATCTGACGCCAAATACAGAAACTACTACTTTGACGTCCTCTAACGGACCAATTAGTCAATTTATCTTATTCTGTTACTTTTTTAGAATGTTGTTCAGTCATTGTATCAAATACGTCATATTTTGATATTTAAAAGCAAAGATCGAAATTTTTTAAGATGTTTACTCAGAAAATTAGTAATCGACAGGAAATGTCTCTTTTTCATGGAAAAGTATATTTCCAGCCTAATAGTCGGGGAATTTATCAATAAACGCCGATATTTACGAAAAACGACTAAAATTTTTGCAATTGTGATCAAATATGGAATTTCTTTTATTTAATTCTTACATTAATCAAAAATGATAGAAACACGCAATTTTAAATTAAGACTGCTTCTATTAGGCTCGAAAACGAATATTTCTTTTTAATTGCAAAAAATTGGGTGAAGAGATAGCATTTGTAATAATAGTTTCAATATCCGTCGTCAGATAGCAGCACCTCCAAAGGGCTAAAATTTTAGTCGTTATGAACCGTCAAGAGATGGCAGCACCGTCGAGTTACTCGTTTTCTCGCCGAAAAACACGATTGAGTACCAGGAGAGTAGGAACTCTTAGGAGCTCAGCTATTCGGTAGCGGGTCGGACAGTGCTGCCATCTGTTGGTTACTTTCATGAACTAAAAATATTACATTGCTTGGGATGTGCTGCGATCTGACGCCAAATACAGAAACTACTACTTTGACGTCCTCTAACGGACCAATTAGTCAATTTATCTTATTCTGTTACTTTTTTAGAATGTTGTTCAGTCATTGTATCAAATACGTCATATTTTGATATTTAAAAGCAAAGATCGAAATTTTTTAAGATGTTTACTCAGAAAATTAGTAATCGACAGGAAATGTCTCTTTTTCATGGAAAAGTATATTTCCAGCCTAATAGTCGGGGAATTTATCAATAAACGCCGATATTTACGAAAAACGACTTAAATTTTTGCATTTGTGATTAAATATGGAATTTCTTTTATTTAATTCTTACATTAATCAAAAATGATAGAAACACGCTATTTTAAGTTAAGACTGCTTCTATTAGGCTCGAAAACGAATATTTCTTTTTAATTGCAAAAAATTGGGTGAAGAGATAGCATTTGTAATAATAGTTTCAATATCCGTCGTCAGATAGCAGCAACTCCAAAGGGCTAAAATTTTAGTCGTTATGAACCGTCAAGAGATGGCAGCACCGTCGAGTTACTCGTTTTCTCGCCGAAAAACACGATTGAGTACCAGGAGAGTAGGAACTCTTAGGAGCTCAGCTATTCGGTAGCGGGTCGGACAGTGCTGCCATCTGTTGGTTACTTTCATGAACTAAAAATATTACATTGCTTGGGATGTGCTGCGATCTGACGCCAAATACAGAAACTACTACTTTGACGTCCTCTAACGGACCAATTAGTCAATTTATCTTATTCTGTTACTTTTTTAGAATGTTGTTCAGTCATTGTATCAAATACGTCATATTTTGATATTTAAAAGCAAAGATCGAAATTTTTTAAGATGTTTACTCAGAAAATTAGTAATCGACAGGAAATGTCTCTTTTTCATGGAAAAGTATATTTCCAGCCTAATAGTCGGGGAATTTATCAATAAACGCCGATATTTACGAAAAACGACTAAAATTTTTGCAATTGTGATCAAATATGGAATTTCTTTTATTTAATTCTTACATTAATCAAAAATGATAGAAACACGCAATTTTAAATTAAGACTGCTTCTATTAGGCTCGAAAACGAATATTTCTTTTTAATTGCAAAAAATTGGGTGAAGAGATAGCATTTGTAATAATAGTTTCAATATCCGTCGTCAGATAGCAGCACCTCCAAAGGGCTAAAATTTTAGTCGTTATGAACCGTCAAGAGATGGCAGCACCGTCGAGTTACTCGTTTTCTCGCCGAAAAACACGATTGAGTACCAGGAGAGTAGGAACTCTTAGGAGCTCAGCTATTCGGTAGCGGGTCGGACAGTGCTGCCATCTGTTGGTTACTTTCATGAACTAAAAATATTACATTGCTTGGGATGTGCTGCGATCTGACGCCAAATACAGAAACTACTACTTTGACGTCCTCTAACGGACCAATTAGTCAATTTATCTTATTCTGTTACTTTTTTAGAATGTTGTTCAGTCATTGTATCAAATACGTCATATTTTGATATTTAAAAGCAAAGATCGAAATTTTTTAAGATGTTTACTCAGAAAATTAGTAATCGACAGGAAATGTCTCTTTTTCATGGAAAAGTATATTTCCAGCCTAATAGTCGGGGAATTTATCAATAAACGCCGATATTTACGAAAAACGACTTAAATTTTTGCATTTGTGATTAAATATGGAATTTCTTTTATTTAATTCTTACATTAATCAAAAATGATAGAAACACGCTATTTTAAGTTAAGACTGCTTCTATTAGGCTCGAAAACGAATATTTCTTTTTAATTGCAAAAAATTGGGTGAAGAGATAGCATTTGTAATAATAGTTTCAATATCCGTCGTCAGATAGCAGCAACTCCAAAGGGCTAAAATTTTAGTCGTTATGAACCGTCAAGAGATGGCAGCACCGTCGAGTTACTCGTTTTCTCGCCGAAAAACACGATTGAGTACCAGGAGAGTAGGAACTCACAGGAGCTCAGCTATTCGGTAGCGGGTCGGACAGTGCTGCCATCTGTTGGTGACTTTCATGAACTAAAAATATTACATTGCTTGGGATGTGCTGCGATCTGACGCCAAATACAGAAACTACTACTTTGACGTCCTCTAACGGACCAATTAGTCAATTTATCTTATTCTGTTACTTTTTTTAGAATGTTGTTCAGTCATTGTATCAAATACGTCATATTTTGATATTTAAAAGCAAAGATCGAAATTTTTTAAGATGTTTACTCAGAAAATTAGTAATCGACAGGAAATGTCTCTTTTTCATGGAAAAGTATATTTCCAGCCTAATAGTCGGGGAATTTATCAATAAACGCCGATATTTACGAAAAACGACTTAAATTTTTGCATTTGTGATTAAATATGGAATTTCTTTTATTTAATTTTTACATTAATCAAAAATGATAGAAACACGCTATTTTAAGTTAAGACTGCTTCTATTAGGCTCGAAAACGAATATTTCTTTTTAATTGCAAAAAATTGGGTGAAGAGATAGCATTTGTAATAATAGTTTCAATATCCGTCGTCAGATAGCAGCAACTCCAAAGGGCTAAAATTTTAGTCGTTATGAACCGTCAAGAGATGGCAGCACCGTCGAGTTACTCGTTTTCTCGCCGAAAAACACGATTGAGTACCAGGAGAGTAGGAACTCACAGGAGCTCAGCTATTCGGTAGCGGGTCGGACAGTGCTGCCATCTGTTGGTGACTTTCATGAACTAAAAATATTACATTGCTTGGGATGTGCTGCGATCTGACGCCAAATACAGAAACTACTACTTTGACGTCCTCTAACGGACCAATTAGTCAATTTATCTTATTCTGTTACTTTTTTTAGAATGTTGTTCAGTCATTGTATCAAATACGTCATATTTTGATATTTAAAAGCAAAGATCGAAATTTTTTAAGATGTTTACTCAGAAAATTAGTAATCGACAGGAAATGTCTCTTTTTCATGGAAAAGTATATTTCCAGCCTAATAGTCGTGATTGTATCAATAATCGCCGATATTTACGAAGAACGACTAAAATTTTTGCCTTTGTGATCAAATATGGAATTTCTTTTATTTAATTCTTAAATTAATCAAAAATGATAGTATTATTATTATTATTATTTAAGTATGTATTATTATTATTATTATTTAAGTATGTATTATTATTATTATTATTTAAGTAAAATGATAGTAACACGCAATTTTAAGTTAAGACTGCTTCTATTAGGCTCGAAAACGAATATTTCTTTTTAATTGCAAAAAATTGGGGTGAAGAGATAGCATTTGTAATAATAGTTTCAATATCCGTCGTCAGATAGCAGCACCTCCAAAGGGCTAAAATTTTAGTCGTTATGAACCGTCAAGAGATGGCAGCACCGTCGAGTTACTCGTTTTCTCGCCGAAAAACACGATTGAGTACCAGGAGAGTAGGAGCTCACAGGAGCTCAGCTATTCGGTAGCGGGTCGGACAGTGCTGCCATCTGTTGGTGACTTTCATGAACTAAAAATATTACATTGCTTGGGATGTGCTGCGATCTGACGCCAAATACAGAAACTACTATTTTGACGTCCTCTAACGGACCAATTAGTCAATTTATCTTATTCTGTTACTTTTTTAGAATGTTGTTCAGTCATTGTATCAAATACGTCATATTTTGATATTTAAAAGCAAAGATCGAAATTTTTTAAGATGTTTACTCAGAAAATTAGTAATCGACAGGAAATGTCTCTTTTTCATGGAAAAGTATATTTCCAGCCTAATAGTCGGGGAATTTATCAATAAACGCCGATATTCACGAAAAAACGACTTAAATTTTTGCCTTTGTGATCAAATATGGAATTTCTTTTATTTAATTCTTAAATTAATCAAAAATGATAGAAACACGCAATTTTAAGTTAAAACTGCTTTTATTAGGCTCGAAAACAAATATTTCTTTTTAATTGCAAAAAATTGGGTGAAGAGATATCATTTGTAATAATAGTTTCAATATCCGTCGTCAGATAGCAACACCTCCAAAGGGCTAAAATTTTAGTCGTTATGAAGCGTCAAGAGATGGCAGCACCGTCGAGTTACTCGTTTTCTCGCCGAAAAACACGATTGAGTACCAGGAGAGTAGGAACTCACAGGAGCTCAACTATTCGGTAGCGGGTCGGACAGTGCTGCCATCTGTTGGTTACTTTCATAAACTAAAAATATTACATTGCTTGGGATGTGCTGCGATCTGACGCCAAATACAGAAACTACTACTTTGACGTCCTCTAACGGACCAATTAGTCAATTTATCTTATTCTGTTACTTTTTTTAGAATGTTGTTCGGTCATTGTATCAAATACGTCATATTTTGATATTTAAAAGCAAAGATCGAAATTTTTTTAAGATGTTTACTCAGAAAATTAGTAATCGACAGGAAATGTCTCTTTTTCATGGAAAAGTATATTTCCAGCCTAATAGTCGGGGAATTTATCAATAAACGCCGATATTTACGAAAAACGACTAAAATTTTTGCAATTGTGATCAAATATGGAATTTCTTTTATTTAATTCTTACATTAATCAAAAATGATAGAAACACGCAATTTTAAGTTAAAAACGGTTTATAAGACTTGAAAACGAATATTTCTTTTTAATTGCAATAAATTGGGTGAAGAGATAGCATTTGTAATAATAGTTTCAATATCCGTCGTCAGATAGCAGCACCTCCAAAGGGCTAAAATTTTAGTCGTTATGAACCGTCAAGAGATGACAGCACCGTCGAGTTACTCGTTTTCTCGCTGAAAAACACGATTGAGTACCAGGAGAGTAGGAACTCTTAGGAACTCAGCTATTCGGTAGCGGGTCGGACAGTGCTGCCATCTGTTGGTTACTTTCATGAACTAAAAAATATTACATTGCTTGGGATGTGCTGCGATCTGACGCCAAATACAGAAACTACTACTTTGACGTCCTCTAACGGACCAATTAGTCAATTTATCTTATTCTGTTACTTTTTTAGAATGTTGTTCAGTCATTGTATCAAATACGTCATATTTTGATATTTAAAAGCAAAGATCGAAATTTTTTAAGATGTTTACTCAGAAAATTAGTAATCGACAGGAAATGTCTCTTTTTCATGGAAAAGTATATTTCCAGCCTAATAGTCGTGATTGTATCAATAAACGCCGATATTAACGAAAAACGACTAAAATTTTTGCCTTTGTGATCAAATATGGAATTTCTTTTATTTAATTCTTAAATTAATCAAAAATGATAGAAACACGCAATTTTAAGTTAAGACTGCTTCTATTAGACTCGAAAACGAATATTTCTTTTTAATTGCAAAAAATTGGGTGAAGAGATAGCATTTGTAATAATAGTTTCAATATCCGTCGTCAGATAGCAGCACCTCCAAAGGGCTAAAATTTTAGTCGTTATGAAGCGTCAAGAGATGGCAGCACCGTCGAGTTACTCGTTTTCTCGCCGAAAAACACGATTGAGTACCAGGAGAGTAGGAGCTCACAGGAGCTCAGCTATTCGGTAGCGGGTCGGACAGTGCTGCCATCTGTTGGTTACTTTCATGAACTAAAAATATTACATTGCTTGGTATGTGCTGCGATCTGACGCCAAATACAGAAACTACTACTTTGACGTCCTCTAACGGACCAATTAGTCAATTTATCTTATTCTGTTACTTTTTTATAATGTTGTTCAGTCATTGTATCAAATCGCCATATTTTGATATTTAAAAGCAAAGATCGAAATTTTTTAAGATGTTTACTCAGAAAATTAGTAATCCACAGGAAATGTCTCTTTTCATGGAAAAGTATATTTCCAGCCTAATAGTCGGGGAATTTATCAATAAACGCCGATATTTACGAAAAACGACTTAAATTTTTGCATTTGTGATCAAATATAGAATTTCTTTTATTTAATTTTTACATTAATCAAAAATGATAGAAACACGGAATTTTAAGTTAAAAACGGTTTTATAAGACTTGAAAACGAATATTTCTTTTTAATTGCAATAAATTGGGTGAAGAGATAGCATTTGTAATAATAGTTTCAATATCCGTCGTCAGATAGCAGCACCTCCAAAGGGCTAAAATTTTAGTCGTTATGAACCGTCAAGAGATGGCAGCACCGTCGAGTTACTCGTTTTCTCGCCGAAAAACACGATTGAGTACCAGGAGAGTAGGAGCTCACAGGAGCTCAGCTATTCGGTAGCGGGTCGGACAGTGCTGCCATCTGTTGGTTACTTTCATGAACTAAAAATATTACATTGCTTGGTATGTGCTGCGATCTGACGCCAAATACAGAAACTACTACTTTGACGTCCTCTAACGGACCAATTAGTCAATTTATCTTATTCTGTTACTTTTTTATAATGTTGTTCAGTCATTGTATCAAATCGCCATATTTTGATATTTAAAAGCAAAGATCGAAATTTTTTAAGATGTTTACTCAGAAAATTAGTAATCGACAGGAAATGTCTCTTTTTCATGGAAAAAATATTCCAAAAAAAAAAAAAAAAAAAAAAAAAAAAAAAAAAAAAAAAAAAGTAAAAAAAAAAAAAAAAAAAAAAAAAAAAAAAAAAAAAAAAAAAAAAAAAAAAAAAAAAAAAAAGAAAAAAAAAAAAAACACGCAATTTTAAGTTAAGACTGCTTCTATTAGGCTCGAAAACGAATATTTCTTTTTAATTGCAAAAAATTGGGTGAAGAGATAGCATTTGTAATAATAGTTTCAATATCCGTCGTCAGATAGCAGCACCTCCAAAGGGCTAAAATTTTAGTCGTTATGAACCGTCAAGAGATGGCAGCACCGTCGAGTTACTCGTTTTCTCGCCGAAAAACACGATTGAGTACCAGGAGAGTAGGAACTCTTAGGAGCTCAGCTATTCGGTAGCGGGTCGGACAGTGCTGCCATCAGTTGGTTACTTTCATGAACTAAAAATATTACATTGCTTGGGATGTGCTGCGATCTGACGCCAAATACAGAAACTACTACTTTGACGTCCTCTAACGGACCAATTAGTCAATTTATCTTATTCTGTTACTTTTTTAGAATGTTGTTCAGTCATTGTATCAAATACGTCATATTTTGATATTTAAAAGCAAAGATCGAAATTTTTTAAGATGTTTACTCAGAAAATTAGTAATCGACAGGAAATGTCTCTTTTTCATGGAAAAGTATATTTCCAGCCTAATAGTCGGGGAATTTATCAATAAACGCCGATATTTACGAAAAAACGACTTAAATTTTTGCATTTGTGATTAAATATGGAATTTCTTTTATTTAATTTTTACATTGATCAAAAATGATAGAAACACGCAATTTTAAGTTAAGACTGCTTCTATTAGGCTCGAAAACGAATATTTCTTTTTAATTGCAAAAAATTGGGTGAAGAGATAGCATTTGTAATAATAGTTTCAATATCCGTCGTCAGATAGCAGCAACTCCAAAGGGCTAAAATTTTAGTCGTTATGAACCGTCAAGAGATGGCAGCACCGTCGAGTTACTCGTTTTCTCGCCGAAAAACACGATTGAGTACCAGGAGAGTAGGAACTCACAGGAGCTCAGCTATTCGGTAGCGGGTCGGACAGTGCTGCCATCTGTTGGTGACTTTCATGAACTAAAAATATTACATTGCTTGGGATGTGCTGCGATCTGACGCCAAATACAGAAACTACTACTTTGACGTCCTCTAACGGACCAATTAGTCAATTTATCTTATTCTGTTACTTTTTTTAGAATGTTGTTCAGTCATTGTATCAAATACGTCATATTTTGATATTTAAAAGCAAAGATCGAAATTTTTTAAGATGTTTACTCAGAAAATTAGTAATCGACAGGAAATGTCTCTTTTTCATGGAAAAGTATATTTCCAGCCTAATAGTCGGGGAATTTATCAATAAACGCCGATATTTACGAAAAACGACTAAAATTTTTGCAATTGTGATCAAATATGGAATTTCTTTTATTTAATTCTTACATTAATCAAAAATGATAGAAACACGCAATTTTAAATTAAGACTGCTTCTATTAGGCTCGAAAACGAATATTTCTTTTTAATTGCAAAAAATTGGGTGAAGAGATAGCATTTGTAATAATAGTTTCAATATCCGTCGTCAGATAGCAGCACCTCCAAAGGGCTAAAATTTTAGTCGTTATGAACCGTCAAGAGATGGCAGCACCGTCGAGTTACTCGTTTTCTCGCCGAAAAACACGATTGAGTACCAGGAGAGTAGGAACTCTTAGGAGCTCAGCTATTCGGTAGCGGGTCGGACAGTGCTGCCATCTGTTGGTTACTTTCATGAACTAAAAATATTACATTGCTTGGGATGTGCTGCGATCTGACGCCAAATACAGAAACTACTACTTTGACGTCCTCTAACGGACCAATTAGTCAATTTATCTTATTCTGTTACTTTTTTAGAATGTTGTTCAGTCATTGTATCAAATACGTCATATTTTGATATTTAAAAGCAAAGATCGAAATTTTTTAAGATGTTTACTCAGAAAATTAGTAATCGACAGGAAATGTCTCTTTTTCATGGAAAAGTATATTTCCAGCCTAATAGTCGGGGAATTTATCAATAAACGCCGATATTTACGAAAAACGACTTAAATTTTTGCATTTGTGATTAAATATGGAATTTCTTTTATTTAATTTTTACATTAATCAAAAATGATAGAAACACGCTATTTTAAGTTAAGACTGCTTCTATTAGGCTCGAAAACGAATATTTCTTTTTAATTGCAAAAAATTGGGTGAAGAGATAGCATTTGTAATAATAGTTTCAATATCCGTCGTCAGATAGCAGCAACTCCAAAGGGCTAAAATTTTAGTCGTTATGAACCGTCAAGAGATGGCAGCACCGTCGAGTTACTCGTTTTCTCGCCGAAAAACACGATTGAGTACCAGGAGAGTAGGAACTCACAGGAGCTCAGCTATTCGGTAGCGGGTCGGACAGTGCTGCCATCTGTTGGTGACTTTCATGAACTAAAAATATTACATTGCTTGGGATGTGCTGCGATCTGACGCCAAATACAGAAACTACTACTTTGACGTCCTCTAACGGACCAATTAGTCAATTTTATCTTATTCTGTTACTTTTTTTAGAATGTTGTTCAGTCATTGTATCAAATACGTCATATTTTGATATTTAAAAGCAAAGATCGAAATTTTTTAAGATGTTTACTCAGAAAATTAGTAATCGACAGGAAATGTCTCTTTTTCATGGAAAAGTATATTTCCAGCCTAATAGTCGTGATTGTATCAATAATCGCCGATATTTACGAAGAACGACTAAAATTTTTGCCTTTGTGATCAAATATGGAATTTCTTTTATTTAATTCTTAAATTAATCAAAAATGATAGTATTATTATTATTATTATTTAAGTATGTATTATTATTATTATTATTTAAGTAAAATGATAGTAACACGCAATTTTAAGTTAAGACTGCTTCTATTAGGCTCGAAAACGAATATTTCTTTTTAATTGCAAAAAATTGGGTGAAGAGATAGCATTTGTAATAATAGTTTCAATATCCGTCGTCAGATAGCAGCACCTCCAAAGGGCTAAAATTTTAGTCGTTATGAACCGTCAAGAGATGGCAGCACCGTCGAGTTACTCGTTTTCTCGCCGAAAAAACACGATTGAGTACCAGGAGAGTAGGAGCTCACAGGAGCTCAGCTATTCGGTAGCGGGTCGGACAGTGCTGCCATCTGTTGGTGACTTTCATGAACTAAAAATATTACATTGCTTGGGATGTGCTGCGATCTGACGCCAAATACAGAAACTACTATTTTGACGTCCTCTAACGGACCAATTAGTCAATTTATCTTATTCTGTTACTTTTTTAGGATGTTGTTCAGTCATTGTATCAAATACGTCATATTTTGATATTTAAAAGCAAAGATCGAAATTTTTTAAGATGTTTACTCAGAAAATTAGTAATCGACAGGAAATGTCTCTTTTTCATGGAAAAGTATATTTCCAGCCTAATAGTCGGGGAATTTATCAATAAACGCCGATATTCACGAAAAACGACTTAAATTTTTGCCTTTGTGATCAAATATGGAATTTCTTTTATTTAATTCTTAAATTAATCAAAAATGATAGAAACACGCAATTTAAGTTAAAACTGCTTTTATTAGGCTCGAAAACAAATATTTCTTTTTAATTGCAAAAAATTGGGGTGAAGAGATATCATTTGTAATAATAGTTTCAATATCCGTCGTCAGATAGCAGCACCTCCAAAGGGCTAAAATTTTAGTCGTTATGAAGCGTCAAGAGATGGCAGCACCGTCGAGTTACTCGTTTTCTCGCCGAAAAACACGATTGAGTACCAGGAGAGTAGGAACTCACAGGAGCTCAACTATTCGGTAGCGGGTCGGACAGTGCTGCCATCTGTTGGTTACTTTCATGAACTAAAAATATTACATTGCTTGGGATGTGCTGCGATCTGACGCCAAATACAGAAACTACTACTTTGACGTCCTCTAACGGACCAATTAGTCAATTTATCTTATTCTGTTACTTTTTTTAGAATGTTGTTCGGTCATTGTATCAAATACGTCATATTTTGATATTTAAAAGCAAAGATCGAAATTTTTTAAGATGTTTACTCAGAAAATTAGTAATCGACAGGAAATGTCTCTTTTTCATGGAAAAGTATATTTCCAGCCTAATAGTCGGGGAATTTATCAATAAACGCCGATATTTACGAAAAACGACTAAAATTTTTGCAATTGTGATCAAATATGGAATTTCTTTTATTTAATTCTTACATTAATCAAAAATGATAGAAACACGCAATTTTAAGTTAAAAACGGTTTATAAGACTTGAAAACGAATATTTCTTTTTAATTGCAATAAATTGGGTGAAGAGATAGCATTTGTAATAATAGTTTCAATATCCGTCGTCAGATAGCAGCACCTCCAAAGGGCTAAAATTTTAGTCGTTATGAACCGTCAAGAGATGACAGCACCGTCGAGTTACTCGTTTTCTCGCTGAAAAACACGATTGAGTACCAGGAGAGTAGGAACTCTTAGGAACTCAGCTATTCGGTAGCGGGTCGGACAGTGCTGCCATCTGTTGGTTACTTTCATGAACTAAAAATATTACATTGCTTGGGATGTGCTGCGATCTGACGCCAAATACAGAAACTACTACTTTGACGTCCTCTAACGGACCAATTAGTCAATTTATCTTATTCTGTTACTTTTTTATAATGTTGTTCAGTCATTGTATCAAATACGTCATATTTTGATATTTAAAAGCAAAGATCGAAATTTTTTAAGATGTTTACTCAGAAAATTAGTAATCGACAGGAAATGTCTCTTTTCATGGAAAAGTATATTTCCAGCCTAATAGTCGGGGAATTTATCAATAAACGCTGATATTTACGAAAAACGACTTAAATTTTTGCATTTGTGATCAAATATGGAATTTCTTTTATTTAATTTTTACATTAATCAAAAATGATAGAAACACGCAATTTTAAGTTAAAAACGGTTTATAAGACTTGAAAACGAATATTTCTTTTTAATTGCAATAAATTGGGTGAAGAGATAGCATTTGTAATAATAGTTTCAATATCCGTCGTCAGATAGCAGCACGTCCAAAGGGCTAAAATTTTAGTCGTTATGATCCGTCAAGAGATGACAGCACCGTCGAGTTACTCGTTTTCTCGCTGAAAAACACGATTGAGTACCAGGAGAGCAGGAGCTCACAGGAGCTCAGCTATTCGGTACCGGGTCGGACAGTGCTGTCATCTGTTGGTTACTTTCATGAACTAAAAATATTACATTGCTTGGGAGGTGCTGCGATCTGACGCCAAATACAGAAACTACTACTTTGACGTCCTCTAACGGACCAATTAGTCAATTTATCTTATTCTGTTACTTTTTTAGAATGTTGTTCAGTCATTGTATCAAATACGTCATATTTTGATATTTAAAAGCAAAGATCGAAATTTTTTAAGATGTTTACTCAGAAAATTAGTAATCGACAGGAAATGTCTCTTTTCATGGAAAAGTATATTTCCAGCCTAATAGTCGTGATTGTATCAATAAACGCCGATATTAACGAAAAACGACTAAAATTTTTGCCTTTGTGATCAAATATGGAATTTCTTTTATTTAATTCTTAAATTAATCAAAAATGATAGAAACACGCAATTTTAAGTTAAGACTGCTTCTATTAGACTCGAAAACGAATATTTCTTTTTAATTGCAAAAAATTGGGTGAAGAGATAGCATTTGTAATAATAGTTTCAATATCCGTCGTCAGATAGCAGCACCTCCAAAGGGCTAAAATTTTAGTCGTTATGAAGCGTCAAGAGATGGCAGCACCGTCGAGTTACTCGTTTTCTCGCCGAAAAACACGATTGAGTACCAGGAGAGTAGGAGCTCACAGGAGCTCAGCTATTCGGTAGCGGGTCGGACAGTGCTGCCATCTGTTGGTTACTTTCATGAACTAAAAATATTACATTGCTTGGTATGTGCTGCGATCTGACGCCAAATACAGAAACTACTACTTTGACGTCCTCTAACGGACCAATTAGTCAATTTATCTTATTCTGTTACTTTTTTATAATGTTGTTCAGTCATTGTATCAAATCGCCATATTTTGATATTTAAAAGCAAAGATCGAAATTTTTTAAGATGTTTACTCAGAAAATTAGTAATCCACAGGAAATGTCTCTTTTCATGGAAAAGTATATTTCCAGCCTAATAGTCGGGGAATTTATCAATAAACGCCGATATTTACGAAAAACGACTTAAATTTTTGCATTTGTGATCAAATATGGAATTTCTTTTATTTAATTTTTACATTAATCAAAAATGATAGAAACACGGTATTTTAAGTTAAAAACGGTTTATAAGACTTGAAAACGAATATTTCTTTTTAATTGCAATAAATTGGGTGAAGAGATAGCATTTGTAATAATAGTTTCAATATCCGTCGTCAGATAGCAGCACCTCCAAAGGGCTAAAATTTTAGTCGTTATGAACCGTCAAGAGATGGCAGCACCGTCGAGTTACTCGTTTTCTCGCCGAAAAACACGATTGAGTACCAGGAGAGTAGGAGCTCACAGGAGCTCAGCTATTCGGTAGCGGGTCGGACAGTGCTGCCATCTGTTGGTTACTTTCATGAACTAAAAATATTACATTGCTTGGTATGTGCTGCGATCTGACGCCAAATACAGAAACTACTACGTTGACGTCCTCTAACGGACCAATTAGTCAATTTATCTTATTCTGTTACTTTTTTTATAATGTTGTTCAGTCATTGTATCAAATCGCCATATTTTGATATTTAAAAGCAAAGATCGAAATTTTTTAAGATGTTTACTCAGAAAATTAGTAATCCACAGGAAATGTCTCTTTTTCATGGAAAAGTATATTTCCAGCCTAATAGTCGTGATTGTATCAATAAACGCCGATATTAACGAAAAACGACTAAAATTTTTGCCTTTTTGATCAAATATGGAATTTCTTTTATTTAATTCTTAAATTAATCAAAAATGATAGAAACACGCAATTTTAAGTTAAGACTGCTTCTATTAGGCTCGAAAACGAATATTTCTTTTTAATTGCAAAAAATTGGGTGAAGAGATATGATTTGTAATAATAGTTTCAATATCCGTCGTCAGATAGCAGCACCTCCAAAGGGCTAAAATTTTAGTCGTTATGAAGCGTCAAGAGATGGCAGCACCGTCGAGTTACTCGTTTTCTCGCCGAAAAACACGATTGAGTACCAGGAGAATAGGAGCTCACAGGAGCTCAGCTATTCGGTAGCGGGTCGGACAGTGCTGCCATCTGTTGGTTACTTTCATGAACTAAAAATATTACATTGCTTGGGATGTGCTGCGATCTGACGCCAAATACAGAAACTACCACTTTGACGTCCTCTAACGGACCAATTAGTCAATTTATCTTATTCTGTTACTTTTTTATAATGTTGTTCAGTCATTGTATCTAATACGTCATATTTTGATATTTAAAAGCAAAGATCGAAATTTTTTAAGATGTTTACTCAGAAAATTAGTAATCGACAGGAAATGTCTCTTTTCATGGAAAAGTATATTTCCAGCCTAATAGTCGGGGAATTTATCAATAAACGCAGATATTACGAAAAACGACTAAAATTTTTGCCTTTGTGATCAATTATGGAATTTCTTTTATTTAATTCTTAAATTAATCAAAAATGATAGAAACACGCAATTTTAAGTTAAGACTGCTTCTATTAGGCTCGAAAACGAATATTTCTTTTTAATTGCAAAAAATTGGGTGAAGAGATATCATTTGTAATAATAGTTTCAATATCCGTCGTCAGATAGCAGCACCTCCAAAGGGCTAAAATTTTAGTCGTTATGAAGCGTCAAGAGATGGCAGCACCGTCGAGTTACTCGTTTTCTCGCCGAAAAACACGATTGAGTACCAGGAGAGTAGGAGCTCACAGGAGCTCAGCTATTCGGTAGCGGGTCGGACAGTGCTGCCATCTGTTGGTTACTTTCATGAACTAAAAATATTACATTGCTTGGTATGTGCTGCGATCTGACGCCAAATACAGAAACTACTACTTTGACGTCCTCTAACGGACCAATTAGTCAATTTATCTTATTCTGTTACTTTTTTATAATGTTGTTCAGTCATTGTATCAAATCGCCATATTTTGATATTTAAAAGCAAAGATCGAAATTTTTTAAGATGTTTACTCAGCAAATTAGTAATCCACAGGAAATGTCTCTTTTCATGGAAAAGTATATTTCCAGCCTAATAGTCGGGGAATTTATCAATAAACGCCGATATTTACGAAAAACGACTTAAATTTTTGCATTTGTGATCAAATATGGAATTTCTTTTATTTAATTTTTACATTAATCAAAAATGATAGAAACACGGAATTTTAAGTTAAAAACGGTTTATAAGACTTGAAAACGAATATTTCTTTTTAATTGCAATAAATTGGGTGAAGAGATAGCATTTGTAATAATAGTTTCAATATCCGTCGTCAGATAGCAGCACCTCCAAAGGGCTAAAATTTTAGTCGTTATGAACCGTCAAGAGATGGCAGCACCGTCGAGTTACTCGTTTTCTCGCCGAAAAACACGATTGAGTACCAGGAGAGTAGGAGCTCACAGGAGCTCAGCTATTCGGTAGCGGGTCGGACAGTGCTGCCATCTGTTGGTTACTTTCATGAACTAAAAATATTACATTGCTTGGTATGTGCTGCGATCTGACGCCAAATACAGAAACTACTACTTTGACGTCCTCTAACGGACCAATTAGTCAATTTATCTTATTCTGTTACTTTTTTATAATGTTGTTCAGTCATTGTATCAAATCGCCATATTTTGATATTTAAAAGCAAAGATCGAAATTTTTTAAGATGTTTACTCAGAAAATTATTAATCGACAGGAAATGTCTCTTTTTCATGGAAAAGTATATTTCCAGCCTAATAGTCGTGATTGTATCAATAAACGCCGATATTAACGAAAAACGACTAAAATTTTTGCCTTTGTGATCAAATATGGAATTTCTTTTATTTAATTCTTAAATTAATCAAAAATGATAGAAACACGCAATTTTAAGTTAAGACTGCTTCTATTAGGCTCGAAAACGAATATTTCTTTTTAATTGCAAAAAATTGGGTGAAGAGATATCATTTGTAATAATAGTTTCAATATCCGTCGTCAGATAGCAGCAAGTCCAAAGGGCTAAAATTTTAGTCGTTATGAAGCGTCAAGAGATGGCAGCACCGTCGAGGTACTCGTTTTCTCGCCGAAAAACACGATTGAGTACCAGGAGAGTAGGAGCTCACAGGAGCTCAGCTATTCGGTAGCGGGTCGGACAGTGCTGCCATCTGTTGGTTACTTTCATGAACTAAAAATATTACATTGCTTGGTATGTGCTGCGATCTGACGCCAAATACAGAAACTACTACTTTGACGTCCTCTAACGGACCAATTAGTCAATTTATCTTATTCTGTTACTTTTTTATAATGTTGTTCAGTCATTGTATCAAATCGCCATATTTTGATATTTAAAAGCAAAGATCGAAATTTTTTAAGATATTTACTCAGAAAATTAGTAATCCACAGGAAATGTCTCTTTTCATGGAAAAGTATATTTCCAGCCTAATAGTCGGGGAATTTATCAATAAACGCCGATATTTACGAAAAACGACTTAAATTTTTGCATTTGTGATCAAATATGGAATTTCTTTTATTTAATTTTTACATTAATCAAAAATGATAGAAACACGGAATTTTAAGTTAAAAACGGTTTATAAGACTTGAAAACGAATATTTCTTTTTAATTGCAATAAATTGGGTGAAGAGATAGCATTTGTAATAATAGTTTCAATATCCGTCGTCAGATAGCAGCACCTCCAAAGGGCTAAAATTTTAGTCGTTATGAACCGTCAAGAGATGGCAGCACCGTCGAGTTACTCGTTTTCTCGCCGAAAAACACGATTGAGTACCAGGAGAATAGGAGCTCACAGGAGCTCAGCTATTCGGTAGCGGTTCGGACAGTGCTGCCATCTGTTGGTTACTTTCATGAACTAAAAATATTACATTGCTTGGGATGTGCTGCGATCTGACGCCAAATACAGAAACTACTACTTTGACGTCCTCTAACGGACCAATTAGTCAATTTATCTTATTCTGTTACTTTTTTATAATGTTGTTCAGTCATTGTATCTAATACGTCATATTTTGATATTTAAAAGCAAAGATCGAAATTTTTTAAGATGTTTACTCAGAAAATTAGTAATCGACAGGAAATGTCTCTTTTCATGGAAAAGTATATTTCCAGCCTAATAGTCGGGGAATTTATCAATAAACGCCGATATTTACGAAAAACGACTAAAATTTTTGCCTTTGTGATCAATTATGGAATTTCTTTTATTTTATTCTTAAATTAATCAAAAATGATAGAAACACGCAATTTTAAGTTAAGACTGCTTCTATTAGGCTCGAAAACGAATATTTCTTTTTAATTGCAAAAAATTGGGTGAAGAGATATCATTTGTAATAATAGTTTCAATATCCGTCGTCAGATAGCAGCACCTCCAAAGGGCTAAAATTTTAGTCGTTATGAAGCGTCAAGAGATGGCAGCACCGTCGAGTTACTCGTTTTCTCGCCGAAAAACACGATTGAGTACCAGGAGAGTAGGAGCTCACAGGAGCTCAGCTATTCGGTAGCGGGTCGGACAGTGCTGCCATCTGTTGGTTACTTTCATGAACTAAAAATATTACATTGCTTGGTATGTGCTGCGATCTGACGCCAAATACAGAAACTACTACTTTGACGTCCTCTAACGGACCAATTAGTCAATTTATCTTATTCTGTTACTTTTTTATAATGTTGTTCAGTCATTGTATCAAATCGCCATATTTTGATATTTAAAAGCAAAGATCGAAATTTTTTAAGATGTTTACTCAGAAAATTAGTAATCCACAGGAAATGTCTCTTTTCATGGAAAAGTATATTTCCAGCCTAATAGTCGGGGAGTTTATCAATAAACGCCGATATTTACGAAAAACGACTTAAATTTTTGCATTTGTGATCAAATATGGAATTTCTTTTATTTAATTTTTACATTAATCAAAAATGATAGAAACACGGAATTTTAAGTTAAAAACGGTTTATAAGACTTGAAAACGAATATTTCTTTTTAATTGCAATAAATTGGGTGAAGAGATAGCATTTGTAATAATAGTTTCAATATCCGTCGTCAGATAGCAGCACCTCCAAAGGGCTAAAATTTTAGTCGTTATGAAGCGTCAAGAGATGGCAGCACCGTCGAGTTACTCGTTTTCTCGCCGAAAAACACGATTGAGTACCAGGAGAGTAGGAGCTCACAGGAGCTCAGCTATTCGGTAGCGGGTCGGACAGTGCTGCCATCTGTTGGTTACTTTCATGAACTAAAAATATTACATTGCTTGGTATGTGCTGCGATCTGACGCCAAATACAGAAACTACTACTTTGACGTCCTCTAACGGACCAATTGGTCAATTTATCTTATTCTGTTACTTTTTTATAATGTTGTTCAGTCATTGTATCAAATCGCCATATTTTGATATTTAAAAGCAAAGATCGAAATTTTTTAAGATGTTTACTCAGAAAATTAGTAATCGACAGGAAATGTCTCTTTTCATGGAAAAGTATATTTCCAGCCTAATAGTCGGGGAATTTATCAATAAACGCCGATATTTACGAAAAACGACTAAAATTTTTGCCTTTGTGATCAATTATGGAATTTCTTTTATTTAATTCTTAAATTAATCAAAAATGATAGAAACACGCAATTTTAAGTTAAGACTGCTTCTATTAGGCTCGAAAACGAATATTTCTTTTTAATTGCAAAAAATTGGGTGAAGAGATATCATTTGTAATAATAGTTTCAATATCCGTCGTCAGATAGCAGCACCTCCAAAGGGCTAAAATTTTAGTCGTTATGAAGCGTCAAGAGATGGCAGCACCGTCGAGTTACTCGTTTTCTCGCCGAAAAACACGATTGAGTACCAGGAGAGTAGGAGCTCACAGGAGCTCAGCTATTCGGTAGCGGGTCGGACAGTGCTGCCATCTGTTGGTTACTTTCATGAACTAAAAATATTACATTGCTTGGTATGTGCTGCGATCTGACGCCAAATACAGAAAGTACTACTTTGACGTCCTCTAACGGACCAATTAGTCAATTTATCTTATTCTGTTACTTTTTTATAATGTTGTTCAGTCATTGTATCAAATACGTCATATTTCGATATTTAAAAGCAAAGATCGAAATTTTTTAAGATGTTTACTCAGAAAATTAGTAATCGACAGGAAATGTCTCTTTTCATGGAAAAGTATATTTCCAGCCTAATAGTCGGGGAATTTATCAATAAACGCCGATATTTACGAAAAACGACTAAAATTTTTGCCTTTGTGATAAATTATGGAATTTCTTTTATTTAATTCTTAAATTAATCAAAAATGATAGAAACACGCAATTTTAAGTTAAGACTGCTTCTATTAAGCTCGAAAACGAATATTTCTTTTTAATTGCAAAAAATTGGGTGAAGAGATAGCATTTGTAATAATAGTTTCAATATCCGTCGTCAGATAGCAGCACCTCCAAAGGGCTAAAATTTTAGTCGTTATGAACCGTCAAGAGATGGCAGCACCGTCGAGTTACTCGTTTTCTCGCCGAAAAACACGATTGAGTACCAGGAGAGTAGGAGCTCACAGGAGCTCAGCTATTCGGTAGCGGGTCGGACAGTGCTGCCATCTGTTGGTTACTTTCATGAACTAAAAATATTACATTGTTTGGGAGGTGCTGCGATCGGACGCCAAATACAGAAACTACTACTTTGACGTCCTCTAACGGACCAATTCGTCAATTTATCTTATTCTGTTACTTTTTTAGAATGTTGTTCAGTCATTGTATCAAATACGTCATATTTTGATATTTAAAAGCAAAGATCGAAATTTTTTAAGATGTTTACTCAGAAAATTAGTAATCGACAGGAAATGTCTCTTTTTCATGGAAAAGTATATTTCCAGCCTAATAGTCGTGACTGTATCAATAAACGCCGATATTCGCGAAAAACGATTTAATTTTTTGCCTTTGTGATCAATTATGGAATTTCTTTTATTTAATTCTTAAATTAATCAAAAATGATAGAAACACGCAATTTTAAGTTAAAACTGCTTTTATTAGGCTCGAAAACGAATATTTCTTTTTAATTGCAAAAAATTGGGTGAAGAGATAGCATTTGTAATAATAGTTTCAATATCCGTCGTCAGATAGCAGCACCTCCAAAGGGCTAAAATTTTAGTCGTTAGGAACCGTCAAGAGATGGCAGCACCGTCGAGTTACTCGTTTTCTCGCCGAAAAACACGATTGAGTACCAGGAGAGTAGGAGCTCACAGGAGCTCCTACTTTACCCTAAGCATCAAACCATAAAATATGAAATCCTAGTAAAATGATGGAATATGAAATTTAAGCCTATGTATGTTACCCAAATTAAAAAAAACAAACAGCACTATTCGTAATACAGACCATCTCAGATACAAGAGGAATACTAGACAAAGTCAGACAGAAGGAGGTAAATTCTGGCCAACTCAGACTAGTAGTACCCTTGTATTCAAGATGACTGAAACTCCTAGGGTTAACACATCCCTTTAAAGATAAAAAAAAAATAGACCTAGTATTACCCTTGTACTCAAGTAAAGTCTGGCCAACTCAGACTAGTAGTACCCTTGTAATTAAGATAACTGAAAATACAAGGGTTAATACATCCCTACGCAAATACAAAGAAGTAGACCTACTATTACCCTTGTACTTAATATCGCAGAAAATCCTAATACCTAGAGTGACAACTCTTTTAGAATCAGACTTTGGAATGGATCTGCTACTAATAGCAAAAAGTGTGACCAGGCCTGACTATATTCTAAAAAATGGGAAATGTCACTGCTAACTCCCTACGCAAGTGAAGAATAAGGGCCTATTCGACTTTACCCTAAGCATCAAAACATAGAATATGAAATCCTATTGAAAAGATGGAGCATCAAATTACAGCCTATATATTTTACCCAAATTAAAAAAAAAAAACAGCACTATTCGTAATACAGTTCTCAGTGTAGTATTACCCTTGTAGTTAAGATGACTGAAAATACTAGGGTTAATACATCCCTACGCAAATACAAAGAAGTAGACCTACTATTACCCTTGTACTTAATATCGCAGAAAATCCTAATGCCTAGAGTAACTACTCTTTTAGAATCAGACATTGGAATGGAGCCGCTACTAATAGCAAAAAGAGTGACCAGGCCTGACTATATTCTAAAAAATGCTACCGCTACGTCCCTACCCAAATCAAGAATAAGGGCCTATTCGACTTTACCCTAAGCATCAAAACATAGAATATGAAATCCTATTGAAAAGATGGAGTATGAAATTAAAGCCTGTATATGTTACCCAAATTAAAAAAAACAAACAGCACTATTCGAAATACTGACCATCTTAGATACAAGAGGAATACTAGACAGGGTCGGACAGAAGGAGGTAAATTCTGGCCAACTCAGACTAGTAGTACTCTTGTATTCAAGATGACTGAAACTCCTAGGGTTAAGACATCCCTTTGAAGATAAAAAAAATAGACCTAGTATTACCCTTGTACTTAATATCGCAGAAAATCCTTATACCTAGAATGACTACTATTTTAAGATCAGACTTTGGAATAGAGCCGCTACAATTAGCAAAAAGATTGACCAGGCCTGACTATATTCTAAAAAAATGAGGAATGGTACCGCTACCTCCCTACGCAAATGAAGAATTAGGGCCTATTCGACTTTACCCTAAGCATTAAAACATAAAATATGAAATCCTAGTGAGTAGTTGGAGTATGAAATTAAAGACTATATATGTTACCCAAATTAAAAAAAGCAAACAGCACTATTCCTAATACTGACCTTCTTAGATACAAGAGGAATACTAGACAATGTCAGACAGAAGGAGGAAAATTCTGGTCAACTGACACTAGTAATACACTTTTATTCAAGATGACTGAAACTCCTTGCGTTAACACATCCCTACGCAAATACAAAGAAGTAGACCTACTATTACCCTTGTACTTAATATCGCAGAAAATCCTAATACCTAGAGTGACAACTCTTTTAGAATCCGAGTTTGGAATGGAGCCGCTACTAATAGCAAAAAGAGTGACCAGGCCTGACTATATTCTAAAAAATGCGGAATGCTACCGCTACCTACCTATGCATTCGACTTTACCCTAAGCATCAAACCATATAATATGAAGTCCTAGTAAAATGATGGAATATGAAATTTAAGCCTAAATATGTTACCTAAATTAAAAAAAACAATCAGCACTATTCGTAATACTGACCATCTTAGATACAAGAGGAATCTAGACAAAGTCGGACAGAAGGAGGTAAATTCTGGTCAACTCAGACTAGTAGTACCCTTGTATTTAAGATGACTAAAAATGCTAGGGTTAACACATCCCTACGCAAATACAAATAAGTAGACCTAGTATTACCCTTGTACTTAATATCGCAGAAAATCCTAACACCTAGAATGAGTACTTGTTTAGAATCAGACTTTGAAATGGAGCTGCTACTAATAGCAAAAAGTGTGACCAGGCCTGACTTAACTCTAAAAAATGAGAAATGTCACCGCTAACTCCCTACGCAAGTGAAGAATAAGGGCCTATTCGACTTTACCCTAAGCATCAAAACATAGAATATGAAATCCTATTGAAAAGATGGAGCATCAAATTACAGCCTATATATTTTACCCAAATTAAAAAAAACAAACGGCACTATTCGAAATACTGACCATCTTAGATACAAGAGGAATACTAGACAATGTCAGACAGAAGGAGGTAAATTCTGGTCAACTGACACTAGTAATACACTTTTATTCAAGATGACTGAAACTCCTTGCGTTAACACATCCCTACGCAAATACAAAGAAGTAGACCTACTATTACCCTTGTACTTAATATCGCAGAAAATCCTAATACCTAGAGTGACTACTATTTTAGAATCAGACATTGGAATGGAGCCGCTACTAATAGCAAAAAGAGTGACCAGGCCTAATTAACAGTGACTATATTCTAAAAAATGCTACCGCTACCTCCCTACCTAAATCAAGAATAAGGGCCTATTCGACTTTACCCTAAGCATCAAACAATAAATTATGAAATCCTAGTTAAAAGATGGAGTATGAAATTAAAGCCTATATATGTTACCCAAATTAAAAAAAACAATCAGCACTATTCGTAATACTGACCATCTTAGATACAAGAGGAATACTAGACAAAGTCGGACAAAAGGAGGTAAATTCTGGCCAACTCAGTTTAGTATTACCCTTGTAGTTAAGATGACTGAAAATACTAGGGTTAATACATCCCTACGCAAATACAAAGAAGTAGACCTACTATTACCCTTGTACTTAATATCGCAGAAAATCCTAACACCTAGAATGAGTACTTGTTTAGAATCAGACTTTGGAATGGAGCTGCTACTAATAGCAAAAAGTGTGACCAGGCCTGACTATATTCTAAAAAATGAGAAATGTCACCGCTAACTCCCTACGCAAGTGAAGAATAAGGTCCTATTCGACTTTACCCTAAGCATCAAAACATAAAATATGAAATCCTAGTGAGTATGAAATTAAAATTGGAGTATGAAATTAAAGACTATATATGTTACCCAAATTAAAAAAGCAAACAGCACTATTCCTAACACTGACCTTCTTAGATACAAGAGGAATACTAGACAATGTCAGACAGAAGGAGGTAAATTCTGGTCAACTGACACTAGTAATACACTTTTATTCAAGATGACTGAAACTCCTTGCGTTAACACATCCCTACGCAAATACAAAGAAGTAGACCTACTATTACCCTTGTATTTAATATTGCATAAAATCCTAACACCTAGAATGAGTACTTGTTTAGAATCAGACTTTGAAATGGAGCTGCTACTAATAGCAAAAAGTGTGACCAGGCCTGACTTAACTCTAAAAAATGAGAAATGTCACCGCTAACTCCCTACGCAAGTGAAGAATAAGGGCCTATTCGACTTTACCCTAAGCATCAAAACATAGAATATGAAATCCTATTGAAAAGATGGAGCATCAAATTACAGCCTATATATTTTACCCAAATTAAAAAAAACAAACGGCACTATTCGAAATACTGACCATCTTAGATACATGAGGAATACTAGACAATGTCAGACAGAAGGAGGTAAATTCTGGTCAACTGACACTAGTAATACACTTTTATTCAAGATGACTGAAACTCCTTGCGTTAACACATCCCTACGCAAATACAAAGAAGTAGACATAGTATTACCCTTGTACTTAATATCGCAGAAAATCCTAATACCTAGAGTGACAACTCTTTTAGAATCCGAGTTTGGAATGGAGCCGCTACTAATAGCAAAAAGAGAGACCAGGCCTGACTATATTCTAAAAAATGCGAAATGCTACCGCTAACTCCCTACGCAAGTGAAGAATAAGGGCGTATTCGACTTTACCCTAAGCATCAAAACATAGAATATGAAATCCTATTGAAAAGATGGAGCATCAAATTACAGCCTATATATTTTACCCAAATTAAAAAAAACAAACAGCACTATTCGAAATACTGACCATCTTAGATACAAGAGGAATACTAGACAGGGTCGGACAGAAGGTGGTAAATTCTGGCCAACTCAGTCTAGTATTACCCTTGTATTTAAGATGCCTGAAAATACTAGGGTTAATACATCCCTACGCAAATACAAAGAAGTAGACCTAGTATTACCCTTGTACTTAATATCGCAGAAAATCCTTAAACCTAGAATGACTACTATTTTAATATCAGACTTTGGAATGGAGCCGCTACAATTAGCAAAAAGAGTGACCAGGCCTGACTATATTCTAAAAAAATGAGGAATGGTACCGCTACCTCCCTACGCAAATGAAGAATAAAGGCCTATTCGACTTTACCCTAAGCATTAAAACATAAAATATGAAATCCTAGTGAGAAGATGGAGTATGAAATTAAAGACTATATATGTTACCCAAATTAAAAAAAGCAAACAGCACTATTCCTAATACTGACCTTCTTAGATACATGAGGAATACTAGACAATGTCAGAAAGAAGGAGGTAAATTCTGGTCAACTGACACTAGTAATACACTTTTATTCAAGATGACTGAAACTCCTTGCGTTAACACATCCCTACGCAAATACAAAGAAGTAGACCTACTATTACCCTTATACTTAATATCGCAGAAAATCCTAATACCTAGAGTGACTACTATTTTAGAATCAGACATTGGAATGGAGCCGCTACTAATAGCAAAAAGAGTGACCAGGCCTGATTATATTCTAAAAAATGCGGAATGCTACCGCTACCTACCTACGCATTCAACTTTACCCTAAGCATCAAACCATAAAATATAAAATTCTAGTAAAATGATGGAATATGAAATTTAAGCCTATGTATGTTACCCAAATTAAAAAAAACAAACAGCACTATTCGTAATACAGACCATCTTAGATACAAGAGGAATACTAGACAGGGTCGGACATAAGGAGGTAAATTCTGGCCAACTCAGTGTAGTATTACCCTTGTAGTTAAGATGACTGAAAATACTAGGGTTAATACATCCCTACGCAAATACAAAGAAGTAGACCTACTATTACCCTTGTACTTAATATCGCAGAAAATCCTAACACCTAGAATGAGTAGTTGTTTAGAATCAGACTTTGGAATGGAGCTGCTACTAATAGCAAAAAGTGTGGCCAGGCCTGACTATATTCTAAAAAATGAGAAATGTCACCGCTAACACCCTACGCAAGTGAAGAATAAGGTCCTATTCGACTTTACCCTAAGCATCAAAACATAAAATATGAAATCCTAGTGAGTAGTTGGAGTATGAAATTAAAGACTATATATGTTACCCAAATTAAAAAAAGCAAATAGCACTATTCCTAACACTGACCTTCTTAGATACAAGAGGAATACTAGACAATGTCAGACAGAAGGAGGTAAATTCTGGTCAACTGACACTAGTAATACACTTTTATTCAAGATGACTGAAACTCCTTGCGTTAACACATCCCTACGCAAATACAAAGAAGTAGACCTAGTATTACCCTTGTACTTAATATCGCAGAAAATCCTTAAACCTAGAATGACTACTATTTTAATATCAGACTTTGGAATGGAGCCGCTACAATTAGCAAAAAGAGTGACCAGGCCTGACTATATTCTAAAAAAATGAGGAATGGTACCGCTACCTCCCTACGCAAATGAAGAATAAAGGCCTATTCGACTTTACCCTAAGCATTAAAACATAAAATATGAAATCCTAGTGAGAAGATGGAGTATGAAATTAAAGACTATATATGTTACCCAAATTAAAAAAAGCAAACAGCACTATTCCTAATACTGACCTTCTTAGATACATGAGGAATACTAGACAATGTCAGAAAGAAGGAGGTAAATTCTGGTCAACTGACACTAGTAATACACTTTTATTCAAGATGACTGAAACTCCTTGCGTTAACACATCCCTACGCAAATACAAAGAAGTAGACCTACTATTACCCTTATACTTAATATCGCAGAAAATCCTAATACCTAGAGTGACTACTATTTTAGAATCAGACATTGGAATGGAGCCGCTACTAATAGCAAAAAGAGTGACCAGGCCTGATTATATTCTAAAAAATGCGGAATGCTACCGCTACCTACCTACGCATTCAACTTTACCCTAAGCATCAAACCATAAAATATAAAATTCTAGTAAAATGATGGAATATGAAATTTAAGCCTATGTATGTTACCCAAATTAAAAAAAACAAACAGCACTATTCGTAATACAGACCATCTTAGATACAAGAGGAATACTAGACAGGGTCGGACATAAGGAGGTAAATTCTGGCCAACTCAGTGTAGTATTACCCTTGTAGTTAAGATGACTGAAAATACTAGGGTTAATACATCCCTACGCAAATACAAAGAAGTAGACCTACTATTACCCTTGTACTTAATATCGCAGAAAATCCTAACACCTAGAATGAGTAGTTGTTTAGAATCAGACTTTGGAATGGAGCTGCTACTAATAGCAAAAAGTGTGGCCAGGCCTGACTATATTCTAAAAAATGAGAAATGTCACCGCTAACACCCTACGCAAGTGAAGAATAAGGTCCTATTCGACTTTACCCTAAGCATCAAAACATAAAATATGAAATCCTAGTGAGTAGTTGGAGTATGAAATTAAAGACTATATATGTTACCCAAATTAAAAAAAGCAAATAGCACTATTCCTAACACTGACCTTCTTAGATACAAGAGGAATACTAGACAATGTCAGACAGAAGGAGGTAAATTCTGGTCAACTGACACTAGTAATACACTTTTATTCAAGATGACTGAAACTCCTTGCGTTAACACATCCCTACGCAAATACAAAGAAGTAGACCTACTATTACCCTTGTACTTAATATCGCAGAAAATCCTAATACCTAGAGTGACAACTCTTTTAGAATCAGAGTTTGGAATGGAGCCGCTACTAATAGCAAAAAGAGTGACCAGGCCTGACTATATTCTAAAAAATGCTACCGCTACCTCCCAACCCAAATCAAGAATAAGGGCCTATTCGACTTTACCCTAAGCATCAAACAATAAAATATGAAATCCTAGTTAAAAGATGGAGTATGAAATTAAAGCCTATATATGTTACCCAAATTAAAAAAAACAATCAGCACTATTCGTAATACTGACCATCTTAGATACAAGAGGTATACTAGACAAAGTCGGACAGAAGGAGGTCAACTGACACTAGTAATACACTTCTATTCAAGATGACTGAAACTCTTGCATTAACACATCCCTACGCAAATACAAAGAAGTAGACCTAGTATTACCCTTGTACTTAATATCGCAGAAAATCCTAATACCTAGAGTGACAACTCTTTTAGAATATGACTTTGGAATGGAGCCGCTACTAATAGCAAAAAGAGTGACCAGGCCTGATTATATTCTAAAAAATGCGGAATGCTACCGCTACCTCCCAACCCAAATCAAGAATAAGGGCCTATTCGACTTTACCTTAAGCATCAAAACATAGAATATGAAATCCTATTGAAAAGATGGAGCATCAAATTACAGCCTATATATTTTACCCAAATTAAAAAAAACAATCAGCACTATTCGTAATACTGACCATCTTAGATACAAGAGGAATACTAGACAAAGTCGGACGGAAGGAGGTCAACTGACACTAGTAATACACTTCTATTCAAGATGACTGAAACTCTTGCATTAACACATCCCTACGCAAATACAAAGAAGTAGACCTAGTATTACCCTTGTACTTAATATCGCAGAAAATCCTTAAACCTAGAATGACTACTATTTTAATATCAGACTTTGGAATGGAGCCGCTACAATTAGCAAAAAGAGTGACCAGGCCTGACTATATTCTAAAAAATGCGGAATGCTACCGCTACCTCCCAACCCAAATCAAGAATAAGGGCCTATTCGACTTTACCTTAAGCATCAAAACATAGAATATGAAATCCTATTGAAAAGATGGAGCATCAAATTACAGCCTATATATTTTACCCAAATTAAAAAAAACAAACAGCACTATTCGAAATACTGACCATCTTATATACAAGAGGAATACTAGACAGGGTCGGACAGAAGGTGGTAAATTCTGGCCAACTCAGTCTAGTATTACCCTTGTATTTAAGATGCCTGAAAATACGAGGGTTAATACATCCCTACGCAAATACAAAGAAGTAGACCTACTATTACCCTTGTACTTAATATCGCAGAAAATCCTAATACCTAGAGTGACTACTATTTTAGAATCAGACATTGGAATGGAGCCGCTACTAATAGCAAAAGGAGTGACCAGGCCTGACTATATTCTAAAAAATGCTACCGCTACCTCCCAACCCAAATCAAGAATAAGGGCCTATTCGACTTTACCCTAAGCATCAAACAATAAAATATGAAATCCTAGTTAAAAGATGGAGTATGAAATTAAAGCCTATATATGTTACCCAAATTAAAAAAAACAATCAGCACTATTCGTAATACTGACCATCTTAGATACAAGAGGTATACTAGACAAAGTCGGACAGAAGGAGGTCAACTGACACTAGTAATACACTTCTATTCAAGATGACTGAAACTCTTGCATTAACACATCCCTACGCAAATACAAAGAAGTAGACCTAGTATTACCCTTGTACTTAATATCGCAGAAAATCCTAATACCTAGAGTGACAACTCTTTTAGAATATGACTTTGGAATGGAGCCGCTACTAATAGCAAAAAGAGTGACCAGGCCTGATTATATTCTAAAAAATGCGGAATGCTACCGCTACCTCCCAACCCAAATCAAGAATAAGGGCCTATTCGACTTTACCTTAAGCATCAAAACATAGAATATGAAATCCTATTGAAAAGATGGAGCATCAAATTACAGCCTATATATGTTACCCAAATAAAAAAAACAAACAGCACTATTCGAAATACTGACCATCTTAGATACAAGAGGAATACTAGTCAGGGTCGGACAGAAGGAGGTAAATTCTGGCCAACTCAGACTAGTATTACCCTTGTATTTAAGATGACTGAAAATCCTAGGGTTAATACATCCCTACGCAAATACAAAGAAGTAGACCTAGTATTACCCTTGTACTTAATATCGCATAAAATCCTAACACCTAGAATGAGTACTGGTTTAGAATCAGACTTTGGAATGGAGCTGCTACTAATAGCAAAAAGTGTGACCAGGCCTGACTATATTCTAAAAAATGAGAAATGTCACCGCTAACTCCCTACGCAAGTGAAGAATAAGGGCCTATTCGAATTTACCCTAAGCATCAAAACATAGAATATGAAATCCTATTGAAAAGATGGAGCATCAAATTACAGCCTATATATTTTACCCAAATAAAAAAAAAACAAACGGCACTATTCGAAATACTGACCATCTTAGATACAAGAGGAATACTAGACAATGTCAGACAGAAGGAGGTAAATTCTGGTCAACTGACACTAGTAATACACTTTTATTCAAGATGACTGAAACTCCTTGCGTTAACACATCCCTACGCAAATACAAAGAAGTAGACCTACTATTACCCTTGTACTTAATATCGCAGAAAATCCTAATACCTAGAGTGACTACTATTTTAGAATCAGACTTTGGAATGGAGCCGCTACTAATAGCAAAAAGAGTGACCAGACCTGACTATATCCTAAAAAATGTGAATTGCTACCGCTACCTACCTACGCAATTGAAAAATAAGGGCCTATTCGACTTTACTCTAAGCATCAAACAATAAATTATGAAATCCTAGTTAAAAGATGGAGTATGAAATTAAAGCCTATATATGTTACCCAAATTAAAAAAAACAATCAGCACTATTCGTAATACTGACCATCTTAGATACAAGAGGAATACTAGACAAAGTCGGACAAAAGGAGGTGAATTCTGGCCAACTCAGACTAGTAGTACCCTTGTATTCAAGATGACTGAAACTCCTAGGGTTAACACATCCCTTTGAAGATAAAAAAAATAGACCTAGTATTACCCTTGTACTTAATATCGCATAAAATCCTAACACCTAGAATGAGTACTGGTTTAGAATCAGACTTTGGAATGGAGCTGCTACTAATAGCAAAAAGTGTGACCAGGCCTGACTATATTCTAAAAAATGAGAAATGTCACCGCTAACTCCCTACGCAAGTGAAGAATAAGGGCCTATTCGAATTTACCCTAAGCATCAAAACATAGAATATGAAATCCTATTGAAAAGATGGAGCATCAAATTACAGCCTATATATTTTACCCAAATAAAAAAAAAACAAACGGCACTATTCGAAATACTGACCATCTTAGATACAAGAGGAATACTAGACAATGTCAGACAGAAGGAGGTAAATTCTGGTCAACTGACACTAGTAATACACTTTTATTCAAGATGACTGAAACTCCTTGCGTTAACACATCCCTACGCAAATACAAAGAAGTAGACCTACTATTACCCTTGTACTTAATATCGCAGAAAATCCTAATACCTAGAGTGACTACTATTTTAGAATCAGACTTTGGAATGGAGCCGCTACTAATAGCAAAAAGAGTGACCAGACCTGACTATATCCTAAAAAATGTGAATTGCTACCGCTACCTACCTACGCAATTGAAAAATAAGGGCCTATTCGACTTTACTCTAAGCATCAAACAATAAATTATGAAATCCTAGTTAAAAGATGGAGTATGAAATTAAAGCCTATATATGTTACCCAAATTAAAAAAAACAATCAGCACTATTCGTAATACTGACCATCTTAGATACAAGAGGAATACTAGACAAAGTCGGACAAAAGGAGGTGAATTCTGGCCAACTCAGACTAGTAGTACCCTTGTATTCAAGATGACTGAAACTCCTAGGGTTAACACATCCCTTTGAAGATAAAAAAAATAGACCTAGTATTACCCTTGTACTTAATATCGCAGAAAATCCTTATACCTAGAATGACTACTATTTTAATATCAGACTTTGGAATGGAGCCGCTACAATTAGCAAAAAGAGTGACCAGGCCTGACTATATTCTAAAAAAATGAGGAATGGTACCGCTACCTCCCTACGCAAATGAAGAATAAAGGCCTATTCGACTTTACCCTAAGCATTAAAACATAAAATATGAAATCCTAGTGAGAAGATGGAGTATGAAATTAAAGACTATATATGTTACCCAAATTAAAAAAAGCAAACAGCACTATTCCTAATACTGACCTTCTTAGATACATGAGGAATACTAGACAATGTCAGAAAGAAGGAGGTAAATTCTGGTCAACTGACACTAGTAATACACTTTTATTCAAGATGACTGAAACTCCTTGCGTTAACACATCCCTACGCAAATACAAAGAAGTAGACCTACTATTACCCTTATACTTAATATCGCAGAAAATCCTAATACCTAGAGTGACTACTATTTTAGAATCAGACATTGGAATGGAGCCGCTACTAATAGCAAAAAGAGTTACCAGGCCTGATTATATTCTAAAAAATGCGGAATGCTACCGCTACCTACCTACGCATTCAACTTTACCCTAAGCATCAAACCATAAAATATAAAATTCTAGTAAAATGATGGAATATGAAATTTAAGCCTATGTATGTTACCCAAATTAAAAAAAACAAACAGCACTATTCGTAATACAGACCATCTTAGATACAAGAGGAATACTAGACAGGGTCGGACATAAGAAGGTAAATTCTGGCCAACTCAGTGTAGTATTACCCTTGTAGTTAAGATGACTGAAAATACTAGGGTTAATACATCCCTACGCAAATACAAAGAAGTAGACCTACTATTACCCTTGTACTTAATATCGCAGAAAATCCTAATACCTAGAGTGACTACTATTTTAGAATCAGACATTGGAATGGAGCCGCTACTAATAGCAAAAGGAGTGACCAGGCCTGACTATATTCTAAAAAATGAGAAATGTCACCGCTAACACCCTACGCAAGTGAAGAATAAGGGCCTATTCGACTTTACCCTAAGCATCAAAACATAAAATATGAAATCCTAGTGAGTATGAAATTAAAATTGGAGTATGAAATTAAAGACTATATATGTTACCCAAATTAAAAAAAGCAAACAGCACTATTCCTAACAATGACCTTCTTAGATACAAGAGGAATACTAGACAATGTCAGACAGAAGGAGGTAAATTCTGGCCAACTGACACTAGTAATACACTTTTATTCAAGATGACTGAAACTCCTTGCGTTAACACATCCCTACGCAAATACAAAGAAGTAGACCTACTATTACCCTTGTACTTAATATCGCAGAAAATCCTAATACCTAGAGTGACTACTATTTTAGAATCAGACATTGGAATGGAGCCGCTACTAATAGCAAAAAGAGTGACCAGGCCTAATTAACAGTGACTATATTCTAAAAAATGCTACCGCTACCTCCCTACCTAAATCAAGAATAAGGGCCTATTCGACTTTACCCTAAGCATCAAACAATAAATTATGAAATCCTAGTTAAAAGATGGAGTATGAAATTAAAGCCTATATATGTTACCCAAATTAAAAAAAACAATCAGCACTATTCGTAATACTGACCATCTTAGATACAAGAGGAATACTAGACAAAGTCGGACAAAAGGAGGTAAATTCTGGCCAACTCAGTTTAGTATTACCCTTGTAGTTAAGATGACTGAAAATACTAGGGTTAATACATCCCTACGCAAATACAAAGAAGTAGACCTACTATTACCCTTGTACTTAATATCGCAGAAAATCCTAACACCTAGAATGAGTACTTGTTTAGAATCAGACTTTGGAATGGAGCTGCTACTAATAGCAAAAAGTGTGACCAGGCCTGACTATATTCTAAAAAATGAGAAATGTCACCGCTAACTCCCTACGCAAGTGAAGAATAAGGTCCTATTCGACTTTACCCTAAGCATCAAAACATAAAATATGAAATCCTAGTGAGTATGAAATTAAAATTGGAGTATGAAATTAAAGACTATATATGTTACCCAAATTAAAAAAAGCAAACAGCACTATTCCTAACACTGACCTTCTTAGATACAAGAGGAATACTAGACAATGTCAGACAGAAGGAGGTAAATTCTGGTCAACTGACACTAGTAATACACTTTTATTCAAGATGACTGAAACTCCTTGCGTTAACACATCCCTACGCAAATACAAAGAAGTAGACCTACTATTACCCTTGTATTTAATATTGCATAAAATCCTAACACCTAGAATGAGTACTTGTTTAGAATCAGACTTTGAAATGGAGCTGCTACTAATAGCAAAAAGTGTGACCAGGCCTGACTTAACTCAAAAAAATGAGAAATGTCACCGCTAACTCCCTACGCAAGTGAAGAATAAGGGCCTATTCGACTTTACCCTAAGCATCAAAACATAGAATATGAAATCCTATTGAAAAGATGGAGCATCAAATTACAGCCTATATATTTTACCCAAATTAAAAAAAACAAACGGCACTATTCGAAATACTGACCATCTTAGATACATGAGGAATACTAGACAATGTCAGACAGAAGGAGGTAAATTCTGGTCAACTGACACTAGTAATACACTTTTATTCAAGATGACTGAAACTCCTTGCGTTAACACATCCCTACGCAAATACAAAGAAGTAGACATAGTATTACCCTTGTACTTAATATCGCAGAAAATCCTAATACCTAGAGTGACAACTCTTTTAGAATCCGAGTTTGGAATGGAGCCGCTACTAATAGCAAAAAGAGAGACCAGGCCTGACTATATTCTAAAAAATGCGAAATGCTACCGCTAACTCCCTACGCAAGTGAAGAATAAGGGCGTATTCGACTTTACCCTAAGCATCAAAACATAGAATATGAAATCCTATTGAAAAGATGGAGCATCAAATTACAGCCTATATATTTTACCCAAATTAAAAAAAACAAACAGCACTATTCGAAATACTGACCATCTTAGATACAAGAGGAATACTAGACAGGGTCGGACAGAAGGTGGTAAATTCTGGCCAACTCAGTCTAGTATTACCCTTGTATTTAAGATGCCTGAAAATACTAGGGTTAATACATCCCTACGCAAATACAAAGAAGTAGACCTACTATTACCCTTGTACTTAATATCGCAGAAAATCCTAATACCTAGAGTGACTACTATTTTAGAATCAGACATTGGAATGGAGCCGCTACTAATAGCAAAAGGAGTGACCAGGCCTGACTATATTCTAAAAAATGCGAAATGCTACCGCTAACTCCCTACGCAAGTGAAGAATAAGGGCGTATTCGACTTTACCCTAAGCATCAAAACATAGAATATGAAATCCTATTGAAAAGATGGAGCATCAAATTACAGCCTATATATTTTACCCAAATTAAAAAAAACAATCAGTACTATTCGTAATACTGACCATCTTAGATACAAGAGGAATACTAGACAAAGTCGGACGGAAGGAGGTCAACTGACACTAGTAATACACTTCTATTCAAGATGACTGAAACTCTTGCATTAACACATCCCTACGCAAATACAAAGAAGTAGACCTAGTATTACCCTTGTACTTAATATCGCAGAAAATCCTTAAACCTAGAATGACTACTATTTTAATATCAGACTTTGGAATGGAGCCGCTACAATTAGCAAAAAGAGTGACCAGGCCTGACTATATTCTAAAAAAATGAGGAATGGTACCGCTACCTCCCTACGCAAATGAAGAATAAAGGCCTATTCGACTTTACCCTAAGCATTAAAACATAAAATATGAAATCCTAGTGAGAAGATGGAGTATGAAATTAAAGACTATATATGTTACCCAAATTAAAAAAAGCAAACAGCACTATTCCTAATACTGACCTTCTTAGATACATGAGGAATACTAGACAATGTCAGAAAGAAGGAGGTAAATTCTGGTCAACTGACACTAGTAATACACTTTTATTCAAGATGACTGAAACTCCTTGCGTTAACACATCCCTACGCAAATACAAAGAAGTAGACCTACTATTACCCTTATACTTAATATCGCAGAAAATCCTAATACCTAGAGTGACTACTATTTTAGAATCAGACATTGGAATGGAGCCGCTACTAATAGCAAAAAGAGTGACCAGGCCTGATTATATTCTAAAAAATGCGGAATGCTACCGCTACCTACCTACGCATTCAACTTTACCCTAAGCATCAAACCATAAAATATAAAATTCTAGTAAAATGATGGAATATGAAATTTAAGCCTATGTATGTTACCCAAATTAAAAAAAACAAACAGCACTATTCGTAATACAGACCATCTTAGATACAAGAGGAATACTAGACAGGGTCGGACATAAGGAGGTAAATTCTGGCCAACTCAGTGTAGTATTACCCTTGTAGTTAAGATGACTGAAAATACTAGGGTTAATACATCCCTACGCAAATACAAAGAAGTAGACCTACTATTACCCTTGTACTTAATATCGCAGAAAATCCTAATACCTAGAGTGACTACTATTTTAGAATCAGACATTGGAATGGAGCCGCTACTAATAGCAAAAGGAGTGACCAGGCCTGACTATATTCTAAAAAATGAGAAATGTCACCGCTAACACCCTACGCAAGTGAAGAATAAGGGCCTATTCGACTTTACCCTAAGCATCAAAACATAAAATATGAAATCCTAGTGAGTATGAAATTAAAATTGGAGTATGAAATTAAAGACTATATATGTTACCCAAATTAAAAAAAGCAAACAGCACTATTCCTAACACTGACCTTCTTAGATACAAGAGGAATACTAGACAATGTCAGACAGAAGGAGGTAAATTCTGGTCAACTGACACTAGTAATACACTTTTATTCAAGATGACTGAAACTCCTTGCGTTAACACATCCCTACGCAAATACAAAGAAGTAGACCTACTATTACCCTTGTACTTAATATCGCAGAAAATCCTAATACCTAGAGTGACAACTCTTTTAGAATCCGAGTTTGGAATGGAGCCGCTACTAATAGCAAAAAGAGTGACCAGGCCTGACTATATTCTAAAAAATGCGAAATGCTACCGCTAACTCCCTACGCAAGTGAAGAATAAGGGCGTATTCGACTTTACCCTAAGCATCAAAACATAGAATATGAAATCCTATTGAAAAGATGGAGCATCAAATTACAGCCTATATATTTTACCCAAATTAAAAAAAACAAACAGCACTATTCGAAATACTGACCATCTTAGATACAAAAGGAATACTAGACAGGGTCGGACAGAAGGTGGTAAATTCTGGCCAACTCAGTCTAGTATTACCCTTGTATTTAAGATGCCTGAAAATACTAGGGTTAATACATCCCTACGCAAATACAAAGAAGTAGACCTACTATTACCCTTGTACTTAATATCGCAGAAAATCCTAATACCTAGAGTGACTACTATTTTAGAATCAGACATTGGAATGGAGCCGCTACTAATAGCAAAAAGAGTTACCAGGCCTGATTATATTCTAAAAAATGCGGAATGCTACCGCTACCTACCTACGCATTCAACTTTACCCTAAGCATCAAACCATAAAATATAAAATTCTAGTAAAATGATGGAATATGAAATTTAAGCCTATGTATGTTACCCAAATTAAAAAAAACAAACAGCACTATTCGTAATACAGACCATCTTAGATACAAGAGGAATACTAGACAGGGTCGGACATAAGAAGGTAAATTCTGGCCAACTCAGTGTAGTATTACCCTTGTAGTTAAGATGCCTGAAAATACTAGGGTTAATACATCCCTACGCAAATACAAAGAAGTAGACCTACTATTACCCTTGTACTTAATATCGCAGAAAATCCTAATACCTAGAGTGACTACTATTTTAGAATCAGACATTGGAATGGAGCCGCTACTAATAGCAAAAGGAGTGACCAGGCCTGACTATATTCTAAAAAATGAGAAATGTCACCGCTAACACCCTACACAAGTGAAGAATAAGGGCCTATTCGACTTTACCCTAAGCATCAAAACATAAAATATGAAATCCTAGTGAGTATGAAATTAAAATTGGAGTATGAAATTAAAGACTATATATGTTACCCAAATTAAAAAAAGCAAACAGCACTATTCCTAACACTGACCTTCTTAGATACAAGAGGAATACTAGACAATGTCAGACAGAAGGAGGTAAATTCTGGTCAACTGACACTAGTAATACACTTTTATTCAAGATGACTGAAACTCCTTGCGTTAACACATCCCTACGCAAATACAAAGAAGTAGACCTACTATTACCCTTGTACTTAATATCGCAGAAAATCCTAATACCTAGAGTGACAACTCTTTTAGAATCCGAGTTTGGAATGGAGCCGCTACTAATAGCAAAAAGAGTGACCAGGCCTGACTATATTCTAAAAAATGCGAAATGCTACCGCTAACTCCCTACGCAAGTGAAGAATAAGGGCGTATTCGACTTTACCCTAAGCATCAAAACATAGAATATGAAATCCTATTGAAAAGATGGAGCATCAAATTACAGCCTATATATTTTACCCAAATTAAAAAAAACAAACAGCACTATTCGAAATACTGACCATCTTAGATACAAGAGGAATACTAGACAGGGTCGGACAGAAGGTGGTAAATTCTGGCCAACTCAGTCTAGTATTACCCTTGTATTTAAGATGCCTGAAAATACTAGGGTTAATACATCCCTACGCAAATACAAAGAAGTAGACCTACTATTACCCTTGTACTTAATATCGCAGAAAATCCTAATACCTAGAGTGACTACTATTTTAGAATCAGACATTGGAATGGAGCCGCTACTAATAGCAAAAGGAGTGACCAGGCCTGACTATATTCTAAAAAATGAGAAATGTCACCGCTAACACCCTACGCAAGTGAAGAATAAGGTCCTATTCGACTTTACCCTAAGCATCAAAACATAAAATATGAAATCCTAGTGAGTATGAAATTAAAATTGGAGTATGAAATTAAAGACTATATATGTTACCCAAATTAAAAAAAGCAAACAGCACTATTCCTAACACTGACCTTCTTAGATACAAGAGGAATACTAGACAATGTCAGACAGAAGGAGGTAAATTCTGGTCAACTGACACTAGTAATACACTTTTATTCAAGATGACTGAAACTCCTTGCGTTAACACATCCCTACGCAAATACAAAGAAGTAGACCTACTATTACCCTTGTACTTAATATCGCAGAAAATCCTAATACCTAGAGTGACAACTCTTTTAGAATCCGAGTTTGGAATGGAGCCGCTACTAATAGCAAAAAGAGTGACCAGGCCTGACTATATTCTAAAAAATGCGAAATGCTACCGCTAACTCCCTACGCAAGTGAAGAATAAGGGCGTATTCGACTTTACCCTAAGCATCAAAACATAGAATATGAAATCCTATTGAAAAGATGGAGCATCAAATTACAGCCTATATATTTTACCCAAATTAGAAAAAACAAACAGCACTATTCGAAATACTGACCATCTTAGATACAAGAGGAATACTAGACAGGGTCGGACAGAAGGAGGTAAATTCTGGCCAACTCAGTCTAGTATTACCCTTGTATTTAAGATGCCTGAAAATACTAGGGTTAATACATCCCTACGCAAATAAAAAGAAGTAGACCTACTATTACCCTTGTACTTAATATCGCAGAAAATCCTAATACCTAGAGTGACTACTATTTTAGAATCAGACATTGGAATGGAGCCGCTACTAATAGCAAAAGGAGTGACCAGGCCTGACTATATTCTAAAAAATGCTACCGCTACCTCCCAACCCAAATCAAGAATAAGGGCCTATTCGACTTTACCCTAAGCATCAAACAATAAAATATGAAATCCTAGTTAAAAGATGGAGTATGAAATTAAAGCCTATATATGTTACCCAAATTAAAAAAAACAATCAGCACTATTTGTAATACTGACCATCTTAGATACAAGAGGTATACTAGACAAAGTCGGACAGAAGGAGGTCAACTGACACTAGTAATACACTTCTATTCAAGATGACTGAAACTCTTGCATTAACACATCCCTACGCAAATACAAAGAAGTAGACCTAGTATTACCCTTGTACTTAATATCGCAGAAAATCCTAATACCTAGAGTGACAACTCTTTTAGAATATGACTTTGGAATGGAGCCGCTACTAATAGCAAAAGGAGTGACCAGGCCTGACTATATTCTAAAAAATGAGAAATGTCACCGCTAACACCCTACGCAAGTGAAGAATAAGGTCCTATTCGACTTTACCCTAAGCATCAAAACATAAAATATGAAATCCTATTGAAAAGATGGAGCATCAAATTACAGCCTATATATGTTACCCAAATTAAAAAAAACAAACAGCACTATTCGAAATACTGACCATCTTAGATACCAGAGGAATGCTAGACAGGGTCGGACAGAAGGAGGTAAATTCTGGCCAACTCAGACTAGTATTACCCTTGTATTTAAGATGACTGAAAATCCTAGGGTTAATACATCCCTACGCAAATACAAAGAAGTAGACCTAGTATTACCCTTGTACTTAATATCGCATAAAATCCTAACACCTAGAATGAGTACTGGTTTAGAATCAGACTTTGGAATGGAGCTGCTACTAATAGCAAAAAGTGTGACCAGGCCTGACTATATTCTAAAAAATGAGAAATGTCACCGCTAACTCCCTACGCAAGTGAAGAATAAGGGCCTATTCGACTTTACCCTAAGCATCAAAACATAGAATATGAAATCCTATTGAAAAGATGGAGCATCAAATTACTGCCTATATACGTTACCCAAATTAAAAAAAACAAACAGCACTATTCCTAATACTGACCTTCTTAGATACATAAGGAATACTAGACAATGTCAGACAGAAGGAGGTAAATTCTGGTCAACTGACACTAGCAAAACACTTTTATTCAAGATGACTGAAACTCCTTGCGTTAACACATCCCTTTGAAGATAAAAAAAATAGTCCTAGTATTACCCTTGTACTTGATATCGCAGAAAATCCTTATACCTAGAATGACTAATATTTTAAGATCAGAGTTTGGAATGGAGCCGCTACAATTAGCAAAAAGATTGACCAGGCCTGACTATATTCTAAAAAAATGAGGAATGGTACCGCTACCTCCCTACGCAAATGAAGAATTAGGGCCTATTCGACTTTACCCTAAGCATTAAAACATAAAATATGAAATCATAGTGAGTAGTTGGAGTATGAAATTAAAGACTATATATGTTACCCAAATTAAAAAAAGCAAACAGCACTATTCCTAATACTGACCTTCTTAGATACAAGAGGAATACTAGACAATGTCAGACAGAAGGAGGTAAATTCTGGTCAACTGACACTAGTAATACACTTTTATTCAAGATGACTGAAACTCCTTGGGTTAACACATCCCTACGCAAATACAAAGAAGTAGACCTACTATTACCCTTGTACTTAATATCGCAGAAAATCCTAATACCTAGAGTGACAACTCTTTTAGAATCCGAGTTTGGAATGGAGCCGCTACTAATAGCAAAAAGAGTGACCAGGCCTGACTATATTCTAAAAAATGCGGAATGCTACCGCTACCTACCTACGCATTCGACTTTACCCTAAGCATCAAACAATATAATATGAAATCCTAGTAAAATGATGGAATATGAAATTTAAGCCTAAATATGTTACCTAAATTAAAAAAAACAATCAGCACTATTCGTAATACTGACCATCTTAGATACAAGAGGAATCTAGACAAAGTCGGACAGAAGGAGGTAAATTCTGGTCAACTCAGACTAGTAGTACCCTTGTATTTAAGATGACTGAAAATGCTAGGGTTAACACATCCCTACGCAAATACAAATAAGTAGACCTAGTATTACCCTTGTATTTAATATTGCATAAAATCCTAACACCTAGAATGAGTACTTGATTAGAATCAGACTTTGAAATGGAGCTGCTACTAATAGCAAAAAGTGTGACCAGGCCTGACTTAATTCTAAAAAATGAGAAATGTCACCGCTAACTCCCTACGCAAGTGAAGAATAAGGGCCTATTCGACTTTACCCTAAGCATCAAAACATAGAATATGAAATCCTATTGAAAAGATGGAGCATCAAATTACAGCCTATATATTTTACCCAAATTAAAAAAAAACAAACGGCACTATTCGAAATACTGACCATCTTAGATACAAGAGGAATACTAGACAATGTCAGACAGAAGGAGGTAAATTCTGGTCAACTGACACTAGTAATACACTTTTATTCAAGATGACTGAAACTCCTTGCGTTAACACATCCCTACGCAAATACAAAGAAGTAGACCTACTATTACCCTTATACTTAATATCGCAGAAAATCCTAATACCTAGAGTGACTACTATTTTAGAATCAGACATTGGAATGGAGCCGCTACTAATAGCAAAAAGAGTGACCAGGCCTGATTATATTCTAAAAAATGCGGAATGCTACCGCTACCTACCTACGCATTCAACTTTACCCTAAGCATCAAACCATAAAATATAAAATTCTAGTAAAATGATGGAATATGAAATTTAAGCCTATGTATGTTACCCAAATTAAAAAAAACAAACAGCACTATTCGTAATACAGACCATCTTAGATACAAGAGGAATACTAGACAGGGTCGGACATAAGGAGGTAAATTCTGGCCAACTCAGTGTAGTATTACCCTTGTAGTTAAGATGACTGAAAATACTAGGGTTAATACATCCCTACGCAAATACAAAGAAGTAGACCTACTATTACCCTTGTACTTAATATCGCAGAAAATCCTAACACCTAGAATGAGTACTTGTTTAGAATCAGACTTTGGAATGGAGCTGCTACTAATAGCAAAAAGTGTGACCAGGCCTGACTATATTCTAAAAAATGAGAAATGTCACCGCTAACACCCTACGCAAGTGAAGAATAAGGTCCTATTCGACTTTACCCTAAGCATCAAAACATAAAATATGAAATCCTAGTGAGTATGAAATTAAAATTGGAGTATGAAATTAAAGACTATATATGTTACCCAAATTAAAAAAAGCAAACAGCACTATTCCTAACACTGACCTTCTTAGATACAAGAGGAATACTAGACAATGTCAGACAGAAGGAGGTAAATTCTGGTCAACTGACACTAGTAATACACTTTTATTCAAGATGACTGAAACTCCTTGCGTTAACACATCCCTACCCAAATACAAAGAAGTAGACCTACTATTACCCTTGTACTTAATATCGCAGAAAATCCTAATACCTAGAGTGACAACTCTTTTAGAATCCGAGTTTGGAATGGAGCCGCTACTAATAGCAAAAAGAGTGACCAGGCCTGACTATATACTAAAAAATGTGAAATGCTACCGCTAACTCCCTACGCAAGTGAAGAATAAGGGCGTATTCGACTTTACCCTAAGCATCAAAACATAGAATATGAAATCCTATTGAAAAGATGGAGCATCAAATTACAGCCTATATATTTTACCCAAATTAAAAAAAACAAACAGCACTATTCGAAATACTGACCATCTTAGATACAAGAGGAATACTAGACAGGGTCGGACAGAAGGTGGTAAATTCTGGCCAACTCAGTCTAGTATTACCCTTGTATTTAAGATGCCTGAAAATACTAGGGTTAATACATCCCTACGCAAATAAAAAGAAGTAGACCTACTATTACCCTTGTACTTAATATCGCAGAAAATCCTAATACCTAGAGTGACTACTATTTTAGAATCAGACATTGGAATGGAGCCGCTACTAATAGCAATAGGAGTGACCAGGCCTGACTATATTCTAAAAAATGCTACGGCTACCTCCCTACCCAAATCAAGAATAAGAGCCTATTCGACTTTACCCTAAGCATCAAACAATAAAATATGAAATCCTAGTTAAAAGATGGAGTATGAAATTAAAGCTATGTATGTTATATATATAGCTATATATATATGTTACCCAATTAAAAAAAAACAATCAGCACTATTCGTAATACTGACCATCTTAGATACAAGAGGAATACTAGACAGGGTCGGACAGAAGGAGGTAAATTCTGGCCAACTCAGACTAGTATTACCCTTGTATTTAAGATGACTGAAACTCCTAGGGTTAACACATCCCTACGCAAATACAAAGAAGTAGACCTACTATTACCCTTATACTTAATATCGCAGAAAATCCTAATACCTAGAGTGACTACTATTTTAGAATCAGACATTGGAATGGAGCCGCTACTAATAGCAAAAAGAGTGACCAGGCCTGATTATATTCTAAAAAATGCGGAATGCTACCGCTACCTACCTACGCATTCAACTTTACCCTAAGCATCAAACCATAAAATATAAAATTCTAGTAAAATGATGGAATATGAAATTTAAGCCTATGTATGTTACCCAAATTAAAAAAAACAAACAGCACTATTCGTAATACAGACCATCTTAGATACAAGAGGAATACTAGACAGGGTCGGACATAAGGAGGTAAATTCTGGCCAACTCAGTGTAGTATTACCCTTGTAGTTAAGATGACTGAAAATACTAGGGTTAATACATCCCTACGCAAATACAAAGAAGTAGACCTACTATTACCCTTGTACTTAATATCGCAGAAAATCCTAACACCTAGAATGAGTACTTGTTTAGAATCAGACTTTGGAATGGAGCTGCTACTAATAGCAAAAAGTGTGACCAGGCCTGACTATATTCTAAAAAATGAGAAATGTCACCGCTAACACCCTACGCAAGTGAAGAATAAGGTCCTATTCGACTTTACCCTAAGCATCAAAACATAAAATATGAAATCCTAGTGAGTATGAAATTAAAATTGGAGTATGAAATTAAAGACTATATATGTTACCCAAATTAAAAAAAGCAAACAGCACTATTCCTAACACTGACCTTCTTAGATACAAGAGGAATACTAGACAATGTCAGACAGAAGGAGGTAAATTCTGGTCAACTGACACTAGTAATACACTTTTATTCAAGATGACTGAAACTCCTTGCGTTAACACATCCCTACCCAAATACAAAGAAGTAGACCTACTATTACCCTTGTACTTAATATCGCAGAAAATCCTAATACCTAGAGTGACAACTCTTTTAGAATCCGAGTTTGGAATGGAGCCGCTACTAATAGCAAAAAGAGTGACCAGGCCTGACTATATACTAAAAAATGTGAAATGCTACCGCTAACTCACTACGCAAGTGAAGAATAAGGGCGTATTCGACTTTACCCTAAGCATCAAAACATAGAATATGAAATCCTATTGAAAAGATGGAGCATCAAATTACAGCCTATATATTTTACCCAAATTAAAAAAAACAAACAGCACTATTCGAAATACTGACCATCTTAGATACAAGAGGAATACTAGACAGGGTCGGACAGAAGGTGGTAAATTCTGGCCAACTCAGTCTAGTATTACCCTTGTATTTAAGATGCCTGAAAATACTAGGGTTAATACATCCCTACGCAAATAAAAAGAAGTAGACCTACTATTACCCTTGTACTTAATATCGCAGAAAATCCTAATACCTAGAGTGACTACTATTTTAGAATCAGACATTGGAATGGAGCCGCTACTAATAGCAAAAGGAGTGACCAGGCCTGACTATATTCTAAAAAATGCTACGGCTACCTCCCTACCCAAATCAAGAATAAGAGCCTATTCGACTTTACCCTAAGCATCAAACAATAAAATATGAAATCCTAGTTAAAAGATGGAGTATGAAATTAAAGCTATGTATGTTATATATATAGCTATATATATATGTTACCCAATTAAAAAAAAACAATCAGCACTATTCGTAATACTGACCATCTTAGATACAAGAGGAATACTAGACAGGGTCGGACAGAAGGAGGTAAATTCTGGCCAACTCAGACTAGTATTACCCTTGTATTTAAGATGACTGAAAATCCTAGGGTTAATACATCCCCACGCAAATACAAAGAAGTAGACCTACTATTACCCTTGTACTTAATATCGCAAAAAATCCTAATACCTAGAATGAGTACTTGTTTAGAATCAGACTTTGGAATGGAGCTACTACTAATAGCAAAAAGTGTGACCAGGCCTGACTATATTCTAAAAAATAAGAAATGTCACCGCTAACTCCCTACGCAAGTAAAGAATAAGCGCCAATTCGACTTTATCCTAAGCATCAAAACATAGAATATGAAATCCTATTGAAAAGATGGAGCATCAAATTACAGCCTATATATGTTACCCAAATTAAAAACAACAAACAGCACTATTCGAAATACTGACCATCTTAGATACAAGAGGAATACTAGACAGGGTCGGACAGAAGGAAGTAAATTCTGGCCAACTCAGTGTAGTATTACCCTTGTATTTAAGATGACTGAAAATACTAGGGTTCATACATCCCTACGCAAATACAAAGAAGTAGACCTAGTATTACCCTTGTACTTAATATCGCAGAAAATCCTAATACCTAGAGTGACAACTCTTTTAGAATCAGACTTTGGAATGGAGCCACTACTAATAGCAAAAAGAGTGACCAGGCCTGATTATATTCTAAAAAATGCGCAAAGCTACCGCTACCTACCTAGGCATTCAACTTTACCCTAAGCATCAAACCATAAAATATGAAATCCTAGTAAAATGATGGAATATGAAATTTAAGCCTATGTATGTTACCCAAATTAAAAAAAACAAACAGCACTATTCGTAATACAGACCATCTTAGATACTAGAGGAATACTAGACAGGGTCAGACAGAAGGAGGTAAATTCTGGCCAACTCAGTGTAGTATTACCCTTGTATTTAAGATGACTAAAATACTAGGGTTAATACATCCCTACGCAAATACAAAGAAGTAGACCTACTATTACCCTTGTACTTAATATCGCATAAAATCCTAACACCTAGAATGAGTACTTGTTTAGAATCAGACTTTGGAATGGAGCTGCTACTAATACCAAAAAGTATGACCAGGCCTGACTATATTCTAAAAAATGAGAAATGTTACCGCTAACTCCCTACGCAAGTGAAGAATAAGGGCCTATTCGACTTTACCCTAAGCATCAAAACATAGAATATGAAATCCTATTGAAAAGATGGAGCATCAAATTACAGCCTATATATTTTACCCAAATTAAAAAAAAACAAACGGCACTATTCGAAATACTGACCATCTTAGATACAAGAGGAATACTAGACAATGTCAGACAGAAGGAGGTAAATTCTGGTCAACTGACACTAGTAATACACTTTTATTCAAGATGACTGAAACTCCTTGCGTTAACACATCCCTACGCAAATACAAAGAAGTAGACCTACTATTACCCTTATACTTAATATCGCAGAAAATCCTAATACCTAGAGTGACTACTATTTTAGAATCAGACATTGGAATGGAGCCGCTACTAATAGCAAAAAGAGTGACCAGGCCTGATTATATTCTAAAAAATGCGGAATGCTACCGCTACCTACCTACGCATTCAACTTTACCCTAAGCATCAAACCATAAAATATAAAATTCTAGTAAAATGATGGAATATGAAATTTAAGCCTATGTATGTTACCCAAATTAAAAAAAACAAACAGCACTATTCGTAATACAGACCATCTTAGATACAAGAGGAATACTAGACAGGGTCGGACATAAGGAGGTAAATTCTGGCCAACTCAGTGTAGTATTACCCTTGTAGTTAAGATGACTGAAAATACTAGGGTTAATACATCCCTACGCAAATACAAAGAAGTAGACCTACTATTACCCTTGTACTTAATATCGCAGAAAATCCTAACACCTAGAATGAGTACTTGTTTAGAATCAGACTTTGGAATGGAGCTGCTACTAATAGCAAAAAGTGTGACCAGGCCTGACTATATTCTAAAAAATGAGAAATGTCACCGCTAACACCCTACGCAAGTGAAGAATAAGGTCCTATTCGACTTTACCCTAAGCATCAAAACATAAAATATGAAATCCTAGTGAGTATGAAATTAAAATTGGAGTATGAAATTAAAGACTATATATGTTACCCAAATTAAAAAAAGCAAACAGCACTATTCCTAACACTGACCTTCTTAGATACAAGAGGAATACTAGACAATGTCAGACAGAAGGAGGTAAATTCTGGTCAACTGACACTAGTAATACACTTTTATTCAAGATGACTGAAACTCCTTGCGTTAACACATCCCTACCCAAATACAAAGAAGTAGACCTACTATTACCCTTGTACTTAATATCGCAGAAAATCCTAATACCTAGAGTGACAACTCTTTTAGAATCCGAGTTTGGAATGGAGCCGCTACTAATAGCAAAAAGAGTGACCAGGCCTGACTATATACTAAAAAATGTGAAATGCTACCGCTAACTCCCTACGCAAGTGAAGAATAAGGGCGTATTCGACTTTACCCTAAGCATCAAAACATAGAATATGAAATCCTATTGAAAAGATGGAGCATCAAATTACAGCCTATATATTTTACCCAAATTAAAAAAAACAAACAGCACTATTCGAAATACTGACCATCTTAGATACAAGAGGAATACTAGACAGGGTCGGACAGAAGGTGGTAAATTCTGGCCAACTCAGTCTAGTATTACCCTTGTATTTAAGATGCCTGAAAATACTAGGGTTAATACATCCCTACGCAAATAAAAAGAAGTAGACCTACTATTACCCTTGTACTTAATATCGCAGAAAATCCTAATACCTAGAGTGACTACTATTTTAGAATCAGACATTGGAATGGAGCCGCTACTAATAGCAATAGGAGTGACCAGGCCTGACTATATTCTAAAAAATGCTACGGCTACCTCCCTACCCAAATCAAGAATAAGAGCCTATTCGACTTTACCCTAAGCATCAAACAATAAAATATGAAATCCTAGTTAAAAGATGGAGTATGAAATTAAAGCTATGTATGTTATATATATAGCTATATATATATGTTACCCAATTAAAAAAAAACAATCAGCACTATTCGTAATACTGACCATCTTAGATACAAGAGGAATACTAGACAGGGTCGGACAGAAGGAGGTAAATTCTGGCCAACTCAGACTAGTATTACCCTTGTATTTAAGATGACTGAAACTCCTAGGGTTAACACATCCCTACGCAAATACAAAGAAGTAGACCTACTATTACCCTTATACTTAATATCGCAGAAAATCCTAATACCTAGAGTGACTACTATTTTAGAATCAGACATTGGAATGGAGCCGCTACTAATAGCAAAAAGAGTGACCAGGCCTGATTATATTCTAAAAAATGCGGAATGCTACCGCTACCTACCTACGCATTCAACTTTACCCTAAGCATCAAACCATAAAATATAAAATTCTAGTAAAATGATGGAATATGAAATTTAAGCCTATGTATGTTACCCAAATTAAAAAAAACAAACAGCACTATTCGTAATACAGACCATCTTAGATACAAGAGGAATACTAGACAGGGTCGGACATAAGGAGGTAAATTCTGGCCAACTCAGTGTAGTATTACCCTTGTAGTTAAGATGACTGAAAATACTAGGGTTAATACATCCCTACGCAAATACAAAGAAGTAGACCTACTATTACCCTTGTACTTAATATCGCAGAAAATCCTAACACCTAGAATGAGTACTTGTTTAGAATCAGACTTTGGAATGGAGCTGCTACTAATAGCAAAAAGTGTGACCAGGCCTGACTATATTCTAAAAAATGAGAAATGTCACCGCTAACACCCTACGCAAGTGAAGAATAAGGTCCTATTCGACTTTACCCTAAGCATCAAAACATAAAATATGAAATCCTAGTGAGTATGAAATTAAAATTGGAGTATGAAATTAAAGACTATATATGTTACCCAAATTAAAAAAAGCAAACAGCACTATTCCTAACACTGACCTTCTTAGATACAAGAGGAATACTAGACAATGTCAGACAGAAGGAGGTAAATTCTGGTCAACTGACACTAGTAATACACTTTTATTCAAGATGACTGAAACTCCTTGCGTTAACACATCCCTACCCAAATACAAAGAAGTAGACCTACTATTACCCTTGTACTTAATATCGCAGAAAATCCTAATACCTAGAGTGACAACTCTTTTAGAATCCGAGTTTGGAATGGAGCCGCTACTAATAGCAAAAAGAGTGACCAGGCCTGACTATATACTAAAAAATGTGAAATGCTACCGCTAACTCACTACGCAAGTGAAGAATAAGGGCGTATTCGACTTTACCCTAAGCATCAAAACATAGAATATGAAATCCTATTGAAAAGATGGAGCATCAAATTACAGCCTATATATTTTACCCAAATTAAAAAAAACAAACAGCACTATTCGAAATACTGACCATCTTAGATACAAGAGGAATACTAGACAGGGTCGGACAGAAGGTGGTAAATTCTGGCCAACTCAGTCTAGTATTACCCTTGTATTTAAGATGCCTGAAAATACTAGGGTTAATACATCCCTACGCAAATAAAAAGAAGTAGACCTACTATTACCCTTGTACTTAATATCGCAGAAAATCCTAATACCTAGAGTGACTACTATTTTAGAATCAGACATTGGAATGGAGCCGCTACTAATAGCAAAAGGAGTGACCAGGCCTGACTATATTCTAAAAAATGCTACGGCTACCTCCCTACCCAAATCAAGAATAAGAGCCTATTCGACTTTACCCTAAGCATCAAACAATAAAATATGAAATCCTAGTTAAAAGATGGAGTATGAAATTAAAGCTATGTATGTTATATATATAGCTATATATATATGTTACCCAATTAAAAAAAAACAATCAGCACTATTCGTAATACTGACCATCTTAGATACAAGAGGAATACTAGACAGGGTCGGACAGAAGGAGGTAAATTCTGGCCAACTCAGACTAGTATTACCCTTGTATTTAAGATGACTGAAAATCCTAGGGTTAATACATCCCCACGCAAATACAAAGAAGTAGACCTACTATTACCCTTGTACTTAATATCGCAAAAAATCCTAATACCTAGAATGAGTACTTGTTTAGAATCAGACTTTGGAATGGAGCTACTACTAATAGCAAAAAGTGTGACCAGGCCTGACTATATTCTAAAAAATAAGAAATGTCACCGCTAACTCCCTACGCAAGTAAAGAATAAGCGCCAATTCGACTTTATCCTAAGCATCAAAACATAGAATATGAAATCCTATTGAAAAGATGGAGCATCAAATTACAGCCTATATATGTTACCCAAATTAAAAACAACAAACAGCACTATTCGAAATACTGACCATCTTAGATACAAGAGGAATACTAGACAGGGTCGGACAGAAGGAAGTAAATTCTGGCCAACTCAGTGTAGTATTACCCTTGTATTTAAGATGACTGAAAATACTAGGGTTCATACATCCCTACGCAAATACAAAGAAGTAGACCTAGTATTACCCTTGTACTTAATATCGCAGAAAATCCTAATACCTAGAGTGACAACTCTTTTAGAATCAGACTTTGGAATGGAGCCACTACTAATAGCAAAAAGAGTGACCAGGCCTGATTATATTCTAAAAAATGCGCAAAGCTACCGCTACCTACCTAGGCATTCAACTTTACCCTAAGCATCAAACCATAAAATATGAAATCCTAGTAAAATGATGGAATATGAAATTTAAGCCTATGTATGTTACCCAAATTAAAAAAAACAAACAGCACTATTCGTAATACAGACCATCTTAGATACTAGAGGAATACTAGACAGGGTCAGACAGAAGGAGGTAAATTCTGGCCAACTCAGTGTAGTATTACCCTTGTATTTAAGATGACTAAAATACTAGGGTTAATACATCCCTACGCAAATACAAAGAAGTAGACCTACTATTACCCTTGTACTTAATATCGCATAAAATCCTAACACCTAGAATGAGTACTTGTTTAGAATCAGACTTTGGAATGGAGCTGCTACTAATACCAAAAAGTATGACCAGGCCTGACTATATTCTAAAAAATGAGAAATGTTACCGCTAACTCCCTACGCAAGTGAAGAATAAGGGCCTATTCGACTTTACCCTAAGCATCAAAACATAGAATATGAAATCCTATTGAAAAGATGGAGCATCAAATTACAGCCTATATATTTTACCCAAATTAAAAAAAACAATCAGCACTATTCGAAATACTGACCATCTTAGATACAAGAGGAAAACTAGACAAAGTCGGACAGAAGGAGGTAAATTCTGGCCAACTCAGACTAGTAGTACCCTTGTATTTAAGATGACTGAAAATACTAGGGTTAACACATCCCTACGCAAATACAAAGAAGTAGACCTACTATTACCCTTGTACTTAATATCGCAGAAAATCCTAATACCTAGAGTGACTACTATTTTAGAATCAGACATTGGAATGGAGCCGCTACTAATAGCAAAAAGAGTGACCAGGCCTGACTATATTCTAAAAAATTCTACCACTACCTCCCTACCCAAATCAAGAATAAGGGAGTATTCGACTTTACCCTAAGCATCAAACAATGAAATATGAAATCCTAGTTAAAAGATGGAGTATGAAATTAAAGCCTATGTATGTTACCCAAATTAAAAAAAACAATCAGCACTATTCGAAATACTGACCATCTTAAATACAAGAGGAAAACTAGACAAAGTCGGACAGAAGGAGGTAAATTCTGGCCAACTCAGACTAGTAGTACCCTTGTATTTAAGATGACTGAAAATACTAGGGTTAACACATCCCTACGCAAATACAAAGAAGTAGACCTACTATTACCCTTGTACTTAATATCGCAGAAAATCGTAATACCTAGAGTGACAACTCTTTTAGAATCAGACTTTGGAATGGAGCCACTACTAATAGCAAAAAGAGAGACCAGGCCTGATTATATTCTAAAAAATGAGAAATGTCACCGCTATCTACCTACGCAAGTGAAGAATAAGGGCCTATTCGACTTTACCCTAAGCATCAAAACATAGAATATGAAATCCTATTGAAAAGATGGAGCATCAAATTACATTCTATATATGTTACCCAAATTAAAAAAAACAAACAGCACTATTCCTAATACTGACCTTCTTAGATACAAGAGGAATACTAGACAATGTCAGACAGAAGGAGGTAAATTCTGGTCAACTGACACTAGTAATACACTTTTATTCAAGATGACTGAAACTCCTTGCGTTAACACATCCCTACGCAAATACAAAGAAGTAGACCTACTATTACCCTTGTACTTAATATCGCAGAAAATCCTAATACCTAGAGTGACTAGTATTTTAGAATCAGACATTGGAATGGAGCCGCTACTAATAGCAAAAAGAGTGACCAGGCCTGACTATATTCTAAAAAATGCTACCGCTACCTCCCAACCCAAATCAAGAATAAGGGCCTATTCGACTTTACCCTAAGCATCAAACAATAAAATATGAAATCCTAGTTAAAAGATGGAGTATGAAATTAAAGCCTATATATGTTACCCAAATTAAAAAAAACAATCAGCACTATTTGTAATACTGACCATCTTAGATACAAGAGGAATACTAGACAAAGTCGGACAGAAGGAGGTCAACTGACACTAGTAATACACTTCTATTCAAGATGACTGAAACTCCTTGCATTAACACATCCCTACGCAAATACAAAGAAGTAGACCTAGTATTACCCTTGTACTTAATTTCACAGAAAATCCTAATACCTAGAGTGACAACTCTTTTAGAATCAGACTTTGGAATGGAGCCGCTACTAATAGCAAAAAGAGTGACCAGGCCTGATTATATTCTAAAAAATGCGGAATGCTACCGCTACCTAAATACGCATTCAACTTTACCCTAAGCATCAAACCATAAAATATAAAATCCTAGTAAAATGATGGAATATGAAATTTAAGCCTATGTATGTTACCCAAATTAAAAAAAACAAACAGCACTATTCGTAATACAGACCATCTTAGATACAAGAGGAATACTAGACAGGGTCGGACAGAAGGAGGTAAATTCTGGCCAACTCAGTGTAGTATTACCCTTGTAGTTAAGATGACTGAAAATACTAGGGTTAATACATCCCTACGCTAATGCAATGAAGTAGACCTACTATTACCCTTGTACTTAATATCGCAAAAATTTCTAATACCTAGAATGAGTACTTGTTTAGAATCAGACTTTGGAATAGAGCTGCTACTAATAGCAAAAAGTGTGACCAGGACTGACTATATCCTAAAAAATGAGAAATGTCACAACTAACTCCCTACGCAAGTGAAGAATAAGGGCCTATTCGACTTTAGCGTAAGCATCAAAATATAGAATATGAAATCCTATTGAAAAGATGGAGCATCAAATTACAGCCTATATATTTTACCCAAATAAATAAAAACAAACAGCACTATTCAAAATACTGAACATCTTAGATACAAGAGGAATACTTGACCGGGTCGGACAGAAAGTGGTAAATTCTGGCCAACTCAGTCTAGTATTACCCTTGTATTTAAGATGACTGAAAATACTAGGGTTAATACATCCCTACGCAAATACAAAGAAGTAGACCTACTATTACCCTTGTACTTAATATCGCAGAAAATCCTAATACCTAGAGTGACTACTATTTTAGAATCAGACATTGGAATGGAGCCGCTACTAATAGCAAAAAGAGTGACCAGACCTGACTATATTCTAAAAAATGCTACCGCTACCTCCCTACCCAAATCAAGAATAAGGGCCTATTCGACTTTACCCTAAGCATCAAACAATAAATTATGAAATCCTAGTTAAAAGATGGGGTATGAAATTAAAGCCAATCTATGTTACCCAAATTAAAAAAAACAAACAGCACTATTCGAAATACTGACTATCTTAGATACAAGAGGAATACTAGAGTGGGTCGGACAGAAGGAGGTAAATTCTGGCCAACTCAGACTAGTAGTACCCTTGTATTTAAGATGACTGAAAATACTAGGGTTAATACATCCCTACGCAAATACATAGAAGTAGACCTAGTATTACCCTTGCACTTAATATCGCATAAAATCCTAACACCTAGAATGAGTACTTGTTTAAAATCAGACATTGGAATGGAGCCGCTACTAATAGCAAAAAGAGTGACCAGGCCTGACTATCTTCTAATAAATGCTACCGCTACCTCCCTACCCAAATCAAGAATAAGGGCCTATTCCACTTTACCCTAAGCATCAAACAATAAAATATGAAATCCTAGTTAAAAGATGGAGTATGAAATTAAAGCTATATATGTTATATATATAGCTATATATATATATATAGATATATGTTACCCAATTAAAAAAAAACAATCAGCACTATTCGTAGTACTGACCATCTTAGATACAAGAGGAATACTAGGCAGGGTCGGACAGAAGGAGGTAAATTCTGGCCAACTCATACTAGTAGTACCCTTGTATTTAAGATGACTGAAAATCCTAGGGTTAATACATCCCTACGCTAATACAATGAAGTAGACCTACTATTACCCTTGTACTTAATATCGCAAAAAATTCTAATACCTAGAATGAGTACTTGTTTAGAATCAGACTTTGGAATAGAGCTGCTACTAATAGCAAAAAGTGTGACCAGGACTGACTATATCCTAAAAAATGAGAAATGTCACCACTAACTCCCTACGCAAGTGAAGAATAAGGGCCTATTCGACTTTAGCGTAAGCATCAAAACATAGAATATGAAATCCTATTGAAAAGATGGAGCATCAAATTACAGCCTATATATTTTACCCAAATTAAAAAAAACAAACAGCACTATTCGAAATACTGACCATCTTAGATACAAGAGGAATACTAGACAAAGTCGGACAGAAGGAGGTAAATTCTGGCCAACTCAGACTAATATTACCCTTGTATTTAAGATGACTGAAAATCCTAGGGTTAATACATCCCTACGCTAATACAAAGAAGTAGACCTACTATTACCCTTGTACTTAATATCGCAGAAAATCCTAATACCTAGAGTGACTACTATTTTAGAATCAGACATTGGAATGGAGCCGCTACTAATAGCAAAAAGAGTGACCAGACCTGACTATATTCTAAAAAATGCTACCGCTACCTCCCTACCCAAATCAAGAATAAGGGCCTATTCGACTTTACCCTAAGCATCAAACAATAAATTATGAAATCCTAGTTAAAAGATGGGGTATGAAATTAAAGCCAATCTATGTTACCCAAATTAAAAAAAACAATCAGCACTATTCGTAATACTGACCATCTTAGATACAAGAGGAATACTAGACAAAGTCGGATAGAAGGAGGTAAATTCTGGCCAACTCAGACTAGTAGTACCCTTGTATTCACGATGACTGAAACTCCTTGGGTTAACACATCCCTTTAAAGATAAAAAAAAATAGACCTAGTATTACCCTTGTACTTAATATCGCATAAAATCCTAACACCTAGAATGAGTACTTGTTTAGAATCAGACTTTGGAATAGAGCTGCTACTAATAGCAAAAAGTGTGACCAGGACTGACTATATTCTAAAAAATGAGAAATGTCACCGCTAACTCCCTACGCAAGTGAAGAATAAGGGCCTATTCGACTTTACCCTATGCATCAAAACATAGAATATGAAATCCTATTGAAAAGATGGAGCATCAAATTACAGCCTATATATGTTACCCAAATTAAAAAAAACAAACAGCACTATTCGAAATACTGACCATCTTAGATACAAGAGGAATACTAGACCGGGTCGGACAGAAGTAGGTAAATTCTGGCCAACTCAGACTAGTATTACCCTTGTATTTAAGATGACTGAAAATACTAGGGTTAATACATCCCTACGCAAATACAAAGAAGTAGACCTAGTATTACCCTTGTACTTAATATCGCATAAAATCCTAACACCTAGAATGAGTACTTGTTTAGAATCAGACTTTGGAATGGAGCTGCTACTAATAGCAAAAAGATTGACCAGGCCTGACTATATTCTAAAAAAATGAGGAATGGTACCACTACCTCCCTACGCAAATGAAGAATTAGGGCCTATTCGACTTTACCCTAAGCATCAAAACATTGAATATGAAATCCTATTGAAAAGATGGAGCATCAAATTACAGCCTATATATGTTACCCAAATTAAAAAAAAACAAACAGCACTATTCGAAATACTGACCATCTTAGATACAAGAGGAATACTAGACAAAGTCGGACAGAAGGAGGTAAATTCTGGCCAACTCAGACTAATATTACCCTTGTATTTAAGATGACTGAAAATCCTAGGGTTAATACATCCCTACGCTAATACAAAGAAGTAGACCTACTATTACCCTTGTACTTAATATCGCAGAAAATCCTAATACCTAGAGTGACTACTATTTTAGAATCAGACATTGGAATGGAGCCGCTACTAATAGCAAAAAGAGTGACCAGACCTGACTATATTCTAAAAAATGCTACCGCTACCTCCCTACCCAAATCAAGAATAAGGGCCTATTCGACTTTACCCTAAGCATCAAACAATAAATTATGAAATCCTAGTAAAAAGATGGGGTATGAAATTAAAGCCAATCTATGTTACCCAAATTAAAAAAAACAATCAGCACTATTCGTAATACTGACCATCTTAGATACAAGAGGAATACTAGACAAAGTCGGATAGAAGGAGGTAAATTCTGGCCAACTCAGACTAGTAGTACCCTTGTATTCACGATGACTGAAACTCCTAGGGTTAACACATCCCTTTAAAGATAAAAAAAAATAGACCTAGTATTACCCTTGTACTTAATATCGCATAAAATCCTAAAACCTAGAATGAGTACTTGTTTAGAATCAGACTTTGGAATAGAGCTGCTACTAATAGCAAAAAGTGTGACCAGGACTGACTATATCCTAAAAAATGAGAAATGTCACAACTAACTCCCTACGCAAGTGAAGAATAAGGGCCTATTCGACTTTAGCGTAAGCATCAAAATATAGAATATGAAATCCTATTGAAAAGATGGAGCATCAAATTACAGCCTATATATTTTACCCAAATAAATAAAAACAAACAGCACTATTCAAAATACTGAACATCTTAGATACAAGAGGAATACTTGACCGGGTCGGACAGAAAGTGGTAAATTCTGGCCAACTCAGTCTAGTATTACCCTTGTATTTAAGATGACTGAAAATACTAGGGTTAATACATCCCTACGCAAATACAAAGAAGTAGACCTACTATTACCCTTGTACTTAATATCGCAGAAAATCCTAATACCTAGAGTGACTACTATTTTAGAATCAGACATTGGAATGGAGCCGCTACTAATAGCAAAAAGAGTGACCAGACCTGACTATATTCTAAAAAATGCTACCGCTACCTCCCTACCCAAATCAAGAATAAGGGCCTATTCGACTTTACCCTAAGCATCAAACAATAAATTATGAAATCCTAGTTAAAAGATGGGGTATGAAATTAAAGCCAATCTATGTTACCCAAATTAAAAAAAACAAACAGCACTATTCGAAATACTGACTATCTTAGATACAAGAGGAATACTAGAGTGGGTCGGACAGAAGGAGGTAAATTCTGGCCAACTCAGACTAGTAGTACCCTTGTATTTAAGATGACTGAAAATACTAGGGTTAATACATCTCTACGCAAATACATAGAAGTAGACCTAGTATTACCCTTGCACTTAATATCGCATAAAATCCTAACACCTAGAATGAGTACTTGTTTAAAATCAGACATTGGAATGGAGCCGCTACTAATAGCAAAAAGAGTGACCAGGCCTGACTATCTTCTAATAAATGCTACCGCTACCTCCCTACCCAAATCAAGAATAAGGGCCTATTCCACTTTACCCTAAGCATCAAACAATAAAATATGAAATCCTAGTTAAAAGATGGAGTATGAAATTAAAGCTATATATGTTATATATATAGCTATATATATATATATAGATATATGTTACCCAATTAAAAAAAAACAATCAGCACTATTCGTAGTACTGACCATCTTAGATACAAGAGGAATACTAGGCAGGGTCGGACAGAAGGAGGTAAATTCTGGCCAACTCATACTAGTAGTACCCTTGTATTTAAGATGACTGAAAATCCTAGGGTTAATACATCCCTACGCTAATACAATGAAGTAGACCTACTATTACCCTTGTACTTAATATCGCAAAAAATTCTAATACCTAGAATGAGTACTTGTTTAGAATCAGACTTTGGAATAGAGCTGCTACTAATAGCAAAAAGTGTGACCAGGACTGACTATATCCTAAAAAATGAGCAATGTCACCACTAACTCCCTACGCAAGTGAAGAATAAGGGCCTATTCGACTTTAGCGTAAGCATCAAAACATAGAATATGAAATCCTATTGAAAAGATGGAGCATCAAATTACAGCCTATATATTTTACCCAAATTAAAAAAAACAAACAGCACTATTCGAAATACTGACCATCTTAGATACAAGAGGAATACTAGACAAAGTCGGACAGAAGGAGGTAAATTCTGGCCAACTCAGACTAATATTACCCTTGTATTTAAGATGACTGAAAATCCTAGGGTTAATACATCCCTACGCTAATACAAAGAAGTAGACCTACTATTACCCTTGTACTTAATATCGCAGAAAATCCTAATACCTAGAGTGACTACTATTTTAGAATCAGACATTGGAATGGAGCCGCTACTAATAGCAAAAAGAGTGACCAGACCTGACTATATTCTAAAAAATGCTACCGCTACCTCCCTACCCAAATCAAGAATAAGGGCCTATTCGACTTTACCCTAAGCATCAAACAATAAATTATGAAATCCTAGTTAAAAGATGGGGTATGAAATTAAAGCCAATCTATGTTACCCAAATTAAAAAAAACAATCAGCACTATTCGTAATACTGACCATCTTAGATACAAGAGGAATACTAGACAAAGTCGGATAGAAGGAGGTAAATTCTGGCCAACTCAGACTAGTAGTACCCTTGTATTCACGATGACTGAAACTCCTTGGGTTAACACATCCCTTTAAAGATAAAAAAAAATAGACCTAGTATTACCCTTGTACTTAATATCGCATAAAATCCTAACACCTAGAATGAGTACTTGTTTAGAATCAGACTTTGGAATAGAGCTGCTACTAATAGCAAAAAGTGTGACCAGGACTGACTATATTCTAAAAAATGAGAAATGTCACCGCTAACTCCCTACGCAAGTGAAGAATAAGGGCCTATTCGACTTTACCCTATGCATCAAAACATAGAATATGAAATCCTATTGAAAAGATGGAGCATCAAATTACAGCCTATATATGTTACCCAAATTAAAAAAAACAAACAGCACTATTCGAAATACTGACCATCTTAGATACAAGAGGAATACTAGACCGGGTCGGACAGAAGTAGGTAAATTCTGGCCAACTCAGACTAGTATTACCCTTGTATTTAAGATGACTGAAAATACTAGGGTTAATACATCCCTACGCAAATACAAAGAAGTAGACCTAGTATTACCCTTGTACTTAATATCGCATAAAATCCTAACACCTAGAATGAGTACTTGTTTAGAATCAGACTTTGGAATGGAGCTGCTACTAATAGCAAAAAGATTGACCAGGCCTGACTATATTCTAAAAAAATGAGGAATGGTACCACTACCTCCCTACGCAAATGAAGAATTAGGGCCTATTCGACTTTACCCTAAGCATCAAAACATTGAATATGAAATCCTATTGAAAAGATGGAGCATCAAATTACAGCCTATATATGTTACCCAAATTAAAAAAAAACAAACAGCACTATTCGAAATACTGACCATCTTAGATACAAGAGGAATACTAGACAAAGTCGGACAGAAGGAGGTAAATTCTGGCCAACTCAGACTAATATTACCCTTGTATTTAAGATGACTGAAAATCCTAGGGTTAATACATCCCTACGCTAATACAAAGAAGTAGACCTACTATTACCCTTGTACTTAATATCGCAGAAAATCCTAATACCTAGAGTGACTACTATTTTAGAATCAGACATTGGAATGGAGCCGCTACTAATAGCAAAAAGAGTGACCAGACCTGACTATATTCTAAAAAATGCTACCGCTACCTCCCTACCCAAATCAAGAATAAGGGCCTATTCGACTTTACCCTAAGCATCAAACAATAAATTATGAAATCCTAGTAAAAAGATGGGGTATGAAATTAAAGCCAATCTATGTTACCCAAATTAAAAAAAACAATCAGCACTATTCGTAATACTGACCATCTTAGATACAAGAGGAATACTAGACAAAGTCGGATAGAAGGAGGTAAATTCCGGCCAACTCAGACTAGTAGTACCCTTGTATTCACGATGACTGAAACTCCTAGGGTTAACACATCCCTTTAAAGATAAAAAAAAATAGACCTAGTATTACCCTTGTACTTAATATCGCATAAAATCCTAACACCTAGAATGAGTACTTGTTTAGAATTAGACTTTGGAATAGAGCTGCTACTAATAGCAAAAAGTGTGACCAGGACTGACTATATCCTAAAAAATGAGAAATGTCACAACTAACTCCCTACGCAAGTGAAGAATAAGGGCCTATTCGACTTTAGCGTAAGCATCAAAATATAGAATATGAAATCCTATTGAAAAGATGGAGCATCAAATTACAGCCTATATATTTTACCCAAATAAATAAAAACAAACAGCACTATTCAAAATACTGAACATCTTAGATACAAGAGGAATACTTGACCGGGTCGGACAGAAAGTGGTAAATTCTGGCCAACTCAGTCTAGTATTACCCTTGTATTTAAGATGACTGAAAATACTAGGGTTAATACATCCCTACGCAAATACAAAGAAGTAGACCTACTATTACCCTTGTACTTAATATCGCAGAAAATCCTAATACCTAGAGTGACTACTATTTTAGAATCAGACATTGGAATGGAGCCGCTACTAATAGCAAAAAGAGTGACCAGACCTGACTATATTCTAAAAAATGCTACCGCTACCTCCCTACCCAAATCAAGAATAAGGGCCTATTCGACTTTACCCTAAGCATCAAACAATAAATTATGAAATCCTAGTTAAAAGATGGGGTATGAAATTAAAGCCAATCTATGTTACCCAAATTAAAAAAAACAAACAGCACTATTCGAAATACTGACTATCTTAGATACAAGAGGAATACTAGAGTGGGTCGGACAGAAGGAGGTAAATTCTGGCCAACTCAGACTAGTAGTACCCTTGTATTTAAGATGACTGAAAATACTAGGGTTAATACATCCCTACGCAAATACATAGAAGTAGACCTAGTATTACCCTTGCACTTAATATCGCATAAAATCCTAACACCTAGAATGAGTACTTGTTTAAAATCAGACATTGGAATGGAGCCGCTACTAATAGCAAAAAGAGTGACCAGGCCTGACTATCTTCTAATAAATGCTACCGCTACCTCCCTACCCAAATCAAGAATAAGGGCCTATTCCACTTTACCCTAAGCATCAAACAATAAAATATGAAATCCTAGTTAAAAGATGGAGTATGAAATTAAAGCTATATATGTTATATATATAGCTATATATATATATATAGATATATGTTACCCAATTAAAAAAAAACAATCAGCACTATTCGTAGTACTGACCATCTTAGATACAAGAGGAATACTAGACAGGGTCGGACAGAAGGAAGTAAATTCTGGCCAACTCAGACTACTATTACCCTTGTACTTAATATCGCAAAAAATCCTAATACCTAGAATGAGTTCTTGTTTAGAATCAGACTTTGGAATGGAGCTGTACTAATAGCAAAAAGTGTGACCAGGCTTGACTATATTCTAAAAAATGAGAAATGTCACCGCTAACTCCCTACGCAAGTAAAGAATAAGGGCCTATTCGACTTTACCCTACACATCAAAACATAGAATATGAAATCCTATTGAAAAGATGGAGCATCAAATTACAGCCTATATACGTTACCCAAATTAAAAAAAACAAACAGCACTATTCGAAATACTGACCATCTTAGATACAAGAGGAATACTAGACATGGTCGGACAGAAGGAGGTAAATTCTGGCCAACTCAGACTAGTATTACCCTTGTATTTAAGATGACTGAAAATACTAGGGTTAATACATCCCTTTAAAGATAAAAAAAAATAGACCTAGTATTACCCTTGTACTTAATATCGCATAAAATCCTAACACCTAGAATGAGTACTTGTTTAGAATCAGACTTTGGAATAGAGCTGCTACTAATAGCAAAAAGTGTGACCAGGACTGACTATATTCTAAAAAATGAGAAATGTCACCGCTAACTCCCTACGCAAGTGAAGAATAAGGGCCTATTCGACTTTACCCTAAGCATCAAAACATAAAATATAAACTCCTATTGAAAAGATGGAGCATCAAATTACAGCCTATATATGTTACCCAAATTAAGAAAAACAAACAGCACTATTCGAAATACTGACCATCTTAGATACAAGAGGAATACTAGAGTGGGTCGGACAGAAGGAGGTAAATTCTGGCCAACTCAGACTACTATTACCCTTGTACTTAATATCGCAAAAAATCCTAATACCTAGAATGAGTTCTTGTTTAGAATCAGACTTTGGAATGGAGCTGTACTAATAGCAAAAAGTGTGACCAGGCTTGACTATATTCTAAAAAATGAGAAATGTCACCGCTAACTCCCTACGCAAGTAAAGAATAAGGGCCTATTCGACTTTACCCTACACATCAAAACATAGAATATGAAATCCTATTGAAAAGATGGAGCATCAAATTACAGCCTATATACGTTACCCAAATTAAAAAAAACAAACAGCACTATTCGAAATACTGACCATCTTAGATACAAGAGGAATACTAGACATGGTCGGACAGAAGGAGGTAAATTCTGGCCAACTCAGACTAGTAGTACCCTTGTATTTAAGATGACTGAAAATCCTAGGGTTAATACATCCCTACGCTAATACAATGAAGTAGACCTACTATTACCCTTGTACTTAATATCGCAAAAAATCCTAATACCTAGAATGAGTACTTGTTTAGAATCAGACTTTGGAATGGAGCTGCTACTAATAGCATAAAGTGTGACCAGGACTGACTATATCCTAAAAAATGAGAAATGTCACCGCTAACTCCCTACGCAAGTGAAGAATAAGGGCCTATTCGACTTTAGCGTAAGCATCAAAACATAGATTATGAAATCCTATTGAAAAGATGGAGCATCAAATTACAGCCTATATATTTTACCCAAATTAAAAAAAACAAACAGCACTATTCGAAATACTGACCATCTTAGATATAAGAGGAATACTAGACAAAGTCGGACAGAAGGAGGTCAACTGACACTAGTAATACACTTTTATTCAAGATGACTGAAACTCCTTGCGTTAACACATCCCTACGCAAATACAAAGAAGTAGACCTACTATTACCCTTGTACTTAATATCGCAAAAAATCCTAATACCTAGAATGAGTACTTGTTTAGAATCAGACTTTGGAATGGAGCTGCTACTAATAGCAAAAAGTGTGACCAGGCCTGACTATATTTTAAACAAAGAGAAATGTCACCGCTAACTCCCTACCCAAATCAAGAATAAGGGCCTATTCGACTTTACCCAACGCATCAAAACATAGAATATGAAATCCTATTGAAAAGATGGAGCATCAAATTACAGCCTATATATGTTACCCAAATTAAAAAAAACAAACAGCACTATTCGAAATACTGACCATCTTAGATACAAGAGGAATACTAGAGTGGGTCGGACAGAAGGCGGTAAATTCTGGCCAACTCAGTCTAGTATTACCCTTGTAATTAAGATAACTGAAAATACTAGGGTTAATACATCCCTACGCAAATACAAAGAAGTAGACCTACTATTACCCTTGTACTTAATATCGCAAAAAATCCTAATACCTAGAATGAGTACTTGTTTAGAATCAGACTTTGGAATGGAGCTGCTACTAATAGCATAAAGTGTGACCAGGACTGACTATATCCTAAAAAATGAGAAATGTCACCGCTAACTCCCTACGCAAGTGAAGAATAAGGGCCTATTCGACTTTACCCTAAACATCAAAACATAGAATATGAAATCCTATTGAAAAGATGGAGCATCAAATCACAGCCTATATATTTTACCCAAATTAAAAAAAACAAACAGCACTATTCGAAATACTGACCATCTTAGATACAAGAGGAATACTAGACAGGGTCGGACAGAAGGTGGTAAATTCTGGCCAACTCAGTCTAGTATTACCCTTGTAATTAAGATAACTGAAAATACAAGGGTTAATACATCCCTACGCAAATACAAAGAAGTAGACCTACTATTACCCTTGTACTTAATATCGCAGAAAATCCTAATACCTAGAGTGACAACTCTTTTAGAATCAGACATTGGAATGGAGCCGCTACTAATAGCAAAAAGAGTGACCAGGACTGACTATATTCTAAAAAATGAGAAATGTCACCGCTAACTCCCTACGCAAGTGAAGAATAAGGGCCTATTCGACTTTACCCTAAGCATCAAAACATAAAATATAAACTCCTATTGAAAAGATGGAGCATCAAATTACAGCCTATATATGTTACCCAAATTAAGAAAAACAAACAGCACTATTCGAAATACTGACCATCTTAGATACAAGAGGAATACTAGACAAAGTCGGACAGAAGGAGGTAAATTCTGGCCAACTCAGACTACTATTACCCTTGTACTTAATATCGCAAAAAATCCTAATACCTAGAATGAGTTCTTGTTTAGAATCAGACTTTGGAATGGAGCTGTACTAATAGCAAAAAGTGTGACCAGGCTTGACTATATTCTAAAAAATGAGAAATGTCACCGCTAACTCCCTACGCAAGTAAAGAATAAGGGCCTATTCGACTTTACCCTACGCATCAAAACATAGAATATGAAATCCTATTGAAAAGATGGAGCATCAAATTACAGCCTATATACGTTACCCAAATTAAAAAAAACAAACAGCACTATTCGAAATACTGACCATCTTAGATACAAGAGGAATACTAGACAGGGTCGGACAGAAGGAGGTAAATTCTGGCCAACTCAGACTAGTAGTACCCTTGTATTTAAGATGACTGAAAATCCTAGGGTTAATACATCCCTACGCTAATACAATGAAGTAGACCTACTATTACCCTTGTACTTAATATCACAAAAAATTCTAATACCTAGAATGAGTACTTGTTTAGAATCAGACTTTGGAATAGAGCTGCTACTAATAGCAAAAAGTGTGACCAGGACTGACTATATCCTAAAAAATGAGAAATGTCACCGCTAACTCCCTACGCAAGTGAAGAATAAGGGCCTATTCGACTTTAGCGTAAGCATCAAAACATAGAATATGAAATCCTATTGAAAAGATGGAGCATCAAATTACAGCCTATATATTTTACCCAAATTAAAAAAAACAAACAGCACTATTCGAAATACTGACCATCTTAGATACAAGAGGAATACTAGACAAAGTCGGACAGAAGGAGGTCAACTGACACTAGTAATACACTTTTATTCAAGATGACTGAAACTCCTTGCGTTAACACATCCCTACGCAAATACAAAGAAGTAGACCTACTATTACCCTTGTACTTAATATCGCAAAAAATCCTAATACCTAGAATGAGTACTTGTTTAGAATCAGACTTTGGAATGGAGCTGCTACTAATAGCAAAAAGTGTGACCAGGCCTGACTATATTTTAAACAATGAGAAATGTCACCGCTAACTCCCTACCCAAATCAAGAATAAGGGCCTATTCGACTTTACCCTAAGCATCAAAACATTGAATATGAAATCCTATTGAAAAGATGGAGCATCAAATTACAGCCTATATATGTTACCCAAATTAAAAAAAAAACAAACAGCACTATTCGAAATACTGACCATCTTAGATACAAGAGGAATACTAGACAAAGTCGGACAGAAGGAGGTAAATTCTGGCCAACTCAGACTAATATTACCCTTGTATTTAAGATGACTGAAAATCCTAGGGTTAATACATCCCTACGCTAATACAAAGAAGTAGACCTACTATTACCCTTGTACTTAATATCGCAGAAAATCCTAATACCTAGAGTGACTACTATTTTAGAATCAGACATTGGAATGGAGCCGCTACTAATAGCAAAAAGAGTGACCAGACCTGACTATATTCTAAAAAATGCTACCGCTACCTCCCTACCCAAATCAAGAATAAGGGCCTATTCGACTTTACCCTAAGCATCAAACAATAAATTATGAAATCCTAGTAAAAAGATGGGGTATGAAATTAAAGCCAATCTATGTTACCCAAATTAAAAAAAACAATCAGCACTATTCGTAATACTGACCATCTTAGATACAAGAGGAATACTAGACAAAGTCGGATAGAAGGAGGTAAATTCTGGCCAACTCAGACTAGTAGTACCCTTGTATTCACGATGACTGAAACTCCTAGGGTTAACACATCCCTTTAAAGATAAAAAAAAATAGACCTAGTATTACCCTTGTACTTAATATCGCATAAAATCCTAACACCTAGAATGAGTACTTGTTTAGAATCAGACTTTGGAATAGAGCTGCTACTAATAGCAAAAAGTGTGACCAGGACTGACTATATTCTAAAAAATGAGAAATGTCACCGCTAACTCCCTACGCAAGTGAAGAATAAGGGCCTATTCGACTTTACCCTATGCATCAAAACATAGAATATGAAATCCTATTGAAAAGATGGAGCATCAAATTACAGCCTATATATGTTACCCAAATTAAACAAAACAAACAGCACTATTCGAAATACTGACCATCTTAGATACAAGAGGAATACTAGACCGGGTCGGACAGAAGTAGGTAAATTCTGGCCAACTCAGACTAGTATTACCCTTGTATTTAAGATGACTGAAAATACTAGGGTTAATACATCGCTACGCAAATACAAAGAAGTAGACCTAGTATTACCCTTGTACTTAATATCGCATAAAATCCTAACACCTAGAATGAGTACTTGTTTAGAATCAGACTTTGGAATGGAGCTGCTACTAATAGCAAAAAGATTGACCAGGCCTGACTATATTCTAAAAAAATGAGGAATGGTACCACTACCTCCCTACGCAAATGAAGAATTAGGGCCTATTCGACTTTACCCTAAGCATCAAAACATTGAATATGAAATCCTATTGAAAAGATGGAGCATCAAATTACAGCCTATATATGTTACCCAAATTAAAAAAAAACAAACAGCACTATTCGAAATACTGACCATCTTAGATACAAGAGGAATACTAGACAAAGTCGGACAGAAGGAGGTAAATTCTGGCCAACTCAGACTAATATTACCCTTGTATTTAAGATGACTGAAAATCCTAGGGTTAATACATCCCTACGCTAATACAAAGAAGTAGACCTACTATTACCCTTGTACTTAATATCGCAGAAAATCCTAATACCTAGAGTGACTACTATTTTAGAATCAGACATTGGAATGGAGCCGCTACTAATAGCAAAAAGAGTGACCAGACCTGACTATATTCTAAAAAATGCTACCGCTACCTCCCTACCCAAATCAAGAATAAGGGCCTATTCGACTTTACCCTAAGCATCAAACAATAAATTATGAAATCCTAGTAAAAAGATGGGGTATGAAATTAAAGCCAATCTATGTTACCCAAATTAAAAAAAACAATCAGCACTATTCGTAATACTGACCATCTTAGATACAAGAGGAATACTAGACAAAGTTTGATAGAAGGAGGTAAATTCTGGCCAACTCAGACTAGTAGTACCCTTGTATTCACGATGACTGAAACTCCTAGGGTTAACACATCCCTTTAAAGATAAAAAAAAATAGACCTAGTATTACCCTTGTACTTAATATCGCATAAAATCCTAACACCTAGAATGAGTACTTGTTTAGAATCAGACTTTGGAATAGAGCTGCTACTAATAGCAAAAAGTGTGACCAGGACTGACTATATTCTAAAAAATGAGAAATGTCACCGCTAACTCCCTACGCAAGTGAAGAATAAGGGCCTATTCGACTTTACCCTAAGCATCAAAACATGAAATATAAACTCCTATTGAAAAGATGGAGCATCAAATTACAGCCTATATATGTTACCCAAATTAAGAAAAACAAACAGCACTATTCGAAATACTGACCATCTTAGATACAAGAGGAATACTAGAGTGGGTCGGACAGAAGGAGGTAAATTCTGGCCAACTCAGACTACTATTACCCTTGTACTTAATATCGCAAAAAATCCTAATACCTAGAATGAGTTCTTGTTTAGAATCAGACTTTGGAATGGAGCTGTACTAATAGCAAAAAGTGTGACCAGGCTTGACTATATTCTAAAAAATGAGAAATGTCACCGCTAACTCCCTACGCAAGTAAAGAATAAGGGCCTATTCGACTTTACCCTACGCATCAAAACATAGAATATGAAATCCTATTGAAAAGATGGAGCATCAAATTACAGCCTATATACGTTACCCAAATTAAAAAAAACAAACAGCACTATTCGAAATACTGACCATCTTAGATACAAGAGGAATACTAGACAGGGTCGGACAGAAGGAGGTAAATTCTGGCCAACTCAGACTAGTAGTACCCTTGTATTTAAGATGACTGAAAATCCTAGGGTTAATACATCCCTACGCTAATACAATGAAGTAGACCTACTATTACCCTTGTACTTAATATCGCAAAAAATTCTAATACCTAGAATGAGTACTTGTTTAGAATCAGACTTTGGAATAGAGCTGCTACTAATAGCAAAAAGTGTGACCAGGACTGACTATATCCTAAAAAATGAGAAATGTCACCGCTAACTCCCTACGCAAGTGAAGAATAAGGGCCTATTCGACTTTAGCGTAAGCATCAAAACATAGAATATGAAATCCTATTGAAAAGATGGAGCATCAAATTACAGCCTATATATTTTACCCAAATTAAAAAAAACAAACAGCACTATTCCTAATACTGACCATCTTAGATACAAGAGGAATACTAGACAAAGTCGGACAGAAGGAGGTCAACTGACACTAGTAATACACTTTTATTCAAGATGACTGAAACTCCTTGCGTTAACACATCCCTACGCAAATACAAAGAAGTAGACCTACTATTACCCTTGTACTTAATATCGCAAAAAATCCTAATACCTAGAATGAGTACTTGTTTAGAATCAGACTTTGGAATGGAGCTGCTACTAATAGCAAAAAGTGTGACCAGGCCTGACTATATTTTAAACAATGAGAAATGTCACCGCTAACTCCCTACCCAAATCAAGAATAAGGGCCTATTCGACTTTACCCAACGCATCAAAACATAGAATATGAAATCCTATTGAAAAGATGGAGCATCAAATTACAGCCTATATATGTTACCCAAATTAAAAAAAACAAACAGCACTATTCGAAATACTGACCATCTTAGATACAAGAGGAATACTAGAGTGGGTCGGACAGAAGGAGGTAAATTCTGGCCAACTCAGTCTAGTATTACCCTTGTAATTAAGATAACTGAAAATACTAGGGTTAATACATCCCTACGCAAATACAAAGAAGTGGACCTACTATTACCCTTGTACTTAATATCGCAAAAAATCCTAATACCTAGAATGAGTACTTGTTTAGAATCAGACTTTGGAATGGAGCTGCTACTAATAGCATAAAGTGTGACCAGGACTGACTATATCCTAAAAAATGAGAAATGTCACCGCTAACTCCCTACGCAAGTGAAGAATAAGGGCCTATTCGACTTTACCCTAAACATCAAAACATAGAATATGAAATCCTATTGAAAAGATGGAGCATCAAATCACAGCCTATATATGTTACCCAAATTAAAAAAAACAAACAGCACTATTCGAAATACTGACCATCTTAGATACAAGAGGAATACTAGACAAAGTCGGACAGAAGGAAGTAAAGTCTGGCCAACTCAGACTAGTAGTACCCTTGTAATTAAGATAACTGAAAATACAAGGGTTAATACATCCCTACGCAAATACAAAGAAGTAGACCTACTATTACCCTTGTACTTAATATCGCAGAAAATCCTAATACCTAGAGTGACAACTCTTTTAGAATCAGACATTGGAATGGAGCCGCTACTAATAGCAAAAAGAGTGACCAGGCCTGACTATCTTCTAAAAAATGCTACCGCTACCTCCCTACCCAAATCAAGAATAAGGGCCTATTCGACTTTACCCTAAGCATCAAACAATAAAATATGAAATCCTAGTTAAAAGATGGAGTATGAAATTAAAGCTATATATGTTATATATATAGCTATATATATATATATATATATGTTACCCAATTAAAAAAAAACAATCAGCACTATTCGTAGTACTGACCATCTTAGATACAAGAGGAATACTAGGCAGGGTCGGACAGAAGGAGGTAAATTCTGGCCAACTCAGTGTAGTATTACCCTTGTATTTAAGAAATACTAGGGTTAACACATCCCTACGCAAATACATAGAAGTAGACCTAGTATTACCCTTGTACTTAATATCGCATAAAATCCTAACACCTAGAATGAGTACCTGTTTAAAATCAGACATTGGAATGGAGCCGCTACTAATAGCAAAAAGAGTAACCAGGCCTGACTATATTCTAAAAAAATGAGGAATGGTACCACTACCTCCCTACGCAAATGAAGAATTAGGGGCTATTCGACTTTACCCTAAGCATTAAAACATAAAATATGAAATCCTAGTGAGTAGTTGGAGTATGAAATTAAAGACTATATATGTTACCCAAATTAAAAAAAGCAAACAGCACTCACTATTTCTAATACTGACTTTCTTAGATACAAGAGGAATACTAGACAATGTCAGACAGAAGGAGGTCAACTGACAATAGTAATACACTTCTATTCAAGATGACTGAAACTCTTTGCATTAACACATCCCAACGCAAATACAAAGAAGTAGACCTAGTATTACTCTTGTACTTAATATCGCAGAAAATCCTAATACCTAGAGTGACAACTCTTTTAGAATCAGACTTTGGAATGGAGCCACTACTAATAGCAAAAAGAGAGACCAGGCCGGATTATATTCTAAAAAATGCGGAATGCTACCGCTATCTACCTACGCAAGTGAAGAATAAGGGCCTATTCGACTTTACCCTAAGCATCAAAACATAGAATATGAAATTCTATTGAAAAGATGGAGCATCAAATTACAGCCTATATATTTTACCCAAATTAAAAAAAACAAACAGCACTATTCGAAATACTGACCATCTTAGATACAAGAGGAATACTAGACAGGGTCGGACAGAAGGAGGTAAATTCTGGCTAACTCAGACTAGTAGTACCCTTCTATTCAAGATGACTGAAAATACTAGGGTTAACACATCCCTACGCAAATACATAGAAGTAGACCTAGTATTACCCTTGTACTTAATATCGCATAAAATCCTAACACCTAGAATGAGTACCTGTTTAAAATCATACATTGGAATGGAGCCGCTACTAATAGCAAAAAGAGTGACCAGGCCTAACTATATTCTAAAAAATGCTACCGCTACCTCCCTACCCAAATCAAGAATAAGGGCCTATTCGATTTTACCCTAAGCATCAAACAATAAAATATGAAATCCTAGTTAAAAGCTGGAGTATGAAATTAAAGCCTATATATGTTACCCAAATTAAAAAAAACAATCAGCACTATTCGTAATACTGACCATCTTAGATACAAGAGGAATACTAGACAGGGTCGGACAGAAGGAGGTAAATTCTGGCCAACTCAGACTAGTAGTACCCTTGTATTTAAGATGACTGAAAATACTAGGGTTAACACATCCCTACGCAAATACATAGAAGTAGACCTAGTATTACCCTTGTACTTAATATCGCATAAAATCCTAACACCTAGAATGAGTACCTGTTTAAAATCAGACATTGGAATGGAGCCGCTACTAATAGCAAAAAGAGTGACCAGGCCTGACTATATTCTAAAAAAATGAGGAATGGTACCACTACCTCCCTACGCAAATGAAGAATTAGGGCCTATTCGACTTTACCCTAAGCATTAAAACATAAAAAATGAAATCCTAGTGAGTAGTTGGAGTATGAAATTAAAGGCTATATATGTTACCCAAATTAAAAAAAGCAAACAGCACTATTCCTAATACTGACTTTCTTAGATACAAGAGGAATACTAGACAATGTCAGACAGAAGGAGGTCAACTGACACTAGTAATACACTTCTATTCAAGATGACTGAAACTCCTTGCATTAACACATCCCAACGCAAATACAGAGAAGTAGACCTAGTATTACCCTTGTACTTAATATCGCAGAAAATCCTAATACCTAGAGTGACAACTCTTTTAGAATCAGACTTTGGAATGGAGCCGCTACTAATAGCAAAAAGAGTGACCAGGCCTGATTATATTCTAAAAAATGCGCAATGCTACCGCTATCTACCTACGCAAGTGAAGAATAAGGACCTATTCGACTTTACCCTAAGCATCAAAACATAGAATATGAAATTCTATTGAAAAGATGGAGCATCAAATTACAGCCTATATATTTTACCCAAATTAAAAAAAACAAACAGCACTATTCGAAATACTGACCATCTTAGATACAAGAGGAATACTAGACAGGGTCGGACAGAAGGAGGTAAATTCTGGCCAACTCAGACTAGTAGTACCCTTCTATTCAAGATGACTGAAAATACTAGGGTTAACACATCCCTACGCAAATACATAGAAGTAGACCTAGTATTACCCTTGTACTTAATATCGCATAAAATCCTAACACCTAGAATGAGTACCTGTTTAAAATCAGACATTGGAATGGAGCCGCTACTAATAGCAAAAAGAGTGACCAGGCCTAACTATATTCTAAAAAATGCTACCGCTACCTCCCTACCCAAATCAAGAATAAGGGCCTATTCGATTTTACCCTAAGCATCAAACAATAAAATATGAAATCCTAGTTAAAAGCTGGAGTATGAAATTAAAGCCTATATATGTTACCCAAATTAAAAAAAACAATCAGCACTATTCGTAATACTGACCATCTTAGATACAAGAGGAATACTAGACAGGGTCGGACAGAAGAAGGTAAATTCTGGCCAACTCAGACTAGTAGTACCCTTGTATTTAAGATGACTGAAAATACTAGGGTTAACACATCCCTACGCAAATACATAGAAGTAGACCTAGTATTACCCTTGTACTTAATATCGCATAAAATCCTAACACCTAGAATGAGTACCTGTTTAAAATCAGACATTGGAATGGAGCCGCTACTAATAGCAAAAAGAGTGACCAGGCCTGACTATATTCTAAAAAAATGAGGAATGGTACCACTACCTCCCTACGCAAATGAAGAATTAGGGCCTATTCGACTTTACCCTAAGCATTAAAACATAAAATATGAAATCCTAGTGAGTAGTTGGAGTATGAAATTAAAGACTATATATGTTACCCAAATTAAAAAAAGCAAACAGCACTATTCCTAATACTGACTTTCTTAGATACAAGAGGAATACTAGACAATGTCAGACAGAAGGAGGTCAACTGACACTAGTAATACACTTCTATTCAAGATGACTGAAACTCCTTGCATTAACACATCCCAACGCAAATACAGAGAAGTAGACCTAGTATTACCCTTGTACTTAATATCGCAGAAAATCCTAACACCTAGAATGAGTACCTGTTTAAAATCAGACATTGGAATGGAGCCGCTACTAATAGCAAAAAGAGTGACCAGGCCTAACTATATTCTAAAAAATGCTACCGCTACCTCCCTACCCAAATCAAGAATAAGGGCCTATTCGATTTTACCCTAAGCATCAAACAATAAAATATGAAATCCTAGTTAAAAGCTGGAGTATGAAATTAAAGCCTATATATGTTACCCAAATTAAAAAAAACAATCAGCACTATTCGTAATACTGACCATCTTAGATACAAGAGGAATACTAGACAGGGTCGGACAGAAGGAGGTAAATTCTGGCCAACTCAGACTAGTAGTACCCTTGTATTTAAGATGACTGAAAATACTAGGGTTAACACATCCCTACGCAAATACATAGAAGTAGACCTAGTATTACCCTTGTACTTAATATCGCATAAAATCCTAACACCTAGAATGAGTACCTGTTTAAAATCAGACATTGGAATGGAGCCGCTACTAATAGCAAAAAGAGTGACCAGGCCTGACTATATTCTAAAAAAATGAGGAATGGTACCACTACCTCCCTACGCAAATGAAGAATTAGGTCCTATTCGACTTTACCCTAAGCATTAAAACATAAAATATGAAATCCTAGTGAGTAGTTGGAGTATGAAATTAAAGACTATATATGTTACCCAAATTAAAAAAAGCAAACAGCACTATTCCTAATACTGACTTTCTTAGATACAAGAGGAATACTAGACAATGTCAGACAGAAGGAGGTCAACTGACACTAGTAATACACTTCTATTCAAGATGACTGAAACTCCTTGCATTAACACATCCCAACGCAAATACAGAGAAGTAGACCTAGTATTACCCTTGTACTTAATATCGCAGAAAATCCTAATACCTAGAGTGACAACTCTTTTAGAATCAGACTTTGGAATGGAGCCGCTACTAATAGCAAAAAGAGTGACCAGGCCTGATTATATTCTAAAAAATGCGCAATGCTACCGCTATCTACCTACGCAAGTGAAGAATAAGGGCCTATTCGACTTTACCCTAAGCATCAAAACATAGAATATGAAATTCTATTGAAAAGATGGAGCATCAAATTACAGCCTATATATTTTACCCAAATTAAAAAAAAACAAACAGCACTATTCGAAATACTGACCATCTTAGATACAAGAGGAATACTAGACAGGGTCGGACAGAAGGAGGTAAATTCTGGCCAACTCAGACTAGTAGTACCCTTCTATTCAAGATGACTGAAAATACTAGGGTTAACACATCCCTACGCAAATACATAGAAGTAGACCTAGTATTACCCTTGTACTTAATATCGCAGAAAATCCTAATACCTAGACTGACTACTATTTTAGAATCAGACATTGGAATGGAGCCGCTACTAATAGCAAAAAGAGTGACCAGGCCTGACTATATTCTAAAAAATGCTACCGCTACCTCCCTACCCAAATCAAGAATAAGGGCCTATTCGATTTTACCCTAAGCATCAAACAATAAAATATGAAATCCTAGTTAAAAGCTGGAGTATGAAATTAAAGCCTATATATGTTACCCAAATTAAAAAAAACAATCAGCACTATTCGAAATACTGACCATCTTAGACACAAGAGGAAAACTAGACAAAGTCGGACAGAAGGAGGTAAATTCTGGCCAACTCAGACTAGTAGTACCCTTGTATTTAAGATGACTGAAAATACTAGGGTTAACACATCCCTACGCAAATACAAAGAAGTAGACCTACTATTACCCTTGTACTTAATATCGCAGAAAATCCTAATACCTAGAGTGACTACTATTTTAGAATCAGACATTGGAATGGAGCCGCTACTAATAGCAAAAAGAGTGACCAGGCCTGACTATATTCTAAAAAATTCTACCACTACCTCCCTACCCAAATCAAGAATAAGGGAGTATTCGACTTTACCCTAAGCATCAAACAATGAAATATGAAATCCTAGTTAAAAGATGGAGTATGAAATTAAAGCCTATGTATGTTACCCAAATTAAAAAAAACAATCAGCACTATTCGAAATACTGACCATCTTAAATACAAGAGGAAAACTAGACAAAGTCGGACAGAAGGAGGTAAATTCTGGCCAACTCAGACTAGTAGTACCCTTGTATTTAAGATGACTGAAAATACTAGGGTTAACACATCCCTACGCAAATACAAAGAAGTAGACCTACTATTACCCTTGTACTTAATATCGCAGAAAATCGTAATACCTAGAGTGACAACTCTTTTAGAATCAGACTTTGGAATGGAGCCACTACTAATAGCAAAAAGAGTGACCAGGCCTGACTATATTCTAAAAAAATGAGGAATGGTACCACTACCTCCCTACGCAAATGAAGAATTAGGGCCTATTCGACTTTACCCTAAGCATTAAAACATAAAAAATGAAATCCTAGTGAGTAGTTGGAGTATGAAATTAAAGGCTATATATGTTACCCAAATTAAAAAAAGCAAACAGCACTATTCCTAATACTGACTTTCTTAGATACAAGAGGAATACTAGACAATGTCAGACAGAAGGAGGTCAACTGACACTAGTAATACACTTCTATTCAAGATGACTGAAACTCCTTGCATTAACACATCCCAACGCAAATACAGAGAAGTAGACCTAGTATTACCCTTGTACTTAATATCGCAGAAAATCCTAATACCTAGAGTGACAACTCTTTTAGAATCAGACTTTGGAATGGAGCCGCTACTAATAGCAAAAAGAGTGACCATGCCTGATTATATTCTAAAAAATGCGCAATGCTACCGCTATCTACCTACGCAAGTGAAGAATAAGGGCCTATTCGACTTTACCCTAAGCATCAAAACATAGAATATGAAATTCTATTGAAAAGATGGAGCATCAAATTACAGCCTATATATTTTACCCAAATTAAAAAAAACAAACAGCACTATTCGAAATACTGACCATCTTAGATACAAGAGGAATACTAGACAGGGTCGGACAGAAGGAGGTAAATTCTGGCCAACTCAGACTAGTAGTACCCTTCTATTCAAGATGACTGAAAATACTAGGGTTAACACATCCCTACGCAAATACATAGAAGTAGACCTAGTATTACCCTTGTACTTAATATCGCATAAAATCCTAACACCTAGAATGAGTACCTGTTTAAAATCAGACATTGGAATGGAGCCGCTACTAATAGCAAAAAGAGTGACCAGGCCTAACTATATTCTAAAAAATGCTACCGCTACCTCCCTACCCAAATCAAGAATAAGGGCCTATTCGATTTTACCCTAAGCATCAAACAATAAAATATGAAATCCTAGTTAAAAGCTGGAGTATGAAATTAAAGACTATATATGTTACCCAAATTAAAAAAAGCAAACAGCACTATTCCTAATACTGACTTTCTTAGATACAAGAGGAATACTAGACAATGTCAGACAGAAGGAGGTCAACTGACACTAGTAATACACTTCTATTCAAGATGACTGAAACTCCTTGCATTAACACATCCCAACGCAAATACAGAGAAGTAGACCTAGTATTACCCTTGTACTTAATATCGCAGAAAATCCTAATACCTAGAGTGACAACTCTTTTAGAATCAGACTTTGGAATGGAGCCGCTACTAATAGCAAAAAGAGTGACCAGGCCTGATTATATTCTAAAAAATGCGCAATGCTACCGCTATCTACCTACGCAAGTGAAGAATAAGGGCCTATTCGACTTTACCCTAAGCATCAAAACATAGAATATGAAATTCTATTGAAAAGATGGAGCATCAAATTACAGCCTATATATTTTACCCAAATTAAAAAAAAACAAACAGCACTATTCGAAATACTGACCATCTTAGATACAAGAGGAATACTAGACAGGGTCGGACAGAAGGAGGTAAATTCTGGCCAACTCAGACTAGTAGTACCCTTCTATTCAAGATGACTGAAAATACTAGGGTTAACACATCCCTACGCAAATACATAGAAGTAGACCTAGTATTACCCTTGTACTTAATATCGCATAAAATCCTAACACCTAGAATGAGTACCTGTTTAAAATCAGACATTGGAATGGAGCCGCTACTAATAGCAAAAAGAGTGACCAGGCCTAACTATATTCTAAAAAATGCTACCGCTACCTCCCTACCCAAATCAAGAATAAGGGCCTATTCGATTTTACCCTAAGCATCAAACAATAAAATATGAAATCCTAGTTAAAAGCTGGAGTATGAAATTAAAGCCTATATATGTTACCCAAATTAAAAAAAACAATCAGCACTATTCGTAATACTGACCATCTTAGATACAAGAGGAATACTAGACAGGGTCGGACAGAAGGAGGTAAATTCTGGCCAACTCAGACTAGTAGTACCCTTCTATTCAAGATGACTGAAAATACTAGGGTTAACACATCCCTACGCAAATACATAGAAGTAGACCTAGTATTACCCTTGTACTTAATATCGCATAAAATCCTAACACCTAGAATGAGTACCTGTTTAAAATCAGACATTGGAATGGAGCCGCTACTAATAGCAAAAAGAGTGACCAGGCCTGACTATATTCTAAAAAAATGAGGAATGGTACCACTACCTCCCTACGCAAATGAAGAATTAGGGCCTATTCGACTTTACCCTAAGCATTAAAACATAAAATATGAAATCCTAGTGAGTAGTTGGAGTATGAAATTAAAGACTATATATGTTACCCAAATTAAAAAAAGCAAACAGCACTATTCCTAATACTGACTTTCTTAGATACAAGAGGAATACTAGACAATGTCAGACAGAAGGAGGTCAACTGACACTAGTAATACACTTCTATTCAAGATGACTGAAACTCCTTGCATTAACACATCCCAACGCAAATACAGAGAAGTAGACCTAGTATTACCCTTGTACTTAATATCGCAGAAAATCCTAATACCTAGAGTGACAACTCTTTTAGAATCAGACTTTGGAATGGAGCCGCTACTAATAGCAAAAAGAGTGACCAGGCCTGATTATATTCTAAAAAATGCGCAATGCTACCGCTATCTACCTACGCAAGTGAAGAATAAGGGCCTATTCGACTTTACCCTAAGCATCAAAACATAGAATATGAAATTCTATTGAAAAGATGGAGCATCAAATTACAGCCTATATATTTTACCCAAATTAGAAAAAACAAACAGCACTATTCGAAATACTGACCATCTTAGATACAAGAGGAATACTAGACAGGGTCGGACAGAAGGAGGTAAATTCTGGCCAACTCAGACTAGTAGTACCCTTCTATTCAAGATGACTGAAAATACTAGGGTTAACACATCCCTACGCAAATACATAGAAGTAGACCTAGTATTACCCTTGTACTTAATATCGCATAAAATCCTAACACCTAGAATGAGTGCCTGTTTAAAATCAGACATTGGAATGGAGCCGCTACTAATAGCAAAAAGAGTGACCAGGCCTGACTATATTCTAAAAAAATGAGGAATGGTACCACTACCTCCCTACGCAAATGAAGAATTAGGGCCTATTCGACTTTACCCTAAGCATTAAAACATAAAATATGAAATCCTAGTGAGTAGTTGGAGTATGAAATTAAAGACTATATATGTTACCCAAATTAAAAAAAGCAAACAGCACTCACTATTTCTAATACTGACTTTCTTAGATACAAGAGGAATACTAGACAATGTCAGACAGAAGGAGGTCAACTGAAAATAGTAATACACTTCTATTCAAGATGACTGAAACTCTTTGCATTAACACATCCCAACGCAAATACAAAGAAGTAGACCTAGTATTACTCTTGTACTTAATATCGCAGAAAATCCTAATACCTAGAGTGACAACTCTTTTAGAATCAGACTTTGGAATGGAGCCGCTACTAATAGCAAAAAGAGTGACCAGACCTGATTATATTCTAAAAAATGCGCAATGCTACCGCTACCTACCTACGCATTCAACTTTACCCTAAGCATCAAACCATAAAATATGAAATCCTAGTAAAATGATGGAATATGAAATTTAAGCCTATGTATGTTACCCAAATTAAAAAAAACAAACAGCACTATTCGTAATACAGACCATCTTAGATACTAGAGGAATACTATACAGGGTCGGACAGAAGGAGGTAAATTCTGGCCAACTCAGTGTAGTATTACCCTTGTATTTAAGATGACTAAAATACTAGGGTTAATACATCCCTACGCAAATACAAAGAAGTAGACCTACTATTACCCTTGTACTTAATATCGCATAAAATCCTAATACCTAGACTGACTACTATTTTAGAATCAGACATTGGAATGGAGCCGCTACTAATAGCAAAAAGAGTGACCAGGCCTGACTATATTCTAAAAAATTCTACCGCTACCTCCCTATCCAAATCAAGAATAAGGGAGTATTTGACTTTACCCTAAGCATCAAACAATGAAATATGAAATCCTAGTTAAAAGATGGAGTATGAAATTAAAGCCTATGTATGTTACCCAAATTAAAAAAAACAATCAGCACTATTCGAAATACTGACCATCTTAGACACAAGAGGAAAACTAGACAAAGTCGGACAGAAGGAGGTAAATTCTGGCCAACTCAGACTAGTAGTACCCTTGTATTTAAGATGACTGAAAATACTAGGGTTAACACATCCCTACGCAAATACAAAGAAGTAGACCTACTATTACCCTTGTACTTAATATCGCAGAAAATCCTAATACCTAGAGTGACTACTATTTTAGAATCAGACATTGGAATGGAGCCGCTACTAATAGCAAAAAGAGTGACCAGGCCTGACTATATTCTAAAAAATTCTACCACTACCTCCCTACCCAAATCAAGAATAAGGGAGTATTCGACTTTACCCTAAGCATCAAACAATGAAATATGAAATCCTAGTTAAAAGATGGAGTATGAAATTAAAGCCTATGTATGTTACCCAAATTAAAAAAAACAATCAGCACTATTCGAAATACTGACCATCTTAAATACAAGAGGAAAACTAGACAAAGTCGGACAGAAGGAGGTAAATTCTGGCCAACTCAGACTAGTAGTACCCTTGTATTTAAGATGACTGAAAATACTAGGGTTAACACATCCCTACGCAAATACAAAGAAGTAGACCTACTATTACCCTTGTACTTAATATCGCAGAAAATCGTAATACCTAGAGTGACAACTCTTTTAGAATCAGACTTTGGAATGGAGCCACTACTAATAGCAAAAAGAGAGACCAGGCCGGATTATATTCTAAAAAATGCGGAATGCTACCGCTATCTACCTACGCAAGTGAAGAATAAGGGCCTATTCGACTTTACCCTAAGCATCAAAACATAGAATATGAAATTCTATTGAAAAGATGGAGCATCAATTACAGCCTATATATTTTACCCAAATTAAAAAAAACAAACAGCACTATTCGAAATACTGACCATCTTAGATACAAGAGGAATACTAGACAGGGTCGGACAGAAGGAGGTAAATTCTGGCCAACTCAGACTAGTAGTACCCTTCTATTCAAGATGACTGAAAATACTAGGGTTAACACATCCCTACGCAAATACATAGAAGTAGACCTAGTATTACCCTTGTACTTAATATCGCAGAAAATCCTAACACCTAGAATGAGTACCTGTTTAAAATCAGACATTGGAATGGAGCCGCTACTAATAGCAAAAAGAGTGACCAGGCCTGACTATATTCTAAAAAAATGAGGAATGGTACCACTACCTCCCTACGCAAATGAAGAATTAGGGCCTATTCGACTTTACCCTAAGCATTAAAACATAAAATATGAAATCCTAGTGAGTAGTTGGAGTATGAAATTAAAGACTATATATGTTACCCAAATTAAAAAAAGCAAACAGCGCTATTCCTAATACTGACTTTCTTAGATACAAGAGGAATACTAGACAATGTCAGACAGAAGGAGGTCAACTGACACTAGTAATACACTTCTATTCAAGATGACTGAAACTCCTTGCATTAACACATCCCAACGCAAATACAGAGAAGTAGACCTAGTATTACCCTTGTACTTAATATCGCAGAAAATCCTAATACCTAGAGTGACAACTCTTTTAGAATCAGACTTTGGAATGGAGCCGCTACTAATAGCAAAAAGAGTGACCAGGCCTGATTATATTCTAAAAAATGCGCAATGCTACCGCTATCTACCTACGCAAGTGAAGAATAAGGACCTATTCGACTTTTCCCTAAGCATCAAAACATAGAATATGAAATTCTATTGAAAAGATGGAGCATCAAATTACAGCCTATATATTTTACCCAAATTAAAAAAAACAAACAGCACTATTCGAAATACTGACCATCTTAGATACAAGAGGAATACTAGACAGGGTCGGACAGAAGGAGGTAAATTCTGGCCAACTCAGACTAGTAGTACCCTTCTATTCAAGATGACTGAAAATACTAGGGTTAACACATCCCTACGCAAATACATAGAAGTAGACCTAGTATTACCCTTGTACTTAATATCGCATAAAATCCTAACACCTAGAATGAGTACCTGTTTAAAATCAGACATTGGAATGGAGCCGCTACTAATAGCAAAAAGAGTGACCAGGCCTAACTATATTCTAAAAAATGCTACCGCTACCTCCATACCCAAATCAAGAATAAGGGCCTATTCGATTTTACCCTAAGCATCAAACAATAAAATATGAAATCCTAGTTAAAAGCTGGAGTATGAAATTAAAGCCTATATATGTTACCCAAATTAAAAAAAACAATCAGCACTATTCGTAATACTGACCATCTTAGATACAAGAGGAATACTAGACAGGGTCGGACAGAAGGAGGTAAATTCTGGCCAACTCAGACTAGTAGTACCCTTGTATTTAAGATGACTGAAAATACTAGGGTTAACACATCCCTACGCAAATACATAGAAGTAGACCTAGTATTACCCTTGTACTTAATATCGCATAAAATCCTAACACCTAGAATGAGTACCTGTTTAAAATCAGACATTGGAATGGAGCCGCTACTAATAGCAAAAAGAGTGACCAGGCCTGACTATATTCTAAAAAAATGAGGAATGGTACCACTACCTCCCTACGCAAATGAAGAATTAGGGCCTATTCGACTTTACCCTAAGCATTAAAACATAAAATATGAAATCCTAGTGAGTAGTTGGAGTATGAAATTAAAGACTATATATGTTACCCAAATTAAAAAAAGCAAACAGCACTATTCCTAATACTGACTTTCTTAGATACAAGAGGAATACTAGACAATGTCAGACAGAAGGAGGTCAACTGACACTAGTAATACACTTCTATTCAAGTTAGAGAAGAATTGGTCGACTGTATCTTCTAATTTAAGGAAGAAATAGTTGGGGGTGCAGTCAAAGAAAACACCAAAATAAGAAAAACTTATTTATTATGTGCCGACGTTTATGTGACGGCATGACATTATGTGACGGCCGAAACGTCGGCACATAATAAATAAGTTTTTCTTATTTTGGTGTTTTCTTTGACTGCACCCCCAACTATTTCTTCCTTAAATTACACTTCTATTCAAGATGACTGAAACTCCTTGCATTAACACATCCCAACGCAAATACAGAGAAGTAGACCTAGTATTACCCTTGTACTTAATATCGCAGAAAATCCTAATACCTAGAGTGACAACTCTTTTAGAATCAGACTTTGGAATGGAGCCGCTACTAATAGCAAAAAGAGTGACCAGGCCTGATTATATTCTAAAAAATGCGCAATGCTACCGCTACCTACCTACGCATTCAACTTTACCCTAAGCATCAAACCATAAAATATGAAATCCTAGTAAAATGATGGAATATGAAATTTTAGCCTATGTATGTTACCCAAATTAAAAAAAACAAACATCACTATTCGTAATACAGACCATCTTAGATACTAGAGGAATACTAGACAGGGTCGGACAGAAGGAGGTAAATTCTGGCCAACTCAGTGTAGTATTACCCTTGTATTTAAGATGACTAAAATACTAGGGTTAATACATCCCTACGCAAATACAAAGAAGTAGACCTACTATTACCCTTGTACTTAATATCGCATAAAATCCTAACACCTAGAATGAGTACTTGTTTAGAATCAGACTTTGGAATGGAGCTGCTACTAATAGCAAAAAGTGTGACCAGGCCTGACTATATTCTAAAAAATTCTACCACTACCTCCCTACCCAAATCAAGAATAAGGGAGTATTCGACTTTACCCTAAGCATCAAACAATGAAATATGAAATCCTAGTTAAAAGATGGAGTATGAAATTAAAGCCTATGTATGTTACCCAAATTAAACTAGACAAAGTCGGACAGAAGGAGGTAAATTCTGGCCAACTCAGACTAGAAGTACCCTTGTATTTAAGATGACTGAAAATACTAGGGTTAACACATCCCTACGCAAATACAAAGAAGTAGACCTACTATTACCCTTGTACTTAATATCGCAGAAAATCCTAATACCTAGAGTGACTACTATTTTAGAATCAGACATTGGAATGGAGCCGCTACTAATAGCAAAAAGAGTGACCAGGCCTGATTATATTCTAAAAAATGCGGAATGCTACCGCTATCTACCTACGCAAGTGAAGAATAAGGGCCTATTCGACTTTACCCTAAGCATCAAAACATAGAATATGAAATCCTATTGAAAAGGTGGAGCATCAAATTACAGCCTATATATGTTACCCAAATTAAAAAAAACAAACAGCACTATTCGAAATACTGACCATCTTAGATACAAGAGGAATACTAGACCGGGTCGGACAGAAGTAGGTAAATTCTGGCCAACTCAGACTAGTATTACCCTTGTATTTAAGATGACTGAAAATCCTAGGGTTAATACATCCCTACGCAAATACAAAGAAGTAGACCTAGTATTACCCTTGTACTTAATATCGCATAAAATCCTAACACCTAGAATGAGTACTTGTTTAGAATCAGACTTTGGAATGGAGCTGCTACTAATAGCAAAAAGATTGACCAGGCCTGACTATATTCTAAAAAAATGAGGAATGGTACCACTACCTCCCTACGCAAATGAAGAATTAGGGCCTATTCGACTTTACCCTAAGCATCAAAACATTGAATATGAAATCCTATTGAAAAGATGGAGCATCAAATTAGAGCCTATATATGTTACCCAAATTAAAAAAAAACAAACAGCACTATTCGAAATACTGACCATCTTAGATACAAGAGGAATACTAGACAAAGTCGGACAGAAGGAGGTAAATTCTGGCCAACTCAGACTAATATTACCCTTGTATTTAAGATGACTGAAAATCCTAGGGTTAATACATTCCTTTGAAGATAAAAAAAATAGACCTAGTATTACCCTTGTACTTAATATCGCAGAAAATCCTTATACCTAGAATGACTACTATTTTAGAATCAGACTTTGGAATGGAGCCGCTACTAATAGCAAAAAGAGTGACCAGGCCTGGCTATATTCTAAAAAATGCGGAATGCTACCACTACCTACCTACGCATTCGACTTTACCCTAAGCATCAAACCATAAAATATGAAATCCTAGTAAAATGATGGAATATGAAATTTAAGCCTATATATGTTACCCAAATTAAAAAAACAAACAGCACTATTCGTAATACTGACCATCTTAGATACAAGAGGAATACTAGACAAAGTCGGACAGAAGGAGGTAAATTCTGGCCAACTCAGACTAGTAGTACCCTTGTATTTAAGATGACTGAAAATCCTAGGGTTAACACATCCCTACGCAAATAGAAAGAAGTAGACCTAGTATTACCCTTGTACTTAATATCGCAGAGAATCCTAATACCTAGAGTGACTACTATTTTAGAATCAGACTTTGGAATGGAGCCGCTACTAATAGCAAAAAGAGTGACCAGCCCTGACTATATTCTAAAAAATGAGGAATGAGGAAAGCCTATATATGTTACCCAAATTAAAAAAAACAAACAGCACTATTCGTAATACTCACCATCTTAGATACAAGAGGAATACTAGACAAAGTTGGCCAGAATGAGAGGTAAATTCTGGCCAACTCAGACTAGTATTACCCTTGTATCTAAGATGACTGAATATCCTTGGGTTACCACATCCCTTTGCAAATACAAAGAAGTAGACCTAGTATTACCCTTATATTTAAGATGACTGAAAATCCTAGGGTCAACACATCCCTACGAACACAAAAAATAGACCAAATATTGACCTTTTCCCATAGAAAATAGTAACACCTAAAATGAGAACTCTTCAGGAGGCTATGGAATCAGGCTATGGAATTGAGCAAAACTAATAATTAAAAAAAAAAAATGACCAGGCCTGACCATATTCTAAAAAATGAGAAATGGTACCCCTTAACTCCCTACGCAATTGAAGAATAAGGGCCTATTCGACTTTACCCTAAGCAATAAAACATAAAATATGAAATCCTAGTGAAAAGATGGGGTATGAAATTAAAGCTTTTATATGTTACCCAAATAAAAAAAACAAACAGCACTATTCTTAATACTGACCATCTTAGATACAAGAGGAATACTAGACAAAGTCGGACAGAAGGAGGTAAATTCTGGCCAACTGACACTAGTATTACCCTTGTACTTAAGATGACGAAAATCTCTTATAAAATCCTAATACCTAGAATTACTACTATTTGAAAATCAGACTATGGAATGGAGTAACTGCTATTAGAGAAAAGAGGGACCAGGCCTGACTATATTCTAAAAAATGAGAGATTTTACCGTCACCTCTCTTGGCAAATGTAGATTAAGGGCCTATTCGAACTCTAAGGACTTCAACTTGCAATAACATAGCCAACTGGATAAATATAGAATAAAATTCAACCAGCCAACACTACCCAGAAAAAAAAGCAAAAAAACAAACTGCACTATTTGAAATATTGACCATCTCAGATACAAGAGGAATACTAGACAAAAAGTTGGACAGAATAAGAGAGAAATTCTCTGCCCAACTCAGACTAGTATTTCCCTGGTATTCAAGATCTTTGAGAGACCTAAACTGCTAGAATGATTATGATGAAAAAATATGATTTCAGACTGATGCTAAGGGGGCGATTAACTTTTCTACCAAAAAAAATGAGACAGCATATTATTCTTCAAATAATAAAAGGAATAAACCTGATTATGAAGATTGACGTTGAAGAATTGAGGCATTCAAGATGAAGCAGCATTGTTGAAAGTTTATAATACTGGGGCCTTCTAGATTTCATGATTCTTCTGAACTGGTCAATTCTTTGTTCAACTCCAACTTGCGACTAAAACAGGATTAACATTTCAGAAGCTATCCGTGTCATTCTTCTTCACATTTAGTTTTAACAGCTATTTAAGCTGATAACAACTATAAAATTCATTGTCCATATAATCTGTTTCCGGGATGGACCGTGTGGTGTTGGTTTTGTTTGCCAAGCTTTCGCTCATCGTGTTGTGAGCTTCCTCAGGGCTAGTCAGTAAATGAAGAGCGGATGGTGGAGTCAGGGTGTATATAGCTAGTGGTGGGGGGTCTCGGTCGAAGTCTGCCTTCCCATTGGCCCGCTTGTATCGAGTCCGTGGGCTGTGTTGTGTTCGGGTGTGTTCGTGTGTGTTCGGTATTGTCGTATGTGTGTGGATGGTAGGTTGATGTGTTGGTCTTTTGTTTTATGGCAGGGTACCAGTTTTTGCTGAGTTTGTAACCGTCTTCCTTATTGAAATTATTGGGTTCTTTAATAATTTCAATGGCTTCTCTAATGGTGCGGAGGTGATAATTATTTTCTTTAACCAGTGTGGTTGTGTTTTCGAAAGGTATGTGGTGGTTGGTGTTGTAGAAGTGTTCTGCTACAGCCGATTTTTCCGTCTTAAAGTTTTTGACACTAGATATGTGTTCTTTTAACCTTCTTTCAATGGTCCTTCCGGTTTGTCCAATGTAGACCTTGCCACAGGAACAGGGTATGCTATAGATGCCTGGAGTACGTAGTCCTAACTTGTCTTTGGGTTTCGGTAGGATGTGAGCTATTGTTTTGTCTGTGGAGAATGTGGTCTTGATGTCGTGGTTCTTTAGAATCCTGGCGATCTTTTCTGAGGTGCCTTTGATGTAAGGAATGGTTGTCTGGTTTTTAGGTTCGTTGTCGGTTTCGTTCTTGTCTTGTTTTTTTAGTTTTCTCTTGCGTTCTACTCGTTTAATAGTCTCTTTGTCGTATCCGTTTTTTAGGAAGGCTGTTCTCAAGTGCCTCTTTTCTTTAGAGAGCTGTGACGGTTCAGCTATCATTTCAGCTCTGTTGAGTAGAGTGTTGATGATTCCTTCCTTTTGAGACGGATGGTGGTGTGATGTGGCATGAAGGTATCTGTCTGTATGTGTAGGTTTACGGTAGACGGTGTGTCCAAGGTGGTTTCCCTTCTTCTCGACCAGGACGTCTAGGAAGGGAAGTTTCCCATCCTTCTCCAGCTCCATGGTGAATTGTATGTTAGGGTGGATGCTGTTTAGGTGGAGTAAGAATCTGTCCAGTGCATCTTTTCCGTGCTTCCAGATGGCGAAGGTGTCGTCCACGTATCTGAACCAATATTCAGGTTTTTGGGTTGCGGTGGAGAGTGCCTTCTGTTCAAAATGTTCCATGTACAGGTCTGCTGCCGGTGAGCTCAATGAAGATCCCATGGCCGTGCCTTCCATTTGCTTATAGTACTGTCCATTGAACAGGAAATATGTTTCTTTCATGCATATCTCCGTCAGTCGGTACTCTTCTTCGCTCAGAAGATTTTTCATAAGGTTCAGGGCTTCATCGGTAGGGACCTTGGTGAAGAGCGACTTGACGTCGAAGCTTACTAGGATGTCGTCTTCGTTTATATGAATGGTTTTGATTATGTCTATGAATTGTTTGGAGTTGCGGATGTTGTGTTGTGTTTTGCCAGTGTGGGTTTTAATTATGTCGGAGATGTATTTGGATAGGTGGTATGTAGGTGAGCCAATGGTACTGACTATTGGTCTCATAGGGATACCGTCTTTGTGTATTTTGGGTTGTCCGTATAGTCTTGGTGGGATTGGGTCAGATATTATGAGCCGTTTGGTTTTTAGTGTCTGGCTGGTGTTGATGATAGTCTGAATTTTCTTGTTAATGTCATTAGTGGGGTCTTTCTCCAGTTTCTTGTACGTTCTTCATTGAGCTCACCGGCAGCAGACCTGTACATGGAACATTTTGAACAGAAGGCACTCTCCACCGCAACCCAAAAACCTGAATATTGGTTCAGATACGTGGACGACACCTTCGCCATCTGGAAGCACGGAAAAGATGCACTGGACAGATTCTTACTCCACCTAAACAGCATCCACCCTAACATACAATTCACCATGGAGCTGGAGAAGGATGGGAAACTTCCCTTCCTAGACGTCCTGGTCGAGAAGAAGGGAAACCACCTTGGACACACCGTCTACCGTAAACCTACACATACAGACAGATACCTTCATGCCACATCACACCACCATCCGTCTCAAAAGGAAGGAATCATCAACACTCTACTCAACAGAGCTGAAATGATAGCTGAACCGTCACAGCTCTCTAAAGAAAAGAGGCACTTGAGAACAGCCTTCCTAAAAAACGGATACGACAAAGAGACTATTAAACGAGTAGAACGCAAGAGAAAACTAAAAAAACAAGACAAGAACGAAACCGACAACGAACCTAAAAACCAGACAACCATTCCTTACATCAAAGGCACCTCAGAAAAGATCGCCAGGATTCTAAAGAACCACGACATCAAGACCACATTCTCCACAGACAAAACAATAGCTCACATCCTACCGAAACCCAAAGACAAGTTAGGACTACGTACTCCAGGCATCTATAGCATACCCTGTTCCTGTGGCAAGGTCTACATTGGACAAACCGGAAGGACCATTGAAAGAAGGTTAAAAGAACACATATCTAGTGTCAAAAACTTTAAGACGGAAAAATCGGCTGTAGCAGAACACTTCTACAACACCAACCACCACATACCTTTCGAAAACACAACCACACTGGTTAAAGAAAATAATTATCACCTCCGCACCATTAGAGAAGCCATTGAAATTATTAAAGAACCCAATAATTTCAATAAGGAAGACGGTTACAAACTCAGCAAAAACTGGTACCCTGCCATAAAACAAAAGACCAACACATCAACCTACCATCCACACACATACGACAATACCGAACACACACGAACACACCCGAACACAACACAGCCCACGGACTCGATACAAGCGGGCCAATGGGAAGGCAGACTTCGACCGAGACCCCCCACCACTAGCTATATACACCCTGACTCCACCATCCGCTCTTCATTTACTGACTAGCCCTGAGGAAGCTCACAACACGATGAGCGAAAGCTTGGCAAACAAAACCAACACCACACGGTCCATCCCGGAAACAGATTATATGGACAATACCGCAGACCGTGGAAGCCTACGTGAACATATAAAATTCATATTTAAATCTAACTAATTAATTTTAATTTTTAAACTATAAATGATGACAATTAATTAGTATTTTAAATTGTATAATACTGATTAGAAAAACAAAAAGCAGAATCTTTAATCTTATAATTATAACTCTCATAACATAATAATAATAATAATGAAGCAAATAATTTTCAACTCATTGAACAATGTTAAATATATTAAATAAATACTTACTATAATCTGAATTTAGTGAATGGAAATATCGGCTTAAATAAAATATGCTATTTAGTGGGTTCTGGAAATTAGACCATATATAAAAACAAACAGCATGAAAACATAATTGTTATAAAAGTTAATCAATAAATATTAACTAAATAAATCTTGAATATTAGTTAAATATTTTTCTTACCAAGCCTAAGTGGAGGGAAAAGGAGGACCTGGAAAGAAGGGGTGCAGAAGGATATCGAGGCTGGCTGAATCCACAAAGTTAGTCGATGTCCGGGAGAGCTGGAGATGGATGTACAGAATTCCGCCTTACACAGCATAGGCGGTTGAAGAGGTCAGAATATGATGATGATACTTTTCTCCACACTATCAGAACTCTGTCTGGATGGGAAGATCAGATATGAGCCTCGAAGTCCTCAGAAGGCCTGAAAAATGAAACAACAAAACAATAGCTGAAACAGAATAAACTATTTTAAGGCATTCCATTTTATTTCATTGTCCTATTAGTTTTAGAGAATTAGTATTCAATTTAGAAACTTATCAAATTGCTGAGAGGAACACTAAGTCAAATTATTTTGTTTTGTTTTTTTACATGATTCTAAAATAATTTCAATTATTTAAGCAATAAGGATCAGAAAGGATTTAAGTTTAATATTTACAAAAATAAAAATAAAGCAAATAACTTTTAACCAATGAATTTAAGTATGATTAACAATGTTGATAATAATCTAAAATTTATCCTAAAATTAAACATGGAAATGATAATTTGTATAGAGATTGCTTTAAAATCCAAAATGGCAGATGGAAACCAAAGGGCTCCAATCACTGGAAGAAGTTCATACATCTTTGCACTCCAAGAATCTTATAATTTGAATTTGGAACCTATAAAAAAAAAAAAATTAATATATTATCTATTAATAATTAATAGTGTTCATAAATATCAAAACGGTCAATAATAATGCCGATACGTTTTTATTACAGAAATATTTAAAAAATCAAACTAGACCTGCTTTTTATAATCTGAATAAATCAAAACTACCTTTACAGAAATTTAGACCTAGAGAATAATACGCTATTTAGTGATGAAAGATTATAGAAATTATAATATATATTGAAAGAAGTTATATGATGACTTACTGTGAAATGAAAGTTCATTAATATATATATTTTACAATAAGAATAGAGAATCTTGTGTATTAATGAAATGAAAAACTGTTCATGATAATTCGAAATTAGTCGTATTGTAAGTGAAATTTGAATAAATAATTATGTTTTTTTATTTGTTATATTAATTACCAGTAAAGATTGAGGGCCTATTCGACTTGACTCTAAGGATTAAAATGTAAAATAACTAAACCTAATGGAGAAATCGAGAACATAATTACTATCAAATAAAACTAACCAAAAGAAGAAAAAAAAAGCAGCACTATTCGGAATAATAACCATACTGGATGGAAAAAGAATACTAGACAAAGTGGACAGAATGGGAGGTAAATTCTGGCATACTAAGACTAGTATTACCCTTGTATTTAAGATGACTGAAAATCCAAGGGTTCCAACATCCTTGCGGAAAAAAAAATAGACCTAGTATTACCCTTGTACATAATATCGTAGAAAATCCTAACAGCTAGAATGACTACTATTTTAGAATCAGACCATGGAATGGAGCAACTGCTAATAGAAAAAAGCAAAAAAAAAGGCCTGACTTTATTCTAAAAATTGGGAGATGGTACCGACAACTATCCTAGCAAATGAAGATTTAATCTTATTCGACTTAACCCTAAGCATTAAAAGATAAGATATGAAATCCTAATGAAAAGATGGAGAGTAAAATTACAGCCTATATATATGCTAACCAAACAAAGGAAACAAACAGCACTGTTTGAAATACTGACCATCTCAGATACAAGAGGAATCCTGGACAAAGCTGGACAGAATGAGAGGTATATTCTGGCCAACTCGGACTAGTATTACCCCTGTATTTAAGATGACTGAAAATACTAGGGTTAATACATCCCTACGCAAATACAAAGAAGTAGACCTAGTATTACCCTTGTACTTAATATCGCAGAAAATCCTAAAACCTAGAGTGACAACTCTTTTAGAATCAGACTTTGGAATGGAGCCGCTACTAATAGCAAAAAGAGTGACCAGGCCTGATTATATTCTAAAAAATGCGCAATGCTACCGCTACCTACCTACGCATTCAACTTTACCCTAAGCATCAAACCATAAAATATGAAATCCTAGTAAAATGATGGAATATGAAATTTAAGCCTATGTACGTTACCCAAATTAAAAAAAACAAACAGCACTATTCGTAATACAGACCATCTTAGATACTAGAGGAATACTAGACAGGGTCGGACAGAAGGAGGTAAATTCTGGCCAACTCAGTGTAGTATTACCCTTGTATTTAAGATGACTAAAATACTAGGGTTAATACATCCCTATGCAAATACAAAGAAGTAGACCTACTATTACCCTTGTACTTAATATCGCATAAAATCCTAACACCTAGAATGAGTACTTGTTTAGAATCAGACTTTGGAATGGAGCTGCTACTAATAGCAAAAAGTGTGACCAGGCCTGACTATATTCTAAAAAATGAGAAATGCTACCGCTACCTACCTACGCATTCAACTTTACCCTAAGCATCAAACCATAAAATATGAAATCCTAGTAAAATGATGGAATATGAAATTTAAGCCTATGTATGTTACCCAAATTAAAAAAAACAAACAGCACTATTCGTAATACAGACCATCTTAGATACTAGAGGAATACTAGACAGGGTCGGACAGAAGGAGGTAAATTCTGGCCAACTCAGTGTAGTATTACCCTTGTATTTAAGATGACTAAAATACTAGGGTTAATACATCCCTATGCAAATACAAAGAAGTAGACCTACTATTACCCTTGTACTTAATATCGCATAAAATCCTAACACCTAGAATGAGTACTTGTTTAGAATCAGACTTTGGAATGGAGCTGCTACTAATAGCAAAAAGTGTGACCAGGCCTGACTATATTCTAAAAAATGAGAAATGCTACCGCTACCTACCTACGCATTCAACTTTACCCTAAGCATCAAACCATAAAATATGAAATCCTAGTAAAATGATGGAATATGAAATTTAAGCCTATGTATGTTACCCAAATTAAAAAAAACAAACAGCACTATTCGTAATACAGACCATCTTAGATACTAGAGGAATACTAGACAGGGTCGGACAGAAGGAGGTAAATTCTGGCCAACTCAGTGTAGTATTACCCTTGTATTTAAGATGACTAAAATACTAGGGTTAATACATCCCTATGCAAATACAAAGAAGTAGACCTACTATTACCCTTGTACTTAATATCGCATAAAATCCTAACACCTAGAATGAGTACTTGTTTAGAATCAGACTTTGGAATGGAGCTGCTACTAATAGCAAAAAGTGTGACCAGGCCTGACTATATTCTAAAAAATGAGAAATGTCACCGCTAACTCCCTACGCAAGTGAAGAATAAGGGCCTATTCGACTTTACCCTAAGCATCAAAACATAGAATATGAAATCCTATTGAAAAGGTGGAGCATCAAATTACAGCCTATATATGTTACCCAAATTAAAAAAAACAAACAGCACTATTCGAAATACTGACCATCTTAGATACAAGAGGAATACTAGACCGGGTCGGACAGAAGTAGGTAAATTCTGGCCAACTCAGACTAGTATTACCCTTGTATTTAAGATGACTGAAAATCCTAGGGTTAATACATCCCTACGCAAATACAAAGAAGTAGACCTAGTATTACCCTTGTACTTAATATCGCATAAAATCCTAACACCTAGAATGAGTACTTGTTTAGAATCAGACTTTGGAATGGAGCTGCTACTAATAGCAAAAAGATTGACCAGGCCTGACTATATTCTAAAAAAATGAGGAATGGTACCACTACCTCCCTACGCAAATGAAGAATTAGGGCCTATTCGACTTTACCCTAAGCATCAAAACATTGAATATGAAATCCTATTGAAAAGATGGAGCATCAAATTAGAGCCTATATATGTTACCCAAATTAAAAAAAAACAAACAGCACTATTCGAAATACTGACCATCTTAGATACAAGAGGAATACTAGACAAAGTCGGACAGAAGGAGGTAAATTCTGGCCAACTCAGACTAATATTACCCTTGTATTTAAGATGACTGAAAATCCTAGGGTTAATACATCCCTTTGAAGATAAAAAAAATAGACCTAGTATTACCCTTGTACTTAATATCGCAGAAAATCCTTATACCTAGAATGACTACTATTTTAGAATCAGACTTTGGAATGGAGCCGCTACTAATAGCAAAAAGAGTGACCAGGCCTGGCTATATTCTAAAAAATGCGGAATGCTACCACTACCTACCTACGCATTCGACTTTACCCTAAGCATCAAACCATAAAATATGAAATCCTAGTAAAATGATGGAATATGAAATTTAAGCCTATATATGTTACCCAAATTAAAAAAACAAACAGCACTATTCGTAATACTGACCATCTTAGATACAAGAGGAATACTAGACAAAGTCGGACAGAAGGAGGTAAATTCTGGCCAACTCAGACTAGTAGTACCCTTGTATTTAAGATGACTGAAAATCCTAGGGTTAACACATCCCTACGCAAATAGAAAGAAGTAGACCTAGTATTACCCTTGTACTTAATATCGCAGAGAATCCTAATACCTAGAGTGACTACTATTTTAGAATCAGACTTTGGAATGGAGCCGCTACTAATAGCAAAAAGAGTGACCAGCCCTGACTATATTCTAAAAAATGAGGAATGAGGAAAGCCTATATATGTTACCCAAATTAAAAAAAACAAACAGCACTATTCGTAATACTCACCATCTTAGATACAAGAGGAATACTAGACAAAGTTGGCCAGAATGAGAGGTAAATTCTGGCCAACTCAGACTAGTATTACCCTTGTATCTAAGATGACTGAATATCCTTGGGTTACCACATCCCTTTGCAAATACAAAGAAGTAGACCTAGTATTACCCTTATATTTAAGATGACTGAAAATCCTAGGGTTAACACATCCCTACGCACACAAAAAATAGACCAAATATTGACCTTTTCCCATAGAAAATAGTAACACCTAAAATGAGAACTCTTCAGGAGGCTATGGAATCAGGCTATGGAATTGAGCAAAACTAATAATTAAAAAAAAAAATGACCAGGCCTGACCATATTCTAAAAAATGAGAAATGGTACCCCTTAACTCCCTACGCAATTGAAGAATAAGGGCCTATTCGACTTTACCCTAAGCATTAAAACATAAAATATGAAATCCTAGTGAAAAGATGGGGTATGAAATTAAAGCTTTTATATGTTACCCAAATAAAAAAAAACAAACAGCACTATTCTTAATACTGACCATCTTAGATACAAGAGGAATACTAGACAAAGTTGGACAGGAGGTAAATTCTGGCCAACTGACACTAGTATTACCCTTGTACTTAAGATGACGAAAATCTCTTATAAAATCCTAATACCTAGAATTACTACTATTTGAAAATCAGACTATGGAATGGAGTAACTGCTATTAGAAAAAAGAGGGACCAGGCCTGACTATATTCTAAAAAATGAGAGATTTTACCGTCACCTCTCTTGGCAAATGTAGATTAAGGGCCTATTCGAACTCTAAGGACTTCAACTTGCAATAACATAGCCAACTGGATAAATATAGAATAAAATTCAACCAGCCAACACTACCCAGAAAAAAAAGCAAAAAAACAAACTGCGCTATTTGAAATATTGACCATCTCAGATACAAGAGGAATACTAGACAAAAAGTTGGACAGAATTAGAGAGAAATTCTCTGCCCAACTCAGACTAGTATTTCCCTGGTATTCAAGATCTTTGAGAGACCTAAACTGCTAGAATGATTATGATGAAAAAATATGATTTCAGACTGATGCTAAGGGGGCGATTAACTTTTCTACCAAAAAAAATGAGACAGCATATTATTCTTCAAATAATAAAAGGAATAAACCTGATTATGAAGATTGACGTTGAAGAATTGAGGCATTCAAGATGAAGCAGCATTGTTGAAAGTTTATAATACTGGGGCCTTCTAGATTTCATGATTCTTCTGAACTGGTCAATTCTTTGTTCAACTCCAACTTGCGACTAAAACAGGATTAACATTTCAGAAGCTATCCGTGTCATTCTTCTTCACATTTAGTTTTAACAGCTATTTAAGCTGATAACAACTATAAAATTCATATTTAAATCTAACTAATTAATTTTAATTTTTAAACTATAAATGATGACAATTAATTAGTATTTTAAATTGTATAATACTGATTAGAAAAACAAAAAGCAGAATCTTTAATCTTATAATTATAACTCTCATAACATAATAATAATAATAATGAAGCAAATAATTTTCAACTCATTGAACAATGTTAAATATATTAAATAAATACTTACTATAATCTGAATTTAGTGAATGGAAATATCGGCTTAAATAAAATATGCTATTTAGTGGGTTCTGGAAATTAGACCATATATAAAAACAAACAGCATGAAAACATAATTGTTATAAAAGTTAATCAATAAATATTAACTAAATAAATCTTGAATATTAGTTAAATATTTTTCTTACCAAGCCTAAGTGGAGGGAAAAGGAGGACCTGGAAAGAAGGGGTGCAGAAGGATATCGAGGCTGGCTGAATCCACAAAGTTAGTCGATGTCCGGGAGAGCTGGAGATGGATGTACAGAATTCCGCCTTACACAGCATAGGCGGTTGAAGAGGTCAGAATATGATGATGATACTTTTCTCCACACTATCAGAACTCTGTCTGGATGGGAAGATCAGATATGAGCCTCGAAGTCCTCAGAAGGCCTGAAAAATGAAACAACAAAACAATAGCTGAAACAGAATAAACTATTTTAAGGCATTCCATTTTATTTCATTGTCCTATTAGTTTTAGAGAATTAGTATTCAATTTAGAAACTTATCAAATTGCTGAGAGGAACACTAAGTCAAATTATTTTGTTTTGTTTTTTTACATGATTCTAAAATAATTTCAATTATTTAAGCAATAAGGATCAGAAAGGATTTAAGTTTAATATTTACAAAAATAAAAATAAAGCAAATAACTTTTAACCAATGAATTTAAGTATGATTAACAATGTTGATAATAATCTAAAATTTATCCTAAAATTAAACATGGGAATGATAATTTGTATAGAGATTGCTTTAAAATCCAAAATGGCAGATGGAAACCAAAGGGCTCCAATCACTGGAAGAAGTTCATACATCTTTGCACTCCAAGAATCTTATAATTTGAATTTGGAACCTATAAAAAAAAAAAAATTAATATATTATCTATTAATAATTAATAGTGTTCATAAATATCAAAACGGTCAATAATAATGCCGATACGTTTTTATTACAGAAATATTTAAAAAATCAAACTAGACCTGCTTTTTATAATCTGAATAAATCAAAACTACCTTTACAGAAATTTAGACCTAGAGAATAATACGCTATTTAGTGATGAAAGATTATAGAAATTATAATATATATTGAAAGAAGTTATATGATGACTTACTGTGAAATGAAAGTTCATTAATATATATATTTTACAATAAGAATCGAGAATCTTGTGTATTAATGAAATGAAAAACTGTTCATGATAATTCGAAATTAGTCGTATTGTAAGTGAAATTTGAATAAATAATTATGTTTTTTTATTTGTTATATTAATTACCAGTAAAGATTGAGGGCCTATTCGACTTGACTCTAAGGATTAAAATGTAAAATAACTAAACCTAATGGAGAAATCGAGAACATAATTACTATCAAATAAAACTAACCAAAAGAAGAAAAAAAAAGCAGCACTATTCGGAATAATAACCATACTGGATGGAAAAAGAATACTAGACAAAGTGGACAGAATGGGAGGTAAATTCTGGCATACTAAGACTAGTATTACCCTTGTATTTAAGATGACTGAAAATCCAAGGGTTCCAACATCCTTGCGGAAAAAAAAATAGACCTAGTATTACCCTTGTACATAATATCGTAGAAAATCCTAACAGCTAGAATGACTACTATTTTAGAATCAGACCATGGAATGGAGCAACTGCTAATAGAAAAAAGCAAAAAAAAAGGCCTGACTTTATTCTAAAAATTGGGAGATGGTACCGACAACTATCCTAGCAAATGAAGATTTAATCTTATTCGACTTAACCCTAAGCATTAAAAGATAAGATATGAAATCCTAATGAAAAGATGGAGAGTAAAATTACAGCCTATATATATGCTAACCAAACAAAGGAAACAAACAGCACTGTTTGAAATACTGACCATCTCAGATACAAGAGGAATCCTGGACAAAGCTGGACAGAATGAGAGGTATATTCTGGCCAACTCGGACTAGTATTACCCCTGTATTTAAGATGACTGAAAATACTAGGGTTAATACATCCCTACGCAAATACAAAGAAGTAGACCTAGTATTACCCTTGTACTTAATATCGCAGAAAATCCTAAAACCTAGAGTGACAACTCTTTTAGAATCAGACTTTGGAATGGAGCCGCTACTAATAGCAAAAAGAGTGACCAGGCCTGATTATATTCTAAAAAATGCGCAATGCTACCGCTACCTACCTACGCATTCAACTTTACCCTAAGCATCAAACCATAAAATATGAAATCCTAGTAAAATGATGGAATATGAAATTTAAGCCTATGTACGTTACCCAAATTAAAAAAAACAAACAGCACTATTCGTAATACAGACCATCTTAGATACTAGAGGAATACTAGACAGGGTCGGACAGAAGGAGGTAAATTCTGGCCAACTCAGTGTAGTATTACCCTTGTATTTAAGATGACTAAAATACTAGGGTTAATACATCCCTATGCAAATACAAAGAAGTAGACCTACTATTACCCTTGTACTTAATATCGCATAAAATCCTAACACCTAGAATGAGTACTTGTTTAGAATCAGACTTTGGAATGGAGCTGCTACTAATAGCAAAAAGTGTGACCAGGCCTGACTATATTCTAAAAAATGAGAAATGCTACCGCTACCTACCTACGCATTCAACTTTACCCTAAGCATCAAACCATAAAATATGAAATCCTAGTAAAATGATGGAATATGAAATTTAAGCCTATGTATGTTACCCAAATTAAAAAAAACAAACAGCACTATTCGTAATACAGACCATCTTAGATACTAGAGGAATACTAGACAGGGTCGGACAGAAGGAGGTAAATTCTGGCCAACTCAGTGTAGTATTACCCTTGTATTTAAGATGACTAAAATACTAGGGTTAATACATCCCTATGCAAATACAAAGAAGTAGACCTACTATTACCCTTGTACTTAATATCGCATAAAATCCTAACACCTAGAATGAGTACTTGTTTAGAATCAGACTTTGGAATGGAGCTGCTACTAATAGCAAAAAGTGTGACCAGGCCTGACTATATTCTAAAAAATGAGAAATGCTACCGCTACCTACCTACGCATTCAACTTTACCCTAAGCATCAAACCATAAAATATGAAATCCTAGTAAAATGATGGAATATGAAATTTAAGCCTATGTATGTTACCCAAATTAAAAAAAACAAACAGCACTATTCGTAATACAGACCATCTTAGATACTAGAGGAATACTAGACAGGGTCGGACAGAAGGAGGTAAATTCTGGCCAACTCAGTGTAGTATTACCCTTGTATTTAAGATGACTAAAATACTAGGGTTAATACATCCCTATGCAAATACAAAGAAGTAGACCTACTATTACCCTTGTACTTAATATCGCATAAAATCCTAACACCTAGAATGAGTACTTGTTTAGAATCAGACTTTGGAATGGAGCTGCTACTAATAGCAAAAAGTGTGACCAGGCCTGACTATATTCTAAAAAATGAGAAATGTCACCGCTAACTCCCTACGCAAGTGAAGAATAAGGGCCTATTCGACTTTACCCTAAGCATCAAAACATAGAATATGAAATCCTATTGAAAAGGTGGAGCATCAAATTACAGCCTATATATGTTACCCAAATTAAAAAAAACAAACAGCACTATTCGAAATACTGACCATCTTAGATACAAGAGGAATACTAGACCGGGTCGGACAGAAGTAGGTAAATTCTGGCCAACTCAGACTAGTATTACCCTTGTATTTAAGATGACTGAAAATCCTAGGGTTAATACATCCCTACGCAAATACAAAGAAGTAGACCTAGTATTACCCTTGTACTTAATATCGCATAAAATCCTAACACCTAGAATGAGTACTTGTTTAGAATCAGACTTTGGAATGGAGCTGCTACTAATAGCAAAAAGATTGACCAGGCCTGACTATATTCTAAAAAAATGAGGAATGGTACCACTACCTCCCTACGCAAATGAAGAATTAGGGCCTATTCGACTTTACCCTAAGCATCAAAACATTGAATATGAAATCCTATTGAAAAGATGGAGCATCAAATTAGAGCCTATATATGTTACCCAAATTAAAAAAAAACAAACAGCACTATTCGAAATACTGACCATCTTAGATACAAGAGGAATACTAGACAAAGTCGGACAGAAGGAGGTAAATTCTGGCCAACTCAGACTAATATTACCCTTGTATTTAAGATGACTGAAAATCCTAGGGTTAATACATCCCTTTGAAGATAAAAAAAATAGACCTAGTATTACCCTTGTACTTAATATCGCAGAAAATCCTTATACCTAGAATGACTACTATTTTAGAATCAGACTTTGGAATGGAGCCGCTACTAATAGCAAAAAGAGTGACCAGGCCTGGCTATATTCTAAAAAATGCGGAATGCTACCACTACCTACCTACGCATTCGACTTTACCCTAAGCATCAAACCATAAAATATGAAATCCTAGTAAAATGATGGAATATGAAATTTAAGCCTATATATGTTACCCAAATTAAAAAAACAAACAGCACTATTCGTAATACTGACCATCTTAGATACAAGAGGAATACTAGACAAAGTCGGACAGAAGGAGGTAAATTCTGGCCAACTCAGACTAGTAGTACCCTTGTATTTAAGATGACTGAAAATCCTAGGGTTAACACATCCCTACGCAAATAGAAAGAAGTAGACCTAGTATTACCCTTGTACTTAATATCGCAGAGAATCCTAATACCTAGAGTGACTACTATTTTAGAATCAGACTTTGGAATGGAGCCGCTACTAATAGCAAAAAGAGTGACCAGCCCTGACTATATTCTAAAAAATGAGGAATGAGGAAAGCCTATATATGTTACCCAAATTAAAAAAAACAAACAGCACTATTCGTAATACTCACCATCTTAGATACAAGAGGAATACTAGACAAAGTTGGCCAGAATGAGAGGTAAATTCTGGCCAACTCAGACTAGTATTACCCTTGTATCTAAGATGACTGAATATCCTTGGGTTACCACATCCCTTTGCAAATACAAAGAAGTAGACCTAGTATTACCCTTATATTTAAGATGACTGAAAATCCTAGGGTTAACACATCCCTACGCACACAAAAAATAGACCAAATATTGACCTTTTCCCATAGAAAATAGTAACACCTAAAATGAGAACTCTTCAGGAGGCTATGGAATCAGGCTATGGAATTGAGCAAAACTAATAATTAAAAAAAAAAATGACCAGGCCTGACCATATTCTAAAAAATGAGAAATGGTACCCCTTAACTCCCTACGCAATTGAAGAATAAGGGCCTATTCGACTTTACCCTAAGCATTAAAACATAAAATATGAAATCCTAGTGAAAAGATGGGGTATGAAATTAAAGCTTTTATATGTTACCCAAATAAAAAAAAACAAACAGCACTATTCTTAATACTGACCATCTTAGATACAAGAGGAATACTAGACAAAGTTGGACAGGAGGTAAATTCTGGCCAACTGACACTAGTATTACCCTTGTACTTAAGATGACGAAAATCTCTTATAAAATCCTAATACCTAGAATTACTACTATTTGAAAATCAGACTATGGAATGGAGTAACTGCTATTAGAAAAAAGAGGGACCAGGCCTGACTATATTCTAAAAAATGAGAGATTTTACCGTCACCTCTCTTGGCAAATGTAGATTAAGGGCCTATTCGAACTCTAAGGACTTCAACTTGCAATAACATAGCCAACTGGATAAATATAGAATAAAATTCAACCAGCCAACACTACCCAGAAAAAAAAGCAAAAAAACAAACTGCACTATTTGAAATATTGACCATCTCAGATACAAGAGGAATACTAGACAAAAAGTTGGACAGAATTAGAGAGAAATTCTCTGCCCAACTCAGACTAGTATTTCCCTGGTATTCAAGATCTTTGAGAGACCTAAACTGCTAGAATGATTATGATGAAAAAATATGATTTCAGACTGATGCTAAGGGGGCGATTAACTTTTCTACCAAAAAAAATGAGACAGCATATTATTCTTCAAATAATAAAAGGAATAAACCTGATTATGAAGATTGACGTTGAAGAATTGAGGCATTCAAGATGAAGCAGCATTGTTGAAAGTTTATAATACTGGGGCCTTCTAGATTTCATGATTCTTCTGAACTGGTCAATTCTTTGTTCAACTCCAACTTGCGACTAAAACAGGATTAACATTTCAGAAGCTATCCGTGTCATTCTTCTTCACATTTAGTTTTAACAGCTATTTAAGCTGATAACAACTATAAAATTCATATTTAAATCTAACTAATTAATTTTAATTTTTAAACTATAAATGATGACAATTAATTAGTATTTTAAATTGTATAATACTGATTAGAAAAACAAAAAGCAGAATCTTTAATCTTATAATTATAACTCTCATAACATAATAATAATAATAATGAAGCAAATAATTTTCAACTCATTGAACAATGTTAAATATATTAAATAAATACTTACTATAATCTGAATTTAGTGAATGGAAATATCGGCTTAAATAAAATATGCTATTTAGTGGGTTCTGGAAATTAGACCATATATAAAAACAAACAGCATGAAAACATAATTGTTATAAAAGTTAATCAATAAATATTAACTAAATAAATCTTGAATATTAGTTAAATATTTTTCTTACCAAGCCTAAGTGGAGGGAAAAGGAGGACCTGGAAAGAAGGGGTGCAGAAGGATATCGAGGCTGGCTGAATCCACAAAGTTAGTCGATGTCCGGGAGAGCTGGAGATGGATGTACAGAATTCCGCCTTACACAGCATAGGCGGTTGAAGAGGTCAGAATATGATGATGATACTTTTCTCCACACTATCAGAACTCTGTCTGGATGGGAAGATCAGATATGAGCCTCGAAGTCCTCAGAAGGCCTGAAAAATGAAACAACAAAACAATAGCTGAAACAGAATAAACTATTTTAAGGCATTCCATTTTATTTCATTGTCCTATTAGTTTTAGAGAATTAGTATTCAATTTAGAAACTTATCAAATTGCTGAGAGGAACACTAAGTCAAATTATTTTGTTTTGTTTTTTTACATGATTCTAAAATAATTTCAATTATTTAAGCAATAAGGATCAGAAAGGATTTAAGTTTAATATTTACAAAAATAAAAATAAAGCAAATAACTTTTAACCAATGAATTTAAGTATGATTAACAATGTTGATAATAATCTAAAATTTATCCTAAAATTAAACATGGGAATGATAATTTGTATAGAGATTGCTTTAAAATCCAAAATGGCAGATGGAAACCAAAGGGCTCCAATCACTGGAAGAAGTTCATACATCTTTGCACTCCAAGAATCTTATAATTTGAATTTGGAACCTATAAAAAAAAAAAAATTAATATATTATCTATTAATAATTAATAGTGTTCATAAATATCAAAACGGTCAATAATAATGCCGATACGTTTTTATTACAGAAATATTTAAAAAATCAAACTAGACCTGCTTTTTATAATCTGAATAAATCAAAACTACCTTTACAGAAATTTAGACCTAGAGAATAATACGCTATTTAGTGATGAAAGATTATAGAAATTATAATATATATTGAAAGAAGTTATATGATGACTTACTGTGAAATGAAAGTTCATTAATATATATATTTTACAATAAGAATCGAGAATCTTGTGTATTAATGAAATGAAAAACTGTTCATGATAATTCGAAATTAGTCGTATTGTAAGTGAAATTAGAATAAATAATTATGTTTTTTTATTTGTTATATTAATTACCAGTAAAGATTGAGGGCCTATTCGACTTGACTCTAAGGATTAAAATGTAAAATAACTAAACCTAATGGAGAAATCGAGAACATAATTACTATCAAATAAAACTAACCAAAAGAAGAAAAAAAAAAAGCAGCACTATTCGGAATAATAACCATACTGGATGGAAAAAGAATACTAGACAAAGTGGACAGAATGGGAGGTAAATTCTGGCATACTAAGACTAGTATTACCCTTGTATTTAAGATGACTGAAAATCCAAGGGTTCCAACATCCTTGCGGAAAAAAAAATAGACCTAGTATTACCCTTGTACATAATATCGTAGAAAATCCTAACAGCTAGAATGACTACTATTTTAGAATCAGACCATGGAATGGAGCAACTGCTAATAGAAAAAAGCAAAAAAAAAGGCCTGACTTTATTCTAAAAATTGGGAGATGGTACCGACAACTATCCTAGCAAATGAAGATTTAATCTTATTCGACTTAACCCTAAGCATTAAAAGATAAGATATGAAATCCTAATGAAAAGATGGAGAGTAAAATTACAGCCTATATATATGCTAACCAAACAAAGGAAACAAACAGCACTGTTTGAAATACTGACCATCTCAGATACAAGAGGAATCCTGGACAAAGCTGGACAGAATGAGAGGTATATTCTGGCCAACTCGGACTAGTATTACCCCTGTATTTAAGATGACTGAAAATACTAGGGTTAATACATCCCTACGCAAATACAAAGAAGTAGACCTAGTATTACCCTTGTACTTAATATCGCAGAAAATCCTAAAACCTAGAGTGACAACTCTTTTAGAATCAGACTTTGGAATGGAGCCGCTACTAATAGCAAAAAGAGTGACCAGGCCTGATTATATTCTAAAAAATGCGCAATGCTACCGCTACCTACCTACGCATTCAACTTTACCCTAAGCATCAAACCATAAAATATGAAATCCTAGTAAAATGATGGAATATGAAATTTAAGCCTATGTATGTTACCCAAATTAAAAAAAACAAACAGCACTATTCGTAATACAGACCATCTTAGATACTAGAGGAATACTAGACAGGGTCGGACAGAAGGAGGTAAATTCTGGCCAACTCAGTGTAGTATTACCCTTGTATTTAAGATGACTAAAATACTAGGGTTAATACATCCCTATGCAAATACAAAGAAGTAGACCTACTATTACCCTTGTACTTAATATCGCATAAAATCCTAACACCTAGAATGAGTACTTGTTTAGAATCAGACTTTGGAATGGAGCTGCTACTAATAGCAAAAAGTGTGACCAGGCCTGACTATATTCTAAAAAATGAGAAATGTCACCGCTAACTCCCTACGCAAGTGAAGAATAAGGGCCTATTCGACTTTACCCTAAGCATCAAAACATAGAATATGAAATCCTATTGAAAAGGTGGAGCATCAAATTACAGCCTATATATGTTACCCAAATTAAAAAAAACAAACAGCACTATTCGAAATACTGACCATCTTAGATACAAGAGGAATACTAGACCGGGTCGGACAGAAGTAGGTAAATTCTGGCCAACTCAGACTAGTATTACCCTTGTATTTAAGATGACTGAAAATCCTAGGGTTAATACATCCCTTTGAAGATAAAAAAAATAGACCTAGTATTACCCTTGTACTTAATATCGCAGAAAATCCTTATACCTAGAATGACTACTATTTTAGAATCAGACTTTGGAATGGAGCCGCTACTAATAGCAAAAAGAGTGACCAGGCCTGGCTATATTCTAAAAAATGCGGAATGCTACCACTACCTACCTACGCATTCGACTTTACCCTAAGCATCAAACCATAAAATATGAAATCCTAGTAAAATGATGGAATATGAAATTTAAGCCTATATATGTTACCCAAATTAAAAAAACAAACAGCACTATTCGTAATACTGACCATCTTAGATACAAGAGGAATACTAGACAAAGTCGGACAGAAGGAGGTAAATTCTGGCCAACTCAGACTAGTAGTACCCTTGTATTTAAGATGACTGAAAATCCTAGGGTTAACACATCCCTACGCAAATAGAAAGAAGTAGACCTAGTATTACCCTTGTACTTAATATCGCAGAGAATCCTAATACCTAGAGTGACTACTATTTTAGAATCAGACTTTGGAATGGAGCCGCTACTAATAGCAAAAAGAGTGACCAGCCCTGACTATATTCTAAAAAATGAGGAATGAGGAAAGCCTATATATGTTACCCAAATTAAAAAAAACAAACAGCACTATTCGTAATACTCACCATCTTAGATACAAGAGGAATACTAGACAAAGTTGGCCAGAATGAGAGGTAAATTCTGGCCAACTCAGACTAGTATTACCCTTGTATCTAAGATGACTGAATATCCTTGGGTTACCACATCCCTTTGCAAATACAAAGAAGTAGACCTAGTATTACCCTTATATTTAAGATGACTGAAAATCCTAGGGTTAACACATCCCTACGCACACAAAAAATAGACCAAATATTGACCTTTTCCCATAGAAAATAGTAACACCTAAAATGAGAACTCTTCAGGAGGCTATGGAATCAGGCTATGGAATTGAGCAAAACTAATAATTAAAAAAAAAAAATGACCAGGCCTGACCATATTCTAAAAAATGAGAAATGGTACCCCTTAACTCCCTACGCAATTGAAGAATAAGGGCCTATTCGACTTTACCCTAAGCATTAAAACATAAAATATGAAATCCTAGTGAAAAGATGGGGTATGAAATTAAAGCTTTTATATGTTACCCAAATAAAAAAAAACAAACAGCACTATTCTTAATACTGACCATCTTAGATACAAGAGGAATACTAGACAAAGTTGGACAGGAGGTAAATTCTGGCCAACTGACACTAGTATTACCCTTGTACTTAAGATGACGAAAATCTCTTATAAAATCCTAATACCTAGAATTACTACTATTTGAAAATCAGACTATGGAATGGAGTAACTGCTATTAGAAAAAAGAGGGACCAGGCCTGACTATATTCTAAAAAATGAGAGATTTTACCGTCACCTCTCTTGGCAAATGTAGATTAAGGGCCTATTCGAACTCTAAGGACTTCAACTTGCAATAACATAGCCAACTGGATAAATATAGAATAAAATTCAACCAACCAACACTACCCAGAAAAAAAAGCAAAAAAACAAACTGCACTATTTGAAATATTGACCATCTCAGATACAAGAGGAATACTAGACAAAAAGTTGGACAGAATTAGAGAGAAATTCTCTGCCCAACTCAGACTAGTATTTCCCTGGTATTCAAGATCTTTGAGAGACCTAAACTGCTAGAATGATTATGATGAAAAAATATGATTTCAGACTGATGCTAAGGGGGCGATTAACTTTTCTACCAAAAAAAATGAGACAGCATATTATTCTTCAAATAATAAAAGGAATAAACCTGATTATGAAGATTGACGTTGAAGAATTGAGGCATTCAAGATGAAGCAGCATTGTTGAAAGTTTATAATACTGGGGCCTTCTAGATTTCATGATTCTTCTGAACTGGTCAATTCTTTGTTCAACTCCAACTTGCGACTAAAACAGGATTAACATTTCAGAAGCTATCCGTGTCATTCTTCTTCACATTTAGTTTTAACAGCTATTTAAGCTGATAACAACTATAAAATTCATATTTAAATCTAACTAATTAATTTTAATTTTTAAACTATAAATGATGACAATTAATTAGTATTTTAAATTGTATAATACTGATTAGAAAAACAAAAAGCAGAATCTTTAATCTTATAATTATAACTCTCATAACATAATAATAATAATAATGAAGCAAATAATTTTCAACTCATTGAACAATGTTAAATATATTAAATAAATACTTACTATAATCTGAATTTAGTGAATGGAAATATCGGCTTAAATAAAATATGCTATTTAGTGGGTTCTGGAAATTAGACCATATATAAAAACAAACAGCATGAAAACATAATTGTTATAAAAGTTAATCAATAAATATTAACTAAATAAATCTTGAATATTAGTTAAATATTTTTCTTACCAAGCCTAAGTGGAGGGAAAAGGAGGACCTGGAAAGAAGGGGTGCAGAAGGATATCGAGGCTGGCTGAATCCACAAAGTTAGTCGATGTCCGGGAGAGCTGGAGATGGATGTACAGAATTCCGCCTTACACAGCATAGGCGGTTGAAGAGGTCAGAATATGATGATGATACTTTTCTCCACACTATCAGAACTCTGTCTGGATGGGAAGATCAGATATGAGCCTCGAAGTCCTCAGAAGGCCTGAAAAATGAAACAACAAAACAATAGCTGAAACAGAATAAACTATTTTAAGGCATTCCATTTTATTTCATTGTCCTATTAGTTTTAGAGAATTAGTATTCAATTTAGAAACTTATCAAATTGCTGAGAGGAACACTAAGTCAAATTATTTTGTTTTGTTTTTTTACATGATTCTAAAATAATTTCAATTATTTAAGCAATAAGGATCAGAAAGGATTTAAGTTTAATATTTACAAAAATAAAAATAAAGCAAATAACTTTTAACCAATGAATTTAAGTATGATTAACAATGTTGATAATAATCTAAAATTTATCCTAAAATTAAACATGGGAATGATAATTTGTATAGAGATTGCTTTAAAATCCAAAATGGCAGATGGAAACCAAAGGGCTCCAATCACTGGAAGAAGTTCATACATCTTTGCACTCCAAGAATCTTATAATTTGAATTTGGAACCTATAAAAAAAAAAAAATTAATATATTATCTATTAATAATTAATAGTGTTCATAAATATCAAAACGGTCAATAATAATGCCGATACGTTTTTATTACAGAAATATTTAAAAAATCAAACTAGACCTGCTTTTTATAATCTGAATAAATCAAAACTACCTTTACAGAAATTTAGACCTAGAGAATAATACGCTATTTAGTGATGAAAGATTATAGAAATTATAATATATATTGAAAGAAGTTATATGATGACTTACTGTGAAATGAAAGTTCATTAATATATATATTTTACAATAAGAATCGAGAATCTTGTGTATTAATGAAATGAAAAACTGTTCATGATAATTCGAAATTAGTCGTATTGTAAGTGAAATTTGAATAAATAATTATGTTTTTTTATTTGTTATATTAATTACCAGTAAAGATTGAGGGCCTATTCGACTTGACTCTAAGGATTAAAATGTAAAATAACTAAACCTAATGGAGAAATCGAGAACATAATTACTATCAAATAAAACTAACCAAAAGAAGAAAAAAAAAGCAGCACTATTCGGAATAATAACCATACTGGATGGAAAAAGAATACTAGACAAAGTGGACAGAATGGGAGGTAAATTCTGGCATACTAAGACTAGTATTACCCTTGTATTTAAGATGACTGAAAATCCAAGGGTTCCAACATCCTTGCGGAAAAAAAAATAGACCTAGTATTACCCTTGTACATAATATCGTAGAAAATCCTAACAGCTAGAATGACTACTATTTTAGAATCAGACCATGGAATGGAGCAACTGCTAATAGAAAAAAGCAAAAAAAAAGGCCTGACTTTATTCTAAAAATTGGGAGATGGTACCGACAACTATCCTAGCAAATGAAGATTTAATCTTATTCGACTTAACCCTAAGCATTAAAAGATAAGATATGAAATCCTAATGAAAAGATGGAGAGTAAAATTACAGCCTATATATATGCTAACCAAACAAAGGAAACAAACAGCACTGTTTGAAATACTGACCATCTCAGATACAAGAGGAATCCTGGACAAAGCTGGACAGAATGAGAGGTATATTCTGGCCAACTCGGACTAGTATTACCCCTGTATTTAAGATGACTGAAAATACTAGGGTTAATACATCCCTACGCAAATACAAAGAAGTAGACCTAGTATTACCCTTGTACTTAATATCGCAGAAAATCCTAACACCTAGAATGAGTACTTGTTTAGAATCAGACTTTGGAATGGAGCTGCTACTAATAGCAAAAAGTGTGACCAGGCCTGACTATATTCTAAAAAATGAGAAATGCTACCGCTACCTACCTACGCATTCAACTTTACCCTAAGCATGAAACCATAAAATATGAAATCCTAGTAAAATGATGGAATATGAAATTTAAGCCTATGTATGTTACCCAAATTAAAAAAAACAAACAGCACTATTCGTAATACAGACCATCTTAGATACTAGAGGAATACTAGACAGGGTCGGACAGAAGGAGGTAAATTCTGGCCAACTCAGTGTAGTATTACCCTTGTATTTAAGATGACTAAAATACTAGGGTTAATACATCCCTATGCAAATACAAAGAAGTAGACCTACTATTACCCTTGTACTTAATATCGCATAAAATCCTAACACCTAGAATGAGTACTTGTTTAGAATCAGACTTTGGAATGGAGCTGCTACTAATAGCAAAAAGTGTGACCAGGCCTGACTATATTCTAAAAAATGAGAAATGTCACCGCTAACTCCCTACGCAAGTGAAGAATAAGGGCCTATTCGACTTTACCCTAAGCATCAAAACATAGAATATGAAATCCTATTGAAAAGGTGGAGCATCAAATTACAGCCTATATATGTTACCCAAATTAAAAAAAACAAACAGCACTATTCGAAATACTGACCATCTTAGATACAAGAGGAATACTAGACCGGGTCGGACAGAAGTAGGTAAATTCTGGCCAACTCAGACTAGTATTACCCTTGTATTTAAGATGACTGAAAATCCTAGGGTTAATACATCCCTACGCAAATACAAAGAAGTAGACCTAGTATTACCCTTGTACTTAATATCGCATAAAATCCTAACACCTAGAATGAGTACTTGTTTAGAATCAGACTTTGGAATGGAGCTGCTACTAATAGCAAAAAGATTGACCAGGCCTGACTATATTCTAAAAAAATGAGGAATGGTACCACTACCTCCCTACGCAAATGAAGAATTAGGGCCTATTCGACTTTACCCTAAGCATCAAAACATTGAATATGAAATCCTATTGAAAAGATGGAGCATCAAATTAGAGCCTATATATGTTACCCAAATTAAAAAAAAACAAACAGCACTATTCGAAATACTGACCATCTTAGATACAAGAGGAATACTAGACAAAGTCGGACAGAAGGAGGTAAATTCTGGCCAACTCAGACTAATATTACCCTTGTATTTAAGATGACTGAAAATCCTAGGGTTAATACATCCCTTTGAAGATAAAAAAAATAGACCTAGTATTACCCTTGTACTTAATATCGCAGAAAATCCTTATACCTAGAATGACTACTATTTTAGAATCAGACTTTGGAATGGAGCCGCTACTAATAGCAAAAAGAGTGACCAGGCCTGGCTATATTCTAAAAAATGCGGAATGCTACCACTACCTACCTACGCATTCGACTTTACCCTAAGCATCAAACCATAAAATATGAAATCCTAGTAAAATGATGGAATATGAAATTTAAGCCTATATATGTTACCCAAATTAAAAAAACAAACAGCACTATTCGTAATACTGACCATCTTAGATACAAGAGGAATACTAGACAAAGTCGGACAGAAGGAGGTAAATTCTGGCCAACTCAGACTAGTAGTACCCTTGTATTTAAGATGACTGAAAATCCTAGGGTTAACACATCCCTACGCAAATAGAAAGAAGTAGACCTAGTATTACCCTTGTACTTAATATCGCAGAGAATCCTAATACCTAGAGTGACTACTATTTTAGAATCAGACTTTGGAATGGAGCCGCTACTAATAGCAAAAAGAGTGACCAGCCCTGACTATATTCTAAAAAATGAGGAATGAGGAAAGCCTATATATGTTACCCAAATTAAAAAAAACAAACAGCACTATTCGTAATACTCACCATCTTAGATACAAGAGGAATACTAGACAAAGTTGGCCAGAATGAGAGGTAAATTCTGGCCAACTCAGACTAGTATTACCCTTGTATCTAAGATGACTGAATATCCTTGGGTTACCACATCCCTTTGCAAATACAAAGAAGTAGACCTAGTATTACCCTTATATTTAAGATGACTGAAAATCCTAGGGTTAACACATCCCTACGCACACAAAAAATAGACCAAATATTGACCTTTTCCCATAGAAAATAGTAACACCTAAAATGAGAACTCTTCAGGAGGCTATGGAATCAGGCTATGGAATTGAGCAAAACTAATAATTAAAAAAAAAAAATGACCAGGCCTGACCATATTCTAAAAAATGAGAAATGGTACCCCTTAACTCCCTACGCAATTGAAGAATAAGGGCCTATTCGACTTTACCCTAAGCATTAAAACATAAAATATGAAATCCTAGTGAAAAGATGGGGTATGAAATTAAAGCTTTTATATGTTACCCAAATAAAAAAAAACAAACAGCACTATTCTTAATACTGACCATCTTAGATACAAGAGGAATACTAGACAAAGTTGGACAGGAGGTAAATTCTGGCCAACTGACACTAGTATTACCCTTGTACTTAAGATGACGAAAATCTCTTATAAAATCCTAATACCTAGAATTACTACTATTTGAAAATCAGACTATGGAATGGAGTAACTGCTATTAGAAAAAAGAGGGACCAGGCCTGACTATATTCTAAAAAATGAGAGATTTTACCGTCACCTCTCTTGGCAAATGTAGATTAAGGGCCTATTCGAACTCTAAGGACTTCAACTTGCAATAACATAGCCAACTGGATAAATATAGAATAAAATTCAACCAACCAACACTACCCAGAAAAAAAAGCAAAAAAACAAACTGCACTATTTGAAATATTGACCATCTCAGATACAAGAGGAATACTAGACAAAAAGTTGGACAGAATTAGAGAGAAATTCTCTGCCCAACTCAGACTAGTATTTCCCTGGTATTCAAGATCTTTGAGAGACCTAAACTGCTAGAATGATTATGATGAAAAAATATGATTTCAGACTGATGCTAAGGGGGCGATTAACTTTTCTACCAAAAAAAATGAGACAGCATATTATTCTTCAAATAATAAAAGGAATAAACCTGATTATGAAGATTGACGTTGAAGAATTGATGCATTCAAGATGAAGCAGCATTGTTGAAAGTTTATAATACTGGGGCCTTCTAGATTTCATGATTCTTCTGAACTGGTCAATTCTTTGTTCAACTCCAACTTGCGACTAAAACAGGATTAACATTTCAGAAGCTATCCGTGTCATTCTTCTTCACATTTAGTTTTAACAGCTATTTAAGCTGATAACAACTATAAAATTCATATTTAAATCTAACTAATTAATTTTAATTTTTAAACTATAAATGATGACAATTAATTAGTATTTTAAATTGTATAATACTGATTAGAAAAACAAAAAGCAGAATCTTTAATCTTATAATTATAACTCTCATAACATAATAATAATAATAATGAAGCAAATAATTTTCAACTCATTGAACAATGTTAAATATATTAAATAAATACTTACTATAATCTGAATTTAGTGAATGGAAATATCGGCTTAAATAAAATATGCTATTTAGTGGGTTCTGGAAATTAGACCATATATAAAAACAAACAGCATGAAAACATAATTGTTATAAAAGTTAATCAATAAATATTAACTAAATAAATCTTGAATATTAGTTAAATATTTTTCTTACCAAGCCTAAGTGGAGGGAAAAGGAGGACCTGGAAAGAAGGGGTGCAGAAGGATATCGAGGCTGGCTGAATCCACAAAGTTAGTCGATGTCCGGGAGAGCTGGAGATGGATGTACAGAATTCCGCCTTACACAGCATAGGCGGTTGAAGAGGTCAGAATATGATGATGATACTTTTCTCCACACTATCAGAACTCTGTCTGGATGGGAAGATCAGATATGAGCCTCGAAGTCCTCAGAAGGCCTGAAAAATGAAACAACAAAACAATAGCTGAAACAGAATAAACTATTTTAAGGCATTCCATTTTATTTCATTGTCCTATTAGTTTTAGAGAATTAGTATTCAATTTAGAAACTTATCAAATTGCTGAGAGGAACACTAAGTCAAATTATTTTGTTTTGTTTTTTTACATGATTCTAAAATAATTTCAATTATTTAAGCAATAAGGATCAGAAAGGATTTAAGTTTAATATTTACAAAAATAAAAATAAAGCAAATAACTTTTAACCAATGAATTTAAGTATGATTAACAATGTTGATAATAATCTAAAATTTATCCTAAAATTAAACATGGGAATGATAATTTGTATAGAGATTGCTTTAAAATCCAAAATGGCAGATGGAAACCAAAGGGCTCCAATCACTGGAAGAAGTTCATACATCTTTGCACTCCAAGAATCTTATAATTTGAATTTGGAACCTATAAAAAAAAAAAAATTAATATATTATCTATTAATAATTAATAGTGTTCATAAATATCAAAACGGTCAATAATAATGCCGATACGTTTTTATTACAGAAATATTTAAAAAATCAAACTAGACCTGCTTTTTATAATCTGAATAAATCAAAACTACCTTTACAGAAATTTAGACCTAGAGAATAATACGCTATTTAGTGATGAAAGATTATAGAAATTATAATATATATTGAAAGAAGTTATATGATGACTTACTGTGAAATGAAAGTTCATTAATATATATATTTTACAATAAGAATCGAGAATCTTGTGTATTAATGAAATGAAAAACTGTTCATGATAATTCGAAATTAGTCGTATTGTAAGTGAAATTTGAATAAATAATTATGTTTTTTTATTTGTTATATTAATTACCAGTAAAGATTGAGGGCCTATTCGACTTGACTCTAAGGATTAAAATGTAAAATAACTAAACCTAATGGAGAAATCGAGAACATAATTACTATCAAATAACACTAACCAAAAGAAGAAAAAAAAAGCAGCACTATTCGGAATAATAACCATACTGGATGGAAAAAGAATACTAGACAAAGTGGACAGAATGGGAGGTAAATTCTGGCATACTAAGACTAGTATTACCCTTGTATTTAAGATGACTGAAAATCCAAGGGTTCCAACATCCTTGCGGAAAAAAAAATAGACCTAGTATTACCCTTGTACATAATATCGTAGAAAATCCTAACAGCTAGAATGACTACTATTTTAGAATCAGACCATGGAATGGAGCAACTGCTAATAGAAAAAAGCAAAAAAAAAGGCCTGACTTTATTCTAAAAATTGGGAGATGGTACCGACAACTATCCTAGCAAATGAAGATTTAATCTTATTCGACTTAACCCTAAGCATTAAAAGATAAGATATGAAATCCTAATGAAAAGATGGAGAGTAAAATTACAGCCTATATATATGCTAACCAAACAAAGGAAACAAACAGCACTGTTTGAAATACTGACCATCTCAGATACAAGAGGAATCCTGGACAAAGCTGGACAGAATGAGAGGTATATTCTGGCCAACTCGGACTAGTATTACCCCTGTATTTAAGATGACTGAAAATACTAGGGTTAATACATCCCTACGGAAATACAAAGAAGTAGACCTAGTATTACCCTTGTACTTAATATCGCAGAAAATCCTAAAACCTAGAGTGACAACTCTTTTAGAATCAGACTTTGGAATGGAGCCGCTACTAATAGCAAAAAGAGTGACCAGGCCTGATTATATTCTAAAAAATGCGCAATGCTACCGCTACCTACCTACGCATTCAACTTTACCCTAAGCATCAAACCATAAAATATGAAATCCTAGTAAAATGATGGAATATGAAATTTAAGCCTATGTATGTTACCCAAATTAAAAAAAACAAACAGCACTATTCGTAATACAGACCATCTTAGATACTAGAGGAATACTAGACAGGGTCGGACAGAAGGAGGTAAATTCTGGCCAACTCAGTGTAGTATTACCCTTGTATTTAAGATGACTAAAATACTAGGGTTAATACATCCCTATGCAAATACAAAGAAGTAGACCTACTATTACCCTTGTACTTAATATCGCATAAAATCCTAACACCTAGAATGAGTACTTGTTTAGAATCAGACTTTGGAATGGAGCTGCTACTAATAGCAAAAAGTGTGACCAGGCCTGACTATATTCTAAAAAATGAGAAATGTCACCGCTAACTCCCTACGCAAGTGAAGAATAAGGGCCTATTCGACTTTACCCTAAGCATCAAAACATAGAATATGAAATCCTATTGAAAAGGTGGAGCATCAAATTACAGCCTATATATGTTACCCAAATTAAAAAAAACAAACAGCACTATTCGAAATACTGACCATCTTAGATACAAGAGGAATACTAGACCGGGTCGGACAGAAGTAGGTAAATTCTGGCCAACTCAGACTAGTATTACCCTTGTATTTAAGATGACTGAAAATCCTAGGGTTAATACATCCCTACGCAAATACAAAGAAGTAGACCTAGTATTACCCTTGTACTTAATATCGCATAAAATCCTAACACCTAGAATGAGTACTTGTTTAGAATCAGACTTTGGAATGGAGCTGCTACTAATAGCAAAAAGATTGATCAGGCCTGACTATATTCTAAAAAAATGAGGAATGGTACCACTACCTCCCTACGCAAATGAAGAATTAGGGCCTATTCGACTTTACCCTAAGCATCAAAACATTGAATATGAAATCCTATTGAAAAGATGGAGCATCAAATTAGAGCCTATATATGTTACCCAAATTAAAAAAAAACAAACAGCACTATTCGAAATACTGACCATCTTAGATACAAGAGGAATACTAGACAAAGTCGGACAGAAGGAGGTAAATTCTGGCCAACTCAGACTAATATTACCCTTGTATTTAAGATGACTGAAAATCCTAGGGTTAATACATCCCTTTGAAGATAAAAAAAATAGACCTAGTATTACCCTTGTACTTAATATCGCAGAAAATCCTTATACCTAGAATGACTACTATTTTAGAATCAGACTTTGGAATGGACCCGCTACTAATAGCAAAAAGAGTGACCAGGCCTGGCTATATTCTAAAAAATGCGGAATGCTACCACTACCTACCTACGCATTCGACTTTACCCTAAGCATCAAACCATAAAATATGAAATCCTAGTAAAATGATGGAATATGAAATTTAAGCCTATATATGTTACCCAAATTAAAAAAACAAACAGCACTATTCGTAATACTGACCATCTTAGATACAAGAGGAATACTAGACAAAGTCGGACAGAAGGAGGTAAATTCTGGCCAACTCAGACTAGTAGTACCCTTGTATTTAAGATGACTGAAAATCCTAGGGTTAACACATCCCTACGCAAATAGAAAGAAGTAGACCTAGTATTACCCTTGTACTTAATATCGCAGAGAATCCTAATACCTAGAGTGACTACTATTTTAGAATCAGACTTTGGAATGGAGCCGCTACTAATAGCAAAAAGAGTGACCAGCCCTGACTATATTCTAAAAAATGAGGAATGAGGAAAGCCTATATATGTTACCCAAATTAAAAAAAACAAACAGCACTATTCGTAATACTCACCATCTTAGATACAAGAGGAATACTAGACAAAGTTGGCCAGAATGAGAGGTAAATTCTGGCCAACTCAGACTAGTATTACCCTTGTATCTAAGATGACTGAATATCCTTGGGTTACCACATCCCTTTGCAAATACAAAGAAGTAGACCTAGTATTACCCTTATATTTAAGATGACTGAAAATCCTAGGGTTAACACATCCCTACGCACACAAAAAATAGACCAAATATTGACCTTTTCCCATAGAAAATAGTAACACCTAAAATGAGAACTCTTCAGGAGGCTATGGAATCAGGCTATGGAATTGAGCAAAACTAATAATTAAAAAAAAAAAATGACCAGGCCTGACCATATTCTAAAAAATGAGAAATGGTACCCCTTAACTCCCTACGCAATTGAAGAATAAGGGCCTATTCGACTTTACCCTAAGCATTAAAACATAAAATATGAAATCCTAGTGAAAAGATGGGGTATGAAATTAAAGCTTTTATATGTTACCCAAATAAAAAAAAACAAACAGCACTATTCTTAATACTGACCATCTTAGATACAAGAGGAATACTAGACAAAGTTGGACAGGAGGTAAATTCTGGCCAACTGACACTAGTATTACCCTTGTACTTAAGATGACGAAAATCTCTTATAAAATCCTAATACCTAGAATTACTACTATTTGAAAATCAGACTATGGAATGGAGTAACTGCTATTAGAAAAAAGAGGGACCAGGCCTGACTATATTCTAAAAAATGAGAGATTTTACCGTCACCTCTCTTGGCAAATGTAGATTAAGGGCCTATTCGAACTCTAAGGACTTCAACTTGCAATAACATAGCCAACTGGATAAATATAGAATAAAATTCAACCAACCAACACTACCCAGAAAAAAAAGCAAAAAAACAAACTGCACTATTTGAAATATTGACCATCTCAGATACAAGAGGAATACTAGACAAAAAGTTGGACAGAATTAGAGAGAAATTCTCTGCCCAACTCAGACTAGTATTTCCCTGGTATTCAAGATCTTTGAGAGACCTAAACTGCTAGAATGATTATGATGAAAAAATATGATTTCAGACTGATGCTAAGGGGGCGATTAACTTTTCTACCAAAAAAAATGAGACAGCATATTATTCTTCAAATAATAAAAGGAATAAACCTGATTATGAAGATTGACGTTGAAGAATTGATGCATTCAAGATGAAGCAGCATTGTTGAAAGTTTATAATACTGGGGCCTTCTAGATTTCATGATTCTTCTGAACTGGTCAATTCTTTGTTCAACTCCAACTTGCGACTAAAACAGGATTAACATTTCAGAAGCTATCCGTGTCATTCTTCTTCACATTTAGTTTTAACAGCTATTTAAGCTGATAACAACTATAAAATTCATATTTAAATCTAACTAATTAATTTTAATTTTTAAACTATAAATGATGACAATTAAATAGTATTTTAAATTGTATAATACTGATTAGAAAAACAAAAAGCAGAATCTTTAATCTTATAATTATAACTCTCATAACATAATAATAATAATAATGAAGCAAATAATTTTCAACTCATTGAACAATGTTAAATATATTAAATAAATACTTACTATAATCTGAATTTAGTGAATGGAAATATCGGCTTAAATAAAATATGCTATTTAGTGGGTTCTGGAAATTAGACCATATATAAAAACAAACAGCATGAAAACATAATTGTTATAAAAGTTAATCAATAAATATTAACTAAATAAATCTTGAATATTAGTTAAATATTTTTCTTACCAAGCCTAAGTGGAGGGAAAAGGAGGACCTGGAAAGAAGGGGTGCAGAAGGATATCGAGGCTGGCTGAATCCACAAAGTTAGTCGATGTCCGGGAGAGCTGGAGATGGATGTACAGAATTCCGCCTTACACAGCATAGGCGGTTGAAGAGGTCAGAATATGATGATGATACTTTTCTCCACACTATCAGAACTCTGTCTGGATGGGAAGATCAGATATGAGCCTCGAAGTCCTCAGAAGGCCTGAAAAATGAAACAACAAAACAATAGCTGAAACAGAATAAACTATTTTAAGGCATTCCATTTTATTTCATTGTCCTATTAGTTTTAGAGAATTAGTATTCAATTTAGAAACTTATCAAATTGCTGAGAGGAACACTAAGTCAAATTATTTTGTTTTGTTTTTTTACATGATTCTAAAATAATTTCAATTATTTAAGCAATAAGGATCAGAAAGGATTTAAGTTTAATATTTACAAAAATAAAAATAAAGCAAATAACTTTTAACCAATGAATTTAAGTATGATTAACAATGTTGATAATAATCTAAAATTTATCCTAAAATTAAACATGGGAATGATAATTTGTATAGAGATTGCTTTAAAATCCAAAATGGCAGATGGAAACCAAAGGGCTCCAATCACTGGAAGAAGTTCATACATCTTTGCACTCCAAGAATCTTATAATTTGAATTTGGAACCTATAAAAAAAAAAAAATTAATATATTATCTATTAATAATTAATAGTGTTCATAAATATCAAAACGGTCAATAATAATGCCGATACGTTTTTATTACAGAAATATTTAAAAAATCAAACTAGACCTGCTTTTTATAATCTGAATAAATCAAAACTACCTTTACAGAAATTTAGACCTAGAGAATAATACGCTATTTAGTGATGAAAGATTATAGAAATTATAATATATATTGAAAGAAGTTATATGATGACTTACTGTGAAATGAAAGTTCATTAATATATATATTTTACAATAAGAATCGAGAATCTTGTGTATTAATGAAATGAAAAACTGTTCATGATAATTCGAAATTAGTCGTATTGTAAGTGAAATTTGAATAAATAATTATGTTTTTTTATTTGTTATATTAATTACCAGTAAAGATTGAGGGCCTATTCGACTTGACTCTAAGGATTAAAATGTAAAATAACTAAACCTAATGGAGAAATCGAGAACATAATTACTATCAAATAAAACTAACCAAAAGAAGAAAAAAAAAGCAGCACTATTCGGAATAATAACCATACTGGATGGAAAAAGAATACTAGACAAAGTGGACAGAATGGGAGGTAAATTCTGGCATACTAAGACTAGTATTACCCTTGTATTTAAGATGACTGAAAATCCAAGGGTTCCAACATCCTTGCGGAAAAAAAAATAGACCTAGTATTACCCTTGTACATAATATCGTAGAAAATCCTAACAGCTAGAATGACTACTATTTTAGAATCAGACCATGGAATGGAGCAACTGCTAATAGAAAAAAGCAAAAAAAAAGGCCTGACTTTATTCTAAAAATTGGGAGATGGTACCGACAACTATCCTAGCAAATGAAGATTTAATCTTATTCGACTTAACCCTAAGCATTAAAAGATAAGATATGAAATCCTAATGAAAAGATGGAGAGTAAAATTACAGCCTATATATATGCTAACCAAACAAAGGAAACAAACAGCACTGTTTGAAATACTGACCATCTCAGATACAAGAGGAATCCTGGACAAAGCTGGACAGAATGAGAGGTATATTCTGGCCAACTCGGACTAGTATTACCCCTGTATTTAAGATGACTGAAAATACTAGGGTTAATACATCCCTACGCAAATACAAAGAAGTAGACCTAGTATTACCCTTGTACTTAATATCGCAGAAAATCCTAAAACCTAGAGTGACAACTCTTTTAGAATCAGACTTTGGAATGGAGCCGCTACTAATAGCAAAAAAGAGTGACCAGGCCTGATTATATTCTAAAAAATGCGCAATGCTACCGCTACCTACCTACGCATTCAACTTTACCCTAAGCATCAAACCATAAAATATGAAATCCTAGTAAAATGATGGAATATGAAATTTAAGCCTATGTATGTTACCCAAATTAAAAAAAACAAACAGCACTATTCGTAATACAGACCATCTTAGATACTAGAGGAATACTAGACCGGGTCGGACAGAAGTAGGTAAATTCTGGCCAACTCAGACTAGTATTACCCTTGTATTTAAGATGACTGAAAATCCTAGGGTTAATACATCCCTACGCAAATACAAAGAAGTAGACCTAGTATTACCCTTGTACTTAATATCGCATAAAATCCTAACACCTAGAATGAGTACTTGTTTAGAATCAGACTTTGGAATGGAGCTGCTACTAATAGCAAAAAGATTGACCAGGCCTGACTATATTCTAAAAAAATGAGGAATGGTACCACTACCTCCCTACGCAAGTGAAGAATAAGGGCCTATTCGACTTTACCCTAAGCATCAAAACATAGAATATGAAATCCTATTGAAAAGGTGGAGCATCAAATTACAGCCTATATATGTTACCCAAATTAAAAAAAACAAACAGCACTATTCGAAATACTGACCATCTTAGATACAAGAGGAATACTAGACCGGGTCGGACAGAAGTAGGTAAATTCTGGCCAACTCAGACTAGTATTACCCTTGTATTTAAGATGACTGAAAATCCTAGGGTTAATACATCCCTACGCAAATACAAAGAAGTAGACCTAGTATTACCCTTGTACTTAATATCGCATAAAATCCTAACACCTAGAATGAGTACTTGTTTAGAATCAGACTTTGGAATGGAGCTGCTACTAATAGCAAAAAGATTGACCAGGCCTGACTATATTCTAAAAAAATGAGGAATGGTACCACTACCTCCCTACGCAAATGAAGAATTAGGGCCTATTCGACTTTACCCTAAGCATCAAAACATTGAATATGAAATCCTATTGAAAAGATGGAGCATCAAATTAGAGCCTATATATGTTACCCAAATTAAAAAAAAACAAACAGCACTATTCGAAATACTGACCATCTTAGATACAAGAGGAATACTAGACAAAGTCGGACAGAAGGAGGTAAATTCTGGCCAACTCAGACTAATATTACCCTTGTATTTAAGATGACTGAAAATCCTAGGGTTAATACATCCCTTTGAAGATAAAAAAAATAGACCTAGTATTACCCTTGTACTTAATATCGCAGAAAATCCTTATACCTAGAATGACTACTATTTTAGAATCAGACTTTGGAATGGAGCCGCTACTAATAGCAAAAAGAGTGACCAGGCCTGGCTATATTCTAAAAAATGCGGAATGCTACCACTACCTACCTACGCATTCGACTTTACCCTAAGCATCAAACCATAAAATATGAAATCCTAGTAAAATGATGGAATATGAAATTTAAGCCTATATATGTTACCCAAATTAAAAAAACAAACAGCACTATTCGTAATACTGACCATCTTAGATACAAGAGGAATACTAGACAAAGTCGGACAGAAGGAGGTAAATTCTGGCCAACTCAGACTAGTAGTACCCTTGTATTTAAGATGACTGAAAATCCTAGGGTTAACACATCCCTACGCAAATAGAAAGAAGTAGACCTAGTATTACCCTTGTACTTAATATCGCAGAGAATCCTAATACCTAGAGTGACTACTATTTTAGAATCAGACTTTGGAATGGAGCCGCTACTAATAGCAAAAAGAGTGACCAGCCCTGACTATATTCTAAAAAATGAGGAATGAGGAAAGCCTATATATGTTACCCAAATTAAAAAAAACAAACAGCACTATTCGTAATACTCACCATCTTAGATACAAGAGGAATACTAGACAAAGTTGGCCAGAATGAGAGGTAAATTCTGGCCAACTCAGACTAGTATTACCCTTGTATCTAAGATGACTGAATATCCTTGGGTTACCACATCCCTTTGCAAATACAAAGAAGTAGACCTAGTATTACCCTTATATTTAAGATGACTGAAAATCCTAGGGTTAACACATCCCTACGCACACAAAAAATAGACCAAATATTGACCTTTTCCCATAGAAAATAGTAACACCTAAAATGAGAACTCTTCAGGAGGCTATGGAATCAGGCTATGGAATTGAGCAAAACTAATAATTAAAAAAAAAAAATGACCAGGCCTGACCATATTCTAAAAAATGAGAAATGGTACCCCTTAACTCCCTACGCAATTGAAGAATAAGGGCCTATTCGACTTTACCCTAAGCAATAAAACATAAAATATGAAATCCTAGTGAAAAGATGGGGTATGAAATTAAAGCTTTTATATGTTACCCAAATAAAAAAAACAAACAGCACTATTCTTAATACTGACCATCTTAGATACAAGAGGAATACTAGACAAAGTCGGACAGAAGGAGGTAAATTCTGGCCAACTGACACTAGTATTACCCTTGTATCTAAGATGACGAAAATCTCTTATAAAATCCTAATACCTAGAATTACTACTATTTGAAAATCAGACTATGGAATGGAGTAACTGCTATTAGAAAAAAGAGGGACCAGGCCTGACTATATTCTAAAAAATGAGAGATTTTACCGTCACCTCTCTTGGCAAATGTAGATTAAGGGCCTATTCGAACTCTAAGGACTTCAACTTGCAATAACATAGCCAACTGGATAAATATAGAATAAAATTCAACCAGCCAACACTACCCAGAAAAAAAAGCAAAAAAACAAACTGCACTATTTGAAATATTGACCATCTCAGATACAAGAGGAATACTAGACAAAAAGTTGGACAGAATTAGAGAGAAATTCTCTGCCCAACTCAGACTAGTATTTCCCTGGTATTCAAGATCTTTGAGAGACCTAAACTGCTAGAATGATTATGATGAAAAAATATGATTTCAGACTGATGCTAAGGGGGCGATTAACTTTTCTACCAAAAAAAATGAGACAGCATATTATTCTTCAAATAATAAAAGGAATAAACCTGATTATGAAGATTGACGTTGAAGAATTGAGGCATTCAAGATGAAGCAGCATTGTTGAAAGTTTATAATACTGGGGCCTTCTAGATTTCATGATTCTTCTGAACTGGTCAATTCTTTGTTCAACTCCAACTTGCGACTAAAACAGGATTAACATTTCAGAAGCTATCCGTGTCATTCTTCTTCACATTTAGTTTTAACAGCTATTTAAGCTGATAACAACTATAAAATTCATATTTAAATCTAACTAATTAATTTTAATTTTTAAACTATAAATGATGACAATTAATTAGTATTTTAAATTGTATAATACTGATTAGAAAAACAAAAAGCAGAATCTTTAATCTTATAATTATAACTCTCATAACATAATAATAATAATAATGAAGCAAATAATTTTCAACTCATTGAACAATGTTAAATATATTAAATAAATACTTACTATAATCTGAATTTAGTGAATGGAAATATCGGCTTAAATAAAATATGCTATTTAGTGGGTTCTGGAAATTAGACCATATATAAAAACAAACAGCATGAAAACATAATTGTTATAAAAGTTAATCAATAAATATTAACTAAATAAATCTTGAATATTAGTTAAATATTTTTCTTACCAAGCCTAAGTGGAGGGAAAAGGAGGACCTGGAAAGAAGGGGTGCAGAAGGATATCGAGGCTGGCTGAATCCACAAAGTTAGTCGATGTCCGGGAGAGCTGGAGATGGATGTACAGAATTCCGCCTTACACAGCATAGGCGGTTGAAGAGGTCAGAATATGATGATGATACTTTTCTCCACACTATCAGAACTCTGTCTGGATGGGAAGATCAGATATGAGCCTCGAAGTCCTCAGAAGGCCTGAAAAATGAAACAACAAAACAATAGCTGAAACAGAATAAACTATTTTAAGGCATTCCATTTTATTTCATTGTCCTATTAGTTTTAGAGAATTAGTATTCAATTTAGAAACTTATCAAATTGCTGAGAGGAACACTAAGTCAAATTATTTTGTTTTGTTTTTTTACATGATTCTAAAATAATTTCAATTATTTAAGCAATAAGGATCAGAAAGGATTTAAGTTTAATATTTACAAAAATAAAAATAAAGCAAATAACTTTTAACCAATGAATTTAAGTATGATTAACAATGTTGATAATAATCTAAAATTTATCCTAAAATTAAACATGGGAATGATAATTTGTATAGAGATTGCTTTAAAATCCAAAATGGCAGATGGAAACCAAAGGGCTCCAATCACTGGAAGAAGTTCATACATCTTTGCACTCCAAGAATCTTATAATTTGAATTTGGAACCTATAAAAAAAAAAAAATTAATATATTATCTATTAATAATTAATAGTGTTCATAAATATCAAAACGGTCAATAATAATGCCGATACGTTTTTATTACAGAAATATTTAAAAAATCAAACTAGACCTGCTTTTTATAATCTGAATAAATCAAAACTACCTTTACAGAAATTTAGACCTAGAGAATAATACGCTATTTAGTGATGAAAGATTATAGAAATTATAATATATATTGAAAGAAGTTATATGATGACTTACTGTGAAATGAAAGTTCATTAATATATATATTTTACAATAAGAATCGAGAATCTTGTGTATTAATGAAATGAAAAACTGTTCATGATAATTCGAAATTAGTCGTATTGTAAGTGAAATTTGAATAAATAATTATGTTTTTTTATTTGTTATATTAATTACCAGTAAAGATTGAGGGCCTATTCGACTTGACTCTAAGGATTAAAATGTAAAATAACTAAACCTAATGGAGAAATCGAGAACATAATTACTATCAAATAAAACTAACCAAAAGAATAAAAAAAAAGCAGCACTATTCGGAATAATAACCATACTGGATGGAAAAAGAATACTAGACAAAGTGGACAGAATGGGAGGTAAATTCTGGCATACTAAGACTAGTATTACCCTTGTATTTAAGATGACTGAAAATCCAAGGGTTCCAACATCCTTGCGGAAAAAAAAATAGACCTAGTATTACCCTTGTACATAATATCGTAGAAAATCCTAACAGCTAGAATGACTACTATTTTAGAATCAGACCATGGAATGGAGCAACTGCTAATAGAAAAAAGCAAAAAAAAAGGCCTGACTTTATTCTAAAAATTGGGAGATGGTACCGACAACTATCCTAGCAAATGAAGATTTAATCTTATTCGACTTAACCCTAAGCATTAAAAGATAAGATATGAAATCCTAATGAAAAGATGGAGAGTAAAATTACAGCCTATATATATGCTAACCAAACAAAGGAAACAAACAGCACTGTTTGAAATACTGACCATCTCAGATACAAGAGGAATCCTGGACAAAGCTGGACAGAATGAGAGGTATATTCTGGCCAACTCGGACTAGTATTACCCCTGTATTTAAGATGACTGAAAATACTAGGGTTAATACATCCCTACGCAAATACAAAGAAGTAGACCTAGTATTACCCTTGTACTTAATATCGCAGAAAATCCTAAAACCTAGAGTGACAACTCTTTTAGAATCAGACTTTGGAATGGAGCCGCTACTAATAGCAAAAAAGAGTGACCAGGCCTGATTATATTCTAAAAAATGCGCAATGCTACCGCTACCTACCTACGCATTCAACTTTACCCTAAGCATCAAACCATAAAATATGAAATCCTAGTAAAATGATGGAATATGAAATTTAAGCCTATGTATGTTACCCAAATTAAAAAAAACAAACAGCACTATTCGTAATACAGACCATCTTAGATACTAGAGGAATACTAGACCGGGTCGGACAGAAGTAGGTAAATTCTGGCCAACTCAGACTAGTATTACCCTTGTATTTAAGATGACTGAAAATCCTAGGGTTAATACATCCCTACGCAAATACAAAGAAGTAGACCTAGTATTACCCTTGTACTTAATATCGCATAAAATCCTAACACCTAGAATGAGTACTTGTTTAGAATCAGACTTTGGAATGGAGCTGCTACTAATAGCAAAAAGATTGACCAGGCCTGACTATATTCTAAAAAAATGAGGAATGGTACCACTACCTCCCTACGCAAGTGAAGAATAAGGGCCTATTCGACTTTACCCTAAGCATCAAAACATAGAATATGAAATCCTATTGAAAAGGTGGAGCATCAAATTACAGCCTATATATGTTACCCAAATTAAAAAAAACAAACAGCACTATTCGAAATACTGACCATCTTAGATACAAGAGGAATACTAGACCGGGTCGGACAGAAGTAGGTAAATTCTGGCCAACTCAGACTAGTATTACCCTTGTATTTAAGATGACTGAAAATCCTAGGGTTAATACATCCCTACGCAAATACAAAGAAGTAGACCTAGTATTACCCTTGTACTTAATATCGCATAAAATCCTAACACCTAGAATGAGTACTTGTTTAGAATCAGACTTTGGAATGGAGCTGCTACTAATAGCAAAAAGATTGACCAGGCCTGACTATATTCTAAAAAAATGAGGAATGGTACCACTACCTCCCTACGCAAATGAAGAATTAGGGCCTATTCGACTTTACCCTAAGCATCAAAACATTGAATATGAAATCCTATTGAAAAGATGGAGCATCAAATTAGAGCCTATATATGTTACCCAAATTAAAAAAAAACAAACAGCACTATTCGAAATACTGACCATCTTAGATACAAGAGGAATACTAGACAAAGTCGGACAGAAGGAGGTAAATTCTGGCCAACTCAGACTAGTAGTACCCTTGTATTTAAGATGACTGAAAATCCTAGGGTTAACACATCCCTACGCAAATAGAAAGAAGTAGACCTAGTATTACCCTTGTACTTAATATCGCAGAGAATCCTAATACCTAGAGTGACTACTATTTTAGAATCAGACTTTGGAATGGAGCCGCTGCTAATAGCAAAAAGAGTGACCAGCCCTGACTATATTCTAAAAAATGAGGAATGAGGAAAGCCTATATATGTTACCCAAATAAAAAAAAACAAACAGCACTATTCTTAATACTGACCATCTTAGATACAAGAGGAATACTAGACAAAGTTGGACAGGAGGTAAATTCTGGCCAACTCAGACTAGTATTACCCTTGTATCTAAGATGACGAAAATCTCTTATAAAATCCTAATACCTAGAATTACTACTATTTGAAAATCAGACTATGGAATGGAGTAACTGCTATTAGAAAAAAGAGGGACCAGGCCTGACTATATTCTAAAAAATGAGAGATTTTACCGTCACCTCTCTTGGCAAATGTAGATTAAGGGCCTATTCGAACTCTAAGGACTTCAACTTGCAATAACATAGCCAACTGGATAAATATAGAATAAAATTCAACCAGCCAACACTACCCAGAAAAAAAAGCAAAAAAACAAACTGCACTATTTGAAATATTGACCATCTCAGATACAAGAGGAATACTAGACAAAAAGTTGGACAGAATTAGAGAGAAATTCTCTGCCCAACTCAGACTAGTATTTCCCTGGTATTCAAGATCTTTGAGAGACCTAAACTGCTAGAATGATTATGATGAAAAAATATGATTTCAGACTGATGCTAAGGGGGCGATTAACTTTTCTACCAAAAAAAATGAGACAGCATATTATTCTTCAAATAATAAAAGGAATAAACCTGATTATGAAGATTGACGTTGAAGAATTGAGGCATTCAAGATGAAGCAGCATTGTTGAAAGTTTATAATACTGGGGCCTTCTAGATTTCATGATTCTTCTGAACTGGTCAATTCTTTGTTCAACTCCAACTTGCGACTAAAACAGGATTAACATTTCAGAAGCTATCCGTGTCATTCTTCTTCACATTTAGTTTTAACAGCTATTTAAGCTGATAACAACTATAAAATTCATATTTAAATCTAACTAATTAATTTTAATTTTTAAACTATAAATGATGACAATTAATTAGTATTTTAAATTGTATAATACTGATTAGAAAAACAAAAAGCAGAATCTTTAATCTTATAATTATAACTCTCATAACATAATAATAATAATAATGAAGCAAATAATTTTCAACTCATTGAACAATGTTAAATATATTAAATAAATACTTACTATAATCTGAATTTAGTGAATGGAAATATCGGCTTAAATAAAATATGCTATTTAGTGGGTTCTGGAAATTAGACCATATATAAAAACAAACAGCATGAAAACATAATTGTTATAAAAGTTAATCAATAAATATTAACTAAATAAATCTTGAATATTAGTTAAATATTTTTCTTACCAAGCCTAAGTGGAGGGAAAAGGAGGACCTGGAAAGAAGGGGTGCAGAAGGATATCGAGGCTGGCTGAATCCACAAAGTTAGTCGATGTCCGGGAGAGCTGGAGATGGATGTACAGAATTCCGCCTTACACAGCATAGGCGGTTGAAGAGGTCAGAATATGATGATGATACTTTTCTCCACACTATCAGAACTCTGTCTGGATGGGAAGATCAGATATGAGCCTCGAAGTCCTCAGAAGGCCTGAAAAATGAAACAACAAAACAATAGCTGAAACAGAATAAACTATTTTAAGGCATTCCATTTTATTTCATTGTCCTATTAGTTTTAGAGAATTAGTATTCAATTTAGAAACTTATCAAATTGCTGAGAGGAACACTAAGTCAAATTATTTTGTTTTGTTTTTTTACATGATTCTAAAATAATTTCAATTATTTAAGCAATAAGGATCAGAAAGGATTTAAGTTTAATATTTACAAAAATAAAAATAAAGCAAATAACTTTTAACCAATGAATTTAAGTATGATTAACAATGTTGATAATAATCTAAAATTTATCCTAAAATTAAACATGGGAATGATAATTTGTATAGAGATTGCTTTAAAATCCAAAATGGCAGATGGAAACCAAAGGGCTCCAATCACTGGAAGAAGTTCATACATCTTTGCACTCCAAGAATCTTATAATTTGAATTTGGAACCTATAAAAAAAAAAAAATTAATATATTATCTATTAATAATTAATAGTGTTCATAAATATCAAAACGGTCAATAATAATGCCGATACGTTTTTATTACAGAAATATTTAAAAAATCAAACTAGACCTGCTTTTTATAATCTGAATAAATCAAAACTACCTTTACAGAAATTTAGACCTAGAGAATAATACGCTATTTAGTGATGAAAGATTATAGAAATTATAATATATATTGAAAGAAGTTATATGATGACTTACTGTGAAATGAAAGTTCATTAATATATATATTTTACAATAAGAATCGAGAATCTTGTGTATTAATGAAATGAAAAACTGTTCATGATAATTCGAAATTAGTCGTATTGTAAGTGAAATTTGAATAAATAATTATGTTTTTTTATTTGTTATATTAATTACCAGTAAAGATTGAGGGCCTATTCGACTTGACTCTAAGGATTAAAATGTAAAATAACTAAACCTAATGGAGAAATCGAGAACATAATTACTATCAAATAAAACTAACCAAAAGAAGAAAAAAAAAGCAGCACTATTCGGAATAATAACCATACTGGATGGAAAAAGAATACTAGACAAAGTGGACAGAATGGGAGGTAAATTCTGGCATACTAAGACTAGTATTACCCTTGTATTTAAGATGACTGAAAATCCAAGGGTTCCAACATCCTTGCGGAAAAAAAAATAGACCTAGTATTACCCTTGTACATAATATCGTAGAAAATCCTAACAGCTAGAATGACTACTATTTTAGAATCAGACCATGGAATGGAGCAACTGCTAATAGAAAAAAGCAAAAAAAAAGGCCTGACTTTATTCTAAAAATTGGGAGATGGTACCGACAACTATCCTAGCAAATGAAGATTTAATCTTATTCGACTTAACCCTAAGCATTAAAAGATAAGATATGAAATCCTAATGAAAAGATGGAGAGTAAAATTACAGCCTATATATATGCTAACCAAACAAAGGAAACAAACAGCACTGTTTGAAATACTGACCATCTCAGATACAAGAGGAATCCTGGACAAAGCTGGACAGAATGAGAGGTATATTCTGGCCAACTCGGACTAGTATTACCCCTGTATTTAAGATGACTGAAAATACTAGGGTTAATACATCCCTACGCAAATACAAAGAAGTAGACCTAGTATTACCCTTGTACTTAATATCGCAGAAAATCCTAAAACCTAGAGTGACAACTCTTTTAGAATCAGACTTTGGAATGGAGCCGCTACTAATAGCAAAAAAGAGTGACCAGGCCTGATTATATTCTAAAAAATGCGCAATGCTACCGCTACCTACCTACGCATTCAACTTTACCCTAAGCATCAAACCATAAAATATGAAATCCTAGTAAAATGATGGAATATGAAATTTAAGCCTATGTATGTTACCCAAATTAAAAAAAACAAACAGCACTATTCGTAATACAGACCATCTTAGATACTAGAGGAATACTAGACCGGGTCGGACAGAAGTAGGTAAATTCTGGCCAACTCAGACTAGTATTACCCTTGTATTTAAGATGACTGAAAATCCTAGGGTTAATACATCCCTACGCAAATACAAAGAAGTAGACCTAGTATTACCCTTGTACTTAATATCGCATAAAATCCTAACACCTAGAATGAGTACTTGTTTAGAATCAGACTTTGGAATGGAGCTGCTACTAATAGCAAAAAGATTGACCAGGCCTGACTATATTCTAAAAAAATGAGGAATGGTACCACTACCTCCCTACGCAAGTGAAGAATAAGGGCCTATTCGACTTTACCCTAAGCATCAAAACATAGAATATGAAATCCTATTGAAAAGGTGGAGCATCAAATTACAGCCTATATATGTTACCCAAATTAAAAAAAACAAACAGCACTATTCGAAATACTGACCATCTTAGATACAAGAGGAATACTAGACCGGGTCGGACAGAAGTAGGTAAATTCTGGCCAACTCAGACTAGTATTACCCTTGTATTTAAGATGACTGAAAATCCTAGGGTTAATACATCCCTACGCAAATACAAAGAAGTAGACCTAGTATTACCCTTGTACTTAATATCGCATAAAATCCTAACACCTAGAATGAGTACTTGTTTAGAATCAGACTTTGGAATGGAGCTGCTACTAATAGCAAAAAGATTGACCAGGCCTGACTATATTCTAAAAAAATGAGGAATGGTACCACTACCTCCCTACGCAAATGAAGAATTAGGGCCTATTCGACTTTACCCTAAGCATCAAAACATTGAATATGAAATCCTATTGAAAAGATGGAGCATCAAATTAGAGCCTATATATGTTACCCAAATTAAAAAAAAACAAACAGCACTATTCGAAATACTGACCATCTTAGATACAAGAGGAATACTAGACAAAGTCGGACAGAAGGAGGTAAATTCTGGCCAACTCAGACTAGTAGTACCCTTGTATTTAAGATGACTGAAAATCCTAGGGTTAACACATCCCTACGCAAATAGAAAGAAGTAGACCTAGTATTACCCTTGTACTTAATATCGCAGAGAATCCTAATACCTAGAGTGACTACTATTTTAGAATCAGACTTTGGAATGGAGCCGCTGCTAATAGCAAAAAGAGTGACCAGCCCTGACTATATTCTAAAAAATGAGGAATGAGGAAAGCCTATATATGTTACCCAAATAAAAAAAAACAAACAGCACTATTCTTAATACTGACCATCTTAGATACAAGAGGAATACTAGACAAAGTTGGACAGGAGGTAAATTCTGGCCAACTCAGACTAGTATTACCCTTGTATCTAAGATGACGAAAATCTCTTATAAAATCCTAATACCTAGAATTACTACTATTTGAAAATCAGACTATGGAATGGAGTAACTGCTATTAGAAAAAAGAGGGACCAGGCCTGACTATATTCTAAAAAATGAGAGATTTTACCGTCACCTCTCTTGGCAAATGTAGATTAAGGGCCTATTCGAACTCTAAGGACTTCAACTTGCAATAACATAGCCAACTGGATAAATATAGAATAAAATTCAACCAGCCAACACTACCCAGAAAAAAAAGCAAAAAAACAAACTGCACTATTTGAAATATTGACCATCTCAGATACAAGAGGAATACTAGACAAAAAGTTGGACAGAATTAGAGAGAAATTCTCTGCCCAACTCAGACTAGTATTTCCCTGGTATTCAAGATCTTTGAGAGACCTAAACTGCTAGAATGATTATGATGAAAAAATATGATTTCAGACTGATGCTAAGGGGGCGATTAACTTTTCTACCAAAAAAAATGAGACAGCATATTATTCTTCAAATAATAAAAGGAATAAACCTGATTATGAAGATTGACGTTGAAGAATTGAGGCATTCAAGATGAAGCAGCATTGTTGAAAGTTTATAATACTGGGGCCTTCTAGATTTCATGATTCTTCTGAACTGGTCAATTCTTTGTTCAACTCCAACTTGCGACTAAAACAGGATTAACATTTCAGAAGCTATCCGTGTCATTCTTCTTCACATTTAGTTTTAACAGCTATTTAAGCTGATAACAACTATAAAATTCATATTTAAATCTAACTAATTAATTTTAATTTTTAAACTATAAATGATGACAATTAATTAGTATTTTAAATTGTATAATACTGATTAGAAAAACAAAAAGCAGAATCTTTAATCTTATAATTATAACTCTCATAACATAATAATAATAATAATGAAGCAAATAATTTTCAACTCATTGAACAATGTTAAATATATTAAATAAATACTTACTATAATCTGAATTTAGTGAATGGAAATATCGGCTTAAATAAAATATGCTATTTAGTGGGTTCTGGAAATTAGACCATATATAAAAACAAACAGCATGAAAACATAATTGTTATAAAAGTTAATCAATAAATATTAACTAAATAAATCTTGAATATTAGTTAAATATTTTTCTTACCAAGCCTAAGTGGAGGGAAAAGGAGGACCTGGAAAGAAGGGGTGCAGAAGGATATCGAGGCTGGCTGAATCCACAAAGTTAGTCGATGTCCGGGAGAGCTGGAGATGGATGTACAGAATTCCGCCTTACACAGCATAGGCGGTTGAAGAGGTCAGAATATGATGATGATACTTTTCTCCACACTATCAGAACTCTGTCTGGATGGGAAGATCAGATATGAGCCTCGAAGTCCTCAGAAGGCCTGAAAAATGAAACAACAAAACAATAGCTGAAACAGAATAAACTATTTTAAGGCATTCCATTTTATTTCATTGTCCTATTAGTTTTAGAGAATTAGTATTCAATTTAGAAACTTATCAAATTGCTGAGAGGAACACTAAGTCAAATTATTTTGTTTTGTTTTTTTACATGATTCTAAAATAATTTCAATTATTTAAGCAATAAGGATCAGAAAGGATTTAAGTTTAATATTTACAAAAATAAAAATAAAGCAAATAACTTTTAACCAATGAATTTAAGTATGATTAACAATGTTGATAATAATCTAAAATTTATCCTAAAATTAAACATGGGAATGATAATTTGTATAGAGATTGCTTTAAAATCCAAAATGGCAGATGGAAACCAAAGGGCTCCAATCACTGGAAGAAGTTCATACATCTTTGCACTCCAAGAATCTTATAATTTGAATTTGGAACCTATAAAAAAAAAAAAATTAATATATTATCTATTAATAATTAATAGTGTTCATAAATATCAAAACGGTCAATAATAATGCCGATACGTTTTTATTACAGAAATATTTAAAAAATCAAACTAGACCTGCTTTTTATAATCTGAATAAATCAAAACTACCTTTACAGAAATTTAGACCTAGAGAATAATACGCTATTTAGTGATGAAAGATTATAGAAATTATAATATATATTGAAAGAAGTTATATGATGACTTACTGTGAAATGAAAGTTCATTAATATATATATTTTACAATAAGAATCGAGAATCTTGTGTATTAATGAAATGAAAAACTGTTCATGATAATTCGAAATTAGTCGTATTGTAAGTGAAATTTGAATAAATAATTATGTTTTTTTATTTGTTATATTAATTACCAGTAAAGATTGAGGGCCTATTCGACTTGACTCTAAGGATTAAAATGTAAAATAACTAAACCTAATGGAGAAATCGAGAACATAATTACTATCAAATAACACTAACCAAAAGAAGAAAAAAAAAGCAGCACTATTCGGAATAATAACCATACTGGATGGAAAAAGAATACTAGACAAAGTGGACAGAATGGGAGGTAAATTCTGGCATACTAAGACTAGTATTACCCTTGTATTTAAGATGACTGAAAATCCAAGGGTTCCAACATCCTTGCGGAAAAAAAAATAGACCTAGTATTACCCTTGTACATAATATCGTAGAAAATCCTAACAGCTAGAATGACTACTATTTTAGAATCAGACCATGGAATGGAGCAACTGCTAATAGAAAAAAGCAAAAAAAAGGCCTGACTTTATTCTAAAAATTGGGAGATGGTACCGACAACTATCCTAGCAAATGAAGATTTAATCTTATTCGACTTAACCCTAAGCATTAAAAGATAAGATATGAAATCCTAATGAAAAGATGGAGAGTAAAATTACAGCCTATATATATGCTAACCAAACAAAGGAAACAAACAGCACGGTTTGAAATACTGACCATCTCAGATACAAGAGGAATCCTGGACAAAGCTGGACAGAATGAGAGGTATATTCTGGCCAACTCGGACTAGTATTACCCCTGTATTTAAGATGACTGAAAATACTAGGGTTAATACATCCCTACGCAAATACAAAGAAGTAGACCTAGTATTACCCTTGTACTTAATATCGCAGAAAATCCTAAAACCTAGAGTGACAACTCTTTTAGAATCAGACTTTGGAATGGAGCCGCTACTAATAGCAAAAAAGAGTGACCAGGCCTGATTATATTCTAAAAAATGCGCAATGCTACCGCTACCTACCTACGCATTCAACTTTACCCTAAGCATCAAACCATAAAATATGAAATCCTAGTAAAATGATGGAATATGAAATTTAAGCCTATGTATGTTACCCAAATTAAAAAAAACAAACAGCACTATTCGTAATACAGACCATCTTAGATACTAGAGGAATACTAGACAGGGTCGGACAGAAGGAGGTAAATTCTGGCCAACTCAGTGTAGTATTACCCTTGTATTTAAGATGACTAAAATACTAGGGTTAATACATCCCTATGCAAATACAAAGAAGTAGACCTACTATTACCCTTGTACTTAATATCGCATAAAATCCTAACACCTAGAATGAGTACTTGTTTAGAATCAGACTTTGGAATGGAGCTGCTACTAATAGCAAAAAGTGTGACCAGGCCTGACTATATTCTAAAAAATGAGAAATGTCACCGCTAACTCCCTACGCAAGTGAAGAATAAGGGCCTATTCGACTTTACCCTAAGCATCAAAACATAGAATATGAAATCCTATTGAAAAGGTGGAGCATCAAATTACAGCCTATATATGTTACCCAAATTAAAAAAAACAAACAGCACTATTCGAAATACTGACCATCTTAGATACAAGAGGAATACTAGACCGGGTCGGACAGAAGTAGGTAAATTCTGGCCAACTCAGACTAGTATTACCCTTGTATTTAAGATGACTGAAAATCCTAGGGTTAATACATCCCTACGCAAATACAAAGAAGTAGACCTAGTATTACCCTTGTACTTAATATCGCATAAAATCCTAACACCTAGAATGAGTACTTGTTTAGAATCAGACTTTGGAATGGAGCTGCTACTAATAGCAAAAAGATTGACCAGGCCTGACTATATTCTAAAAAAATGAGGAATGGTACCACTACCTCCCTACGCAAATGAAGAATTAGGGCCTATTCGACTTTACCCTAAGCATCAAAACATTGAATATGAAATCCTATTGAAAAGATGGAGCATCAAATTAGAGCCTATATATGTTACCCAAATTAAAAAAAAACAAACAGCACTATTCGAAATACTGACCATCTTAGATACAAGAGGAATACTAGACAAAGTCGGACAGAAGGAGGTAAATTCTGGCCAACTCAGACTAATATTACCCTTGTATTTAAGATGACTGAAAATCCTAGGGTTAATACATCCCTTTGAAGATAAAAAAAATAGACCTAGTATTACCCTTGTACTTAATATCGCAGAAAATCCTTATACCTAGAATGACTACTATTTTAGAATCAGACTTTGGAATGGAGCCGCTACTAATAGCAAAAAGAGTGACCAGGCCTGGCTATATTCTAAAAAATGCGGAATGCTACCACTACCTACCTACGCATTCGACTTTACCCTAAGCATCAAACCATAAAATATGAAATCCTAGTAAAATGATGGAATATGAAATTTAAGCCTATATATGTTACCCAAATTAAAAAAACAAACAGCACTATTCGTAATACTGACCATCTTAGATACAAGAGGAATACTAGACAAAGTCGGACAGAAGGAGGTAAATTCTGGCCAACTCAGACTAGTAGTACCCTTGTATTTAAGATGACTGAAAATCCTAGGGTTAACACATCCCTACGCAAATAGAAAGAAGTAGACCTAGTATTACCCTTGTACTTAATATCGCAGAGAATCCTAATACCTAGAGTGACTACTATTTTAGAATCAGACTTTGGAATGGAGCCGCTGCTAATAGCAAAAAGAGTGACCAGCCCTGACTATATTCTAAAAAATGAGGAATGAGGAAAGCCTATATATGTTACCCAAATTAAAAAAAACAAACAGCACTATTCGTAATACTCACCATCTTAGATACAAGAGGAATACTAGACAAAGTTGGCCAGAATGAGAGGTAAATTCTGGCCAACTCAGACTAGTATTACCCTTGTATCTAAGATGACTGAATATCCTTGGGTTACCACATCCCTTTGCAAATACAAAGAAGTAGACCTAGTATTACCCTTATATTTAAGATGACTGAAAATCCTAGGGTTAACACATCCCTACGCACACAAAAAATAGACCAAATATTGACCTTTTCCCATAGAAAATAGTAACACCTAAAATGAGAACTCTTCAGGAGGCTATGGAATCAGGCTATGGAATTGAGCAAAACTAATAATTAAAAAAAAAAAATGACCAGGCCTGACCATATTCTAAAAAATGAGAAATGGTACCCCTTAACTCCCTACGCAATTGAAGAATAAGGGCCTATTCGACTTTACCCTAAGCAATAAAACATAAAATATGAAATCCTAGTGAAAAGATGGGGTATGAAATTAAAGCTTTTATATGTTACCCAAATAAAAAAAACAAACAGCACTATTCTTAATACTGACCATCTTAGATACAAGAGGAATACTAGACAAAGTCGGACAGAAGGAGGTAAATTCTGGCCAACTGACACTAGTATTACCCTTGTACTTAAGATGACGAAAATCTCTTATAAAATCCTAATACCTAGAATTACTACTATTTGAAAATCAGACTATGGAATGGAGTAACTGCTATTAGAAAAAAGAGGGACCAGGCCTGACTATATTCTAAAAAATGAGAGATTTTACCGTCACCTCTCTTGGCAAATGTAGATTAAGGGCCTATTCGAACTCTAAGGACTTCAACTTGCAATAACATAGCCAACTGGATAAATATAGAATAAAATTCAACCAACCAACACTACCCAGAAAAAAAAGCAAAAAAACAAACTGCACTATTTGAAATATTGACCATCTCAGATACAAGAGGAATACTAGACAAAAAGTTGGACAGAATAAGAGAGAAATTCTCTGCCCAACTCAGACTAGTATTTCCCTGGTATTCAAGATCTTTGAGAGACCTAAACTGCTAGAATGATTATGATGAAAAAATATGATTTCAGACTGATGCTAAGGGGGCGATTAACTTTTCTACCAAAAAAAATGAGACAGCATATTATTCTTCAAATAATAAAAGGAATAAACCTGATTATGAAGATTGACGTTGAAGAATTGAGGCATTCAAGATGAAGCAGCATTGTTGAAAGTTTATAATACTGGGGCCTTCTAGATTTCATGATTCTTCTGAACTGGTCAATTCTTTGTTCAACTCCAACTTGCGACTAAAACAGGATTAACATTTCAGAAGCTATCCGTGTCATTCTTCTTCACATTTAGTTTTAACAGCTATTTAAGCTGATAACAACTATAAAATTCATATTTAAATCTAACTAATTAATTTTAATTTTTAAACTATAAATGATGACAATTAATTAGTATTTTAAATTGTATAATACTGATTAGAAAAACAAAAAGCAGAATCTTTAATCTTATAATTATAACTCTCATAACATAATAATAATAATAATGAAGCAAATAATTTTCAACTCATTGAACAATGTTAAATATATTAAATAAATACTTACTATAATCTGAATTTAGTGAATGGAAATATCGGCTTAAATAAAATATGCTATTTAGTGGGTTCTGGAAATTAGACCATATATAAAAACAAACAGCATGAAAACATAATTGTTATAAAAGTTAATCAATAAATATTAACTAAATAAATCTTGAATATTAGTTAAATATTTTTCTTACCAAGCCTAAGTGGAGGGAAAAGGAGGACCTGGAAAGAAGGGGTGCAGAAGGATATCGAGGCTGGCTGAATCCACAAAGTTAGTCGATGTCCGGGAGAGCTGGAGATGGATGTACAGAATTCCGCCTTACACAGCATAGGCGGTTGAAGAGGTCAGAATATGATGATGATACTTTTCTCCACACTATCAGAACTCTGTCTGGATGGGAAGATCAGATATGAGCCTCGAAGTCCTCAGAAGGCCTGAAAAATGAAACAACAAAACAATAGCTGAAACAGAATAAACTATTTTAAGGCATTCCATTTTATTTCATTGTCCTATTAGTTTTAGAGAATTAGTATTCAATTTAGAAACTTATCAAATTGCTGAGAGGAACACTAAGTCAAATTATTTTGTTTTGTTTTTTTACATGATTCTAAAATAATTTCAATTATTTAAGCAATAAGGATCAGAAAGGATTTAAGTTTAATATTTACAAAAATAAAAATAAAGCAAATAACTTTTAACCAATGAATTTAAGTATGATTAACAATGTTGATAATAATCTAAAATTTATCCTAAAATTAAACATGGGAATGATAATTTGTATAGAGATTGCTTTAAAATCCAAAATGGCAGATGGAAACCAAAGGGCTCCAATCACTGGAAGAAGTTCATACATCTTTGCACTCCAAGAATCTTATAATTTGAATTTGGAACCTATAAAAAAAAAAAAATTAATATATTATCTATTAATAATTAATAGTGTTCATAAATATCAAAACGGTCAATAATAATGCCGATACGTTTTTATTACAGAAATATTTAAAAAATCAAACTAGACCTGCTTTTTATAATCTGAATAAATCAAAACTACCTTTACAGAAATTTAGACCTAGAGAATAATACGCTATTTAGTGATGAAAGATTATAGAAATTATAATATATATTGAAAGAAGTTATATGATGACTTACTGTGAAATGAAAGTTCATTAATATATATATTTTACAATAAGAATCGAGAATCTTGTGTATTAATGAAATGAAAAACTGTTCATGATAATTCGAAATTAGTCGTATTGTAAGTGAAATTTGAATAAATAATTATGTTTTTTTATTTGTTATATTAATTACCAGTAAAGATTGAGGGCCTATTCGACTTGACTCTAAGGATTAAAATGTAAAATAACTAAACCTAATGGAGAAATCGAGAACATAATTACTATCAAATAAAACTAACCAAAAGAAGAAAAAAAAAGCAGCACTATTCGGAATAATAACCATACTGGATGGAAAAAGAATACTAGACAAAGTGGACAGAATGGGAGGTAAATTCTGGCATACTAAGACTAGTATTACCCTTGTATTTAAGATGACTGAAAATCCAAGGGTTCCAACATCCTTGCGGAAAAAAAAATAGACCTAGTATTACCCTTGTACATAATATCGTAGAAAATCCTAACAGCTAGAATGACTACTATTTTAGAATCAGACCATGGAATGGAGCAACTGCTAATAGAAAAAAGCAAAAAAAAAGGCCTGACTTTATTCTAAAAATTGGGAGATGGTACCGACAACTATCCTAGCAAATGAAGATTTAATCTTATTCGACTTAACCCTAAGCATTAAAAGATAAGATATGAAATCCTAATGAAAAGATGGAGAGTAAAATTACAGCCTATATATATGCTAACCAAACAAAGGAAACAAACAGCACTGTTTGAAATACTGACCATCTCAGATACAAGAGGAATCCTGGACAAAGCTGGACAGAATGAGAGGTATATTCTGGCCAACTCGGACTAGTATTACCCCTGTATTTAAGATGACTGAAAATACTAGGGTTAATACATCCCTACGCAAATACAAAGAAGTAGACCTAGTATTACCCTTGTACTTAATATCGCAGAAAATCCTAAAACCTAGAGTGACAACTCTTTTAGAATCAGACTTTGGAATGGAGCCGCTACTAATAGCAAAAAGAGTGACCAGGCCTGATTATATTCTAAAAAATGCGCAATGCTACCGCTACCTACCTACGCATTCAACTTTACCCTAAGCATCAAACCATAAAATATGAAATCCTAGTAAAATGATGGAATATGAAATTTAAGCCTATGTATGTTACCCAAATTAAAAAAAACAAACAGCACTATTCGTAATACAGACCATCTTAGATACTAGAGGAATACTAGACAGGGTCGGACAGAAGGAGGTAAATTCTGGCCAACTCAGTGTAGTATTACCCTTGTATTTAAGATGACTAAAATACTAGGGTTAATACATCCCTATGCAAATACAAAGAAGTAGACCTACTATTACCCTTGTACTTAATATCGCATAAAATCCTAACACCTAGAATGAGTACTTGTTTAGAATCAGACTTTGGAATGGAGCTGCTACTAATAGCAAAAAGTGTGACCAGGGCTGACTATATTCTAAAAAATGAGAAATGTCACCGCTAACTCCCTACGCAAGTGAAGAATAAGGGCCTATTCGACTTTACCCTAAGCATCAAAACATTGAATATGAAATCCTATTGAAAAGATGGAGCATCAAATTAGAGCCTATATATGTTACCCAAATTAAAAAAAAACAAACAGCACTATTCGAAATACTGACCATCTTAGATACAAGAGGAATACTAGACAAAGTCGGACAGAAGGAGGTAAATTCTGGCCAACTCAGACTAATATTACCCTTGTATTTAAGATGACTGAAAATACTAGGGTTAACACATCCCTACGCAAATACAAAGAAGTAGACCTACTATTACCCTTGTACTTAATATCGCAGAAAATCCTAATACCTAGAGTGACAACTCTTTTAGAATCAGACTTTGGAATGGAGCCGCTACTAATAGCAAAAAGAGTGACCAGGCCTGGCTATATTCTAAAAAATGCGGAATGCTACCACTACCTACCTACGCATTCGACTTTACCCTAAGCATCAAACCATAAAATATGAAATCCTAGTAAAATGATGGAATATGAAATTTAAGCCTATATATGTTACCCAAATTAAAAAAACAAACAGCACTATTCGTAATACTGACCATCTTAGATACAAGAGGAATACTAGACAAAGTCGGACAGAAGGAGGTAAATTCTGGCCAACTCAGACTAGTAGTACCCTTGTATTTAAGATGACTGAAAATCCTAGGGTTAACACATCCCTACGCAAATAGAAAGAAGTAGACCTAGTATTACCCTTGTACTTAATATCGCAGAGAATCCTAATACCTAGAGTGACTACTATTTTAGAATCAGACTTTGGAATGGAGCCGCTACTAATAGCAAAAAGAGTGACCAGCCCTGACTATATTCTAAAAAATGAGGAATGAGGAAAGCCTATATATGTTACCCAAATTAAAAAAAACAAACAGCACTATTCGTAATACTCACCATCTTAGATACAAGAGGAATACTAGACAAAGTTGGCCAGAATGAGAGGTAAATTCTGGCCAACTCAGACTAGTATTACCCTTGTATCTAAGATGACTGAATATCCTTGGGTTACCACATCCCTTTGCAAATACAAAGAAGTAGACCTAGTATTACCCTTATATTTAAGATGACTGAAAATCCTAGGGTTAACACATCCCTACGCACACAAAAAATAGACCAAATATTGACCTTTTCCCATAGAAAATAGTAACACCTAAAATGAGAACTCTTCAGGAGGCTATGGAATCAGGCTATGGAATTGAGCAAAACTAATAATTAAAAAAAAAAAATGACCAGGCCTGACCATATTCTAAAAAATGAGAAATGGTACCCCTTAACTCCCTACGCAATTGAAGAATAAGGGCCTATTCGACTTTACCCTAAGCAATAAAACATAAAATATGAAATCCTAGTGAAAAGATGGGGTATGAAATTAAAGCTTTTATATGTTACCCAAATAAAAAAAACAAACAGCACTATTCTTAATACTGACCATCTTAGATACAAGAGGAATACTAGACAAAGTCGGACAGAAGGAGGTAAATTCTGGCCAACTGACACTAGTATTACCCTTGTACTTAAGATGACGAAAATCTCTTATAAAATCCTAATACCTAGAATTACTACTATTTGAAAATCAGACTATGGAATGGAGTAACTGCTATTAGAAAAAAGAGGGACCAGGCCTGACTATATTCTAAAAAATGAGAGATTTTACCGTCACCTCTCTTGGCAAATGTAGATTAAGGGCCTATTCGAACTCTAAGGACTTCAACTTGCAATAACATAGCCAACTGGATAAATATAGAATAAAATTCAACCAACCAACACTACCCAGAAAAAAAAGCAAAAAAACAAACTGCACTATTTGAAATATTGACCATCTCAGATACAAGAGGAATACTAGACAAAAAGTTGGACAGAATAAGAGAGAAATTCTCTGCCCAACTCAGACTAGTATTTCCCTGGTATTCAAGATCTTTGAGAGACCTAAACTGCTAGAATGATTATGATGAAAAAATATGATTTCAGACTGATGCTAAGGGGGCGATTAACTTTTCTACCAAAAAAAATGAGACAGCATATTATTCTTCAAATAATAAAAGGAATAAACCTGATTATGAAGATTGACGTTGAAGAATTGAGGCATTCAAGATGAAGCAGCATTGTTGAAAGTTTATAATACTGGGGCCTTCTAGATTTCATGATTCTTCTGAACTGGTCAATTCTTTGTTCAACTCCAACTTGCGACTAAAACAGGATTAACATTTCAGAAGCTATCCGTGTCATTCTTCTTCACATTTAGTTTTAACAGCTATTTAAGCTGATAACAACTATAAAATTCATATTTAAATCTAACTAATTAATTTTAATTTTTAAACTATAAATGATGACAATTAATTAGTATTTTAAATTGTATAATACTGATTAGAAAAACAAAAAGCAGAATCTTTAATCTTATAATTATAACTCTCATAACATAATAATAATAATAATGAAGCAAATAATTTTCAACTCATTGAACAATGTTAAATATATTAAATAAATACTTACTATAATCTGAATTTAGTGAATGGAAATATCGGCTTAAATAAAATATGCTATTTAGTGGGTTCTGGAAATTAGACCATATATAAAAACAAACAGCATGAAAACATAATTGTTATAAAAGTTAATCAATAAATATTAACTAAATAAATCTTGAATATTAGTTAAATATTTTTCTTACCAAGCCTAAGTGGAGGGAAAAGGAGGACCTGGAAAGAAGGGGTGCAGAAGGATATCGAGGCTGGCTGAATCCACAAAGTTAGTCGATGTCCGGGAGAGCTGGAGATGGATGTACAGAATTCCGCCTTACACAGCATAGGCGGTTGAAGAGGTCAGAATATGATGATGATACTTTTCTCCACACTATCAGAACTCTGTCTGGATGGGAAGATCAGATATGAGCCTCGAAGTCCTCAGAAGGCCTGAAAAATGAAACAACAAAACAATAGCTGAAACAGAATAAACTATTTTAAGGCATTCCATTTTATTTCATTGTCCTATTAGTTTTAGAGAATTAGTATTCAATTTAGAAACTTATCAAATTGCTGAGAGGAACACTAAGTCAAATTATTTTGTTTTGTTTTTTTACATGATTCTAAAATAATTTCAATTATTTAAGCAATAAGGATCAGAAAGGATTTAAGTTTAATATTTACAAAAATAAAAATAAAGCAAATAACTTTTAACCAATGAATTTAAGTATGATTAACAATGTTGATAATAATCTAAAATTTATCCTAAAATTAAACATGGGAATGATAATTTGTATAGAGATTGCTTTAAAATCCAAAATGGCAGATGGAAACCAAAGGGCTCCAATCACTGGAAGAAGTTCATACATCTTTGCACTCCAAGAATCTTATAATTTGAATTTGGAACCTATAAAAAAAAAAAAATTAATATATTATCTATTAATAATTAATAGTGTTCATAAATATCAAAACGGTCAATAATAATGCCGATACGTTTTTATTACAGAAATATTTAAAAAATCAAACTAGACCTGCTTTTTATAATCTGAATAAATCAAAACTACCTTTACAGAAATTTAGACCTAGAGAATAATACGCTATTTAGTGATGAAAGATTATAGAAATTATAATATATATTGAAAGAAGTTATATGATGACTTACTGTGAAATGAAAGTTCATTAATATATATATTTTACAATAAGAATCGAGAATCTTGTGTATTAATGAAATGAAAAACTGTTCATGATAATTCGAAATTAGTCGTATTGTAAGTGAAATTTGAATAAATAATTATGTTTTTTTATTTGTTATATTAATTACCAGTAAAGATTGAGGGCCTATTCGACTTGACTCTAAGGATTAAAATGTAAAATAACTAAACCTAATGGAGAAATCGAGAACATAATTACTATCAAATAAAACTAACCAAAAGAAGAAAAAAAAAGCAGCACTATTCGGAATAATAACCATACTGGATGGAAAAAGAATACTAGACAAAGTGGACAGAATGGGAGGTAAATTCTGGCATACTAAGACTAGTATTACCCTTGTATTTAAGATGACTGAAAATCCAAGGGTTCCAACATCCTTGCGGAAAAAAAAATAGACCTAGTATTACCCTTGTACATAATATCGTAGAAAATCCTAACAGCTAGAATGACTACTATTTTAGAATCAGACCATGGAATGGAGCAACTGCTAATAGAAAAAAGCAAAAAAAAAGGCCTGACTTTATTCTAAAAATTGGGAGATGGTACCGACAACTATCCTAGCAAATGAAGATTTAATCTTATTCGACTTAACCCTAAGCATTAAAAGATAAGATATGAAATCCTAATGAAAAGATGGAGAGTAAAATTACAGCCTATATATATGCTAACCAAACAAAGGAAACAAACAGCACTGTTTGAAATACTGACCATCTCAGATACAAGAGGAATCCTGGACAAAGCTGGACAGAATGAGAGGTATATTCTGGCCAACTCGGACTAGTATTACCCCTTTATTTAAGATGACTGAAAATACTAGGGTTAATACATCCCTACGCAAATACAAAGAAGTAGACCTAGTATTACCCTTGTACTTAATATCGCAGAAAATCCTAAAACCTAGAGTGACAACTCTTTTAGAATCAGACTTTGGAATGGAGCCGCTACTAATAGCAAAAAGAGTGACCAGGCCTGATTATATTCTAAAAAATGCGCAATGCTACCGCTACCTACCTACGCATTCAACTTTACCCTAAGCATCAAACCATAAAATATGAAATCCTAGTAAAATGATGGAATATGAAATTTAAGCCTATGTATGTTACCCAAATTAAAAAAAACAAACAGCACTATTCGTAATACAGACCATCTTAGATACTAGAGGAATACTAGACAGGGTCGGACAGAAGGAGGTAAATTCTGGCCAACTCAGTGTAGTATTACCCTTGTATTTAAGATGACTAAAATACTAGGGTTAATACATCCCTACGCAAATACAAAGAAGTAGACCTACTATTACCCTTGTACTTAATATCGCATAAAATCCTAACACCTAGAATGAGTACTTGTTTAGAATCAGACTTTGGAATGGAGCTGCTACTAATAGCAAAAAGTGTGACCAGGCCTGACTATATTCTAAAAAATGAGAAATGTCACCGCTAACTCCCTACGCAAGTGAAGAATAAGGGCCTATTCGACTTTACCCTAAGCATCAAAACATAGAATATGAAATCCTATTGAAAAGATGGAGCATCAAATTACAGCCTATATATTTTACCCAAATTAAAAAAAACAAACAGCACTATTCGAAATACTGACCATCTTAGATACAAGAGGAATACTAGACAGGGTCGGACAGAAGGAGGTAAATTCTGGCCAACTCAGACTAGTAGTACCCTTGTATTTAAGATGACTGAAAATACTAGGGTTAACACATCCCTACGCAAATACATAGAAGTAGACCTAGTATTACCCTTGTACTTAATATCGCATAAAATCCTAACACCTAGAATGAGTACTTGTTTAAAATCAGACATTGGAATGGAGCCGCTACTAATAGCAAAAAGAGTGACCAGGCCTGACTATATTCTAAAAAAATGAGGAATGGTACCACTACCTCCCTACGCAAATGAAGAATTAGGGCCTATTCGACTTTACCCTAAGCATTAAAACATAAAATATGAAATCCTAGTGAATAGTTGGAGTATGAAATTAAAGACTATATATGTTACCCAAATTAAAAAAAGCAAACAGCACTATTCCTAATACTGACTTTCTTAGATACAAGAGGAATACTAGACAATGTCAGACAGAAGGAGGTCAACTGACACTAGTAATACACTTCTATTCAAGATGACTGAAACTCCTTGCATTAACACATCCCAACGCAAATACAAAGAAGTAGACCTAGTATTACTCTTGTACTTAATATCGCAGAAAATCCTAATACCTAGAGTGACAACTCTTTTAGAATCAGACTTTGGAATGGAGCCGCTACTAATAGCAAAAAGAGTGACCAGGCCTGATTATATTCTAAAAAATGCGCAATGCTACCGCTACCTACCTACGCATTCAACTTTACCCTAAGCATCAAACCATAAAATATGAAATCCTAGTAAAATGATGGAATATAAAATTTAAGCCTATGTATGTTACCCAAATTAAAAAAAACAAACAGCACTATTCGTAATACAGACCATCTTAGATACTAGAGGAATACTATACAGTGTCGGACAGAAGGAGGTAAATTCTGGCCAACTCAGTGTAGTATTACCCTTGTATTTAAGATGACTAAAATACTAGGGTTAATACATCCCTACGCAAATACAAAGAAGTAGACCTACTATTACCCTTGTACTTAATATCGCAGAGAATCCTAATACCTAGAGTGACTACTATTTTAGAATCAGACATTGGAATGGAGCCGCTACTAATAGCAAAAAGAGTGACCAGGCCTGACTATATTCTAAAAAATTCTACCACTACCTCCCTACCCAAATCAAGAATAAGGGAGTATTCGACTTTACCCTAAGCATCAAACAATGAAATATGAAATCCTAGTTAAAAGATGGAGTATGAAATTAAAGCCTATGTATGTTACCCAAATTAAAAAAAACAATCAGCACTATTCGAAATACTGACCATCTTAAATACAAGAGGAAAACTAGACAAAGTCGGACAGAAGGAGGTAAATTCTGGCCAACTCAGACTAGTAGTACCCTTGTATTTAAGATGACTGAAAATACTAGGGTTAACACATCCCTACGCAAATACAAAGAAGTAGACCTAATATTACCCTTGTACTTAATATCGCAGAAAATCCTAATACCTAGAGTGACAACTCTTTTAGAATCAGACTTTGGAATGGAGCCGCTACTAATAGCAAAAAGAGTGACCAGGCCTGATTATATTCTAAAAAAAGCGCAATGCTACCGCTACCTACCTACGCATTCAACTTTACCCTAAGCATCAAACCATAAAATATGAAATCCTAGTAAAATGATGGAATATGAAATTTAAGCCTATGTATGTTACCCAAATTAAAAAAAACAAACAGTACTATTCGTAATACAGACCATCTTAGATACTAGAGGAATACTATACAGGGTCGGACAGAAGGAGGTAAATTCTGGCCAACTCAGTGTAGTATTACCCTTGTATTTAAGATGACTAAAATACTAGGGTTAACACATCCCTACGCAAATACAAAGAAGTAGACCTACTATTACCCTTGTACTTAATATCGCAGAAAATCCTAATACCTAGAGTGACTACTATTTTAGAATCAGACATTGGAATGGAGCCGCTACTAATAGCAAAAAGAGTGACCAGGCCTGACTATATTCTAAAAAATTCTACCGCTACCTCCCTATCCAAATCAAGAATAAGGGAGTATTCGACTTTACCCTAAGCATCAAACAATGAAATATGAAATCCTAGTTAAAAGATGGAGTATGAAATTAAAGCCTATGTATGTTACCCAAATTAAAAAAAACAATCAGCACTGTTCGAAATACTGACCATCTTAGATACAAGAGGAATACTAGACAAAGTCGGACAGAAGGAGGTAAATTCTGGCCAACTCGGACTAATATTACCCTTGTATTTAAGATGACTGAAAATCCTAGGGTTAATACATCCCTTTGAAGATAAAAAAAATAGACCTAGTATTACCCTTGTACTTAATATCGCAGAAAATCCTAATACCTAGAGTGACTACTATTTTAGAATCAGACATTGGAATGGAGCCGCTACTAATAGCAAAAAGAGTGACCAGGCCTGACTATATTCTAAAAAATTCTACCGCTACCTCCCTATCCAAATCAAGAATAAGGGAGTATTCGACTTTACCCTAAGCATCAAACAATGAAATATGAAATCCTAGTTAAAAGATGGAGTATGAAATTAAAGCCTATGTATGTTACCCAAATTAAAAAAAACAATCAGCACTGTTCGAAATACTGACCATCTTAGATACAAGAGGAATACTAGACAAAGTCGGACAGAAGGAGGTAAATTCTGGCCAACTCGGACTAGTATTACCCCTGTATTTAAGATGACTGAAAATTCTAGGGTTAACACATCCCTACGCAAATAGAAAGAAGACCTAGTATTACCCTTTTACTTAATATCGCAGAGAATCCTAATACCTAGAGTGACTACTATTTTAGAATCAGACTTTGGAATGGAGCCGCTACTAATAGCAAAAAGAGTGACCAGCCCTGACTATATTCTAAAAAATGAGGAATGCTACTGCTACCTCCCTACGCAATTGAAGAATAAGGGCCTATTCGACTTTACCCTAAGCATTAAAAGATAAAATATGAAATCCTAGTGAAAAGATGGATAATAAAATTACAGCCTGTAAATATGCTAACCAAACAAAGGAAACAAACAGCACTGTTTGAAATATTGACCATCTCAGATACAAGAGGAATCCTAGACAAAGCTGGACAGAATGAGAGGTATATTCTGGCCAACTCGGACTAGTATTACCCTAATATTAAGATGACTGAAAATCCTAGAATTAACAAATCCCTCCGAAAATAAAAAAAATAGACCTAGTATTACCCTTGTACTTAATATCGTAGAAAATCCTAACACCTAGAATGATTACTATTTTAGAATCAGACTATGGCTTAGGGCAACTGATAATAGAAAAAAGACTGACCAGGCCTGACTATATTCTAAATATTGAGAGATAGTACCGCCACCTCCCCTAACAAATGAAGGTTAAGAACTTATTCGACTAAACACTAAGGATTTCAACATGCAATAACATGCCAAATTGGATAGGTATAGAATAAAATTCAACTAACCAACATTACCCAGAAAAAAAAGCAAAAAATAAATGCACTATTTGGAATACTGACCATCTCAGATACAAGAGGAATCCTAGACAAAGTTGGACAGAAGAAGAAGAAATACTATTTCGGAGTGATGCTATGGGAGCGATTAACTGTTCTACCAAAACAATGAGATAGAATACTATTCTTCAAATAATAAAAAGAATAAACCTGATTATGAAGATTGACTTTGAAGAAATGAGCCATTCAAGATGAAGCAGCATTGTTGAAATCAAAAAATACTGAGGCCTTCTGGACTTCATGATTCTTCTGAACTGGTCAATTCTTTATTCAACTCCAACTTGCAACTAAAACAGGATTAATATTTCAGAAGCGATAAAAAAAAAGTTGAATCTTTAATCTTATAATTATAATTCTCATAACATAAAAATAATAAAGAAGCAAATAATTCTCAACTCATTGAACAAATGATAAATATATTAAATTAAATTACTTACTTCAGACTTACTGAATGGAAATATCACCTTAAATAATAATATGCTAATTAGTGGGTTCTGGAAATTAGAATATATATCAAAACAAACAGCATGAAAACATAATTGTTATAAAAGTTCATCAATGAATATTAACTAAATAAATCTTGAATATTAGTTAAATTTTTTTCTTACCGAGCCAAAGTGGAGGGAAAAGGAGGAAGAAGATGATGTGGGAAGAAGAGGTGAAGAAGGATTTTGAGACTGGTTGGATCCACATAGTCCGTCGATGACCGGCAGAGTTGGAGAGGGCGGTTCATAATTCCTCCATACACTGCATAGGTGGTTGATGAGGACAGAATATGATGATGATACTTTTCTACACACAACAGGAGCTCGTTCCGGATAAGGAGAGTAGATTTGAGTCCTGAGGTCCTCAGTGGAACAGCAATACTAAATGAGGAAACAGCAAAACAGTAACTGAAACAGTATTATCTTTTTCATAGCATTACATTTTATTTCACGCTCTTATTCTTAGTTTTAGAGAGCATCTTTATTTTATTATACTTTGCAAATAACTTTGTTAGTTAAAAAGGAATTAATGTTAGTTAATTATTCCAGAGGTTGTTGCATCTAATTGAGCCATATTAAGTTCTAACTTTTGTTCCCTTACCTTTTAAATTTAAATTAAATTTGGTTTATATCATCTATACTTTAAAATAATAGTTAAAACTATTATTTCTTGATGAAACGGTTATCTAAATCTACTCATTAAACATTATTAGGTTCTCTTTTCCATACTAAATATCATGATAACTTGTATTTTTGAAAAATGTTAATAATGAAACGAATAAAAACTTAAAGCCTGTTGCAACTCGACTCGCTGCGACAACCTGTGGAACAGATCCCTTAATTTTACACTCTAATTCGCATTCAAACAAATTCATTCATTTTATTTTTTAAGGTCAACTAACATTTAAAAAAATACAAAGATCAATATTTTAAATTATACAGAAAGTATTTAAAAGATAAAAGTTCAATATTTAATCTTATAGTTCTAATTCTCAGAACACAATAATAATAAAGCAAATAATTTTGAACCTATAAACAACTTAAAGTTAAACTTTTTTTTTTGGAGTGTGGCTTAGTTAGTGCTATCTCCAGCTAGTACCTAAAATCCAATATGTCTCCTAGCATAAAACTGACCACCAGATTATTTCAATATATTGTTAATTCCATATTATTCAGTATATAGTATTGGAATTAGTATTCAGTAAAGAAACTTATCAAATCGCTAAGAGGAACACTAAGACAAATTAGATTATTTTTTTTACTTAATTTTAATAATCAACTCATAAGATAAATAAGGTTATTTACATTTGTTAAGTTAAGCAATAAGAATCAGAAAGTATTTAAGCCAATGTTTAAAAAATCAAAATAAAGCAAATAATCATTAACAAATGAATTTATATATGATTTATAATGAATTATTATAATAATATAAAATTTAACTTGAAAGGAAACATGGGAATGATAAATTATGTATAGAGGCTGTTTTGAAATCCAAAATGGCGGATAGAAACCAAAGGGGACCAATAAATTAAATTATTTTTTACTTTTTTCACTCCATGAATCTTATTATTTAAATGTTTAACATATAAAAATATAAAACGAATATGTTCTATATTAATAGTTAATTGTGTTTATAAACATCGGAGTGGTTAATAGTAATTCCAATACTTTTATACTTTTTTAATATATATTTCAAAAATAAACTTAGACCCCTTTTTATAATCTGAATAAATCAACTAAAAATACAGAAATTCGAACATTAATACGTTATTTAGTGTTTGAAGATTGTAGAAATTATAATATATATATATATATATATATATATATATATATATATATATATATATATATATATATATATATATATATATATATTAAAACAGTTCATGATAATTCGAAATTTAAATAAATAATTATATTTAATTACCTGTAAAAAATTCGACAGTTCATCTCTTTATGAAGTTCTAATTCAAAATGGCGTACATTGACCTTCGGCTTAAGGGACGTCAGTATTCGACTGAAGTAATTGCAATACCATAAATAACTGAAATCATGAATTTTAACTAGTTTAAATAATGATTGCAAAAAAAAAAATCAGCTAATAATTGTATATCACGCTAAAATACACGATTAAAATACATTACATTTAATATGCAGTTGCTAGTCCAGAAGTTGTGGTGGAGGGGGGTGACTGTTGGCCATCCTATCTTAGCTGTTTGACCATTTATAATTGAAATGTATGCCTATATAGCAAAATCTATTATCTTAAATACAGCAAGCGATATAATTTTACTTTAAAATGTAATCATAATTTTTAAATATAAAGTATATTTTGTTTTTAGACATTTTAATAATAATTCCTAGTTTTACTTCTGTCATTTCCTTATTACCTTACAAATTAGTATTTGTATTCAATATTAATTATAAGATATAATTAACAGCTTTAATTCGCATTTTTATAATTATATTATGTATGAGAGGAAAATAGTTGACTATTTTTACTAAGTACGTGTACTAAGTGTATATTATTAGTACTAAGTGACGATGTTTAGTGAGAAAAATTAAAGGTTTCAACTCACGTCTCGGTTATTCTAAAGGCCGTGATTCTTAAGGATTTTCTCTCTATTGAAAACTATAATTAGTTTAAAATTTACATTTCTTATTTTTAATTTTAGCTGATGATAACAAATAATCTAACGAAATAAACAAGAAGAATCAGAAAATTATTCGTTACGACATTTGATGTACTTTTAATGTTCATACTATTGTTTCTAATTTTCAAATACTTTTAATTAGTAAAAAATAAAAGGTAAAAAAAAATAAAATAATTATTTGAAAAACGAAGTTTGAATTAATTTAATACTGCTATCAGAAAGAAAAACTGTTGTAACAAAAAACCGATATAAGAAAAAACTGTTAAAATAGGGAATGGGAAACCACGAGAGACACAAGTGATAATTCAATAAATTTGTAAAAAAAAAAAAACATTTAAAATTTAAAAAAAAATCCAAAATAAAAAGATCTGCAGTACATTCCATGAATATTGGGCAATATTACTTCCCAAAATATTTTATTTACAATAACTATTATCCATAATTGCCAATCATTTCTCCTCACTTATACACTCTTCATATAGTTACTTAAAATTAAAGATAGTAATAATATATAACCGTTAATAGAACGCAAATATTATAAAATTCCATTATTTGTGTTTAGATAAGAATTAACAAGTAATAAAATATGAAACTTATAATTATTTTGAGATGACATTAAAATATCCTAATGAATTTCATTAATCAATTATATCGGTTACATTAATTTATCTATAGTGCACAACTAACTAAAATATTGATAGTAACTTTTTACAATATCAATAATAATTACAAACCTTTACAGACGACTACTTCCGAGAAGAGATGTTGACTTGTTGAAATCCTGGGAAAGACTAAAAAGATGCAGTGGAGGGGATGCCTCGTAGCCAATCAGAAGCGACTTCAATAGCCAGTAACAGAAAGAGACAGATATATCTCACCCTCTCTCACTCATCCTAATTTAATAATGCGCCATCCGGCCCCATTATAAATACTTCGATTTTTGAAGCTTAGTAGGATATTATATTAGAGATAAGTGTTTTTATATGAGGATGTTAAATTATATATTTCTTAACGTATTATTTATATTTATCGACAAGTATAATTTAAAAAATCATATAGATTTTTCAGGTTATTCAGTAAAAAGCATCTTTTTTTAATAAGAAATAATAAAAGTATAAACAACAATTTAACCAAGTGAAAGAGAATGAAATAAAGAAAACATTCAAAATAAGCAAGACAAATTCAGCTAATTTCGATAATGATGTTACAAAAATAGAGTTTCCATTAAATGAGAATTAGTTTTTGTCCCCTGGCCTTAATATTGTTCAACTTATGAGCCAAATCAATCATTTGTAGCATTTAGAATCAGTTACAATGATATATTATAAAAAAAATTATGTAGATGGGGCCATTAACGTAACTAGACTTGACTCATGGGGGGGGGTTAACCCCCACCAGTCAACCACTCCTACATATTACTCCCTTTAAAAAAGATGCCTCTTAATATAGGTATAATTTATATTACACTATAATCATGTAGCTTCAAATTAAATAAATAGATTATAATTTTTTATAAATGTTATTTTATTATAAATGTTATTTTTGGAAGGGCAATCAAGAAAAAGCTTTTAAATACAAGTAACCTTATATATTGGTCACGATAACTTATTATATAATAAGTATTTTAATTATTATATAATAATTAACTATAAGTTAATTGCATAAGAAACTTTCTAGACCCACCTAGACTTTACTTCTAAATTCTAAGAATTGTCTAAACTGTTCTTCTCACATTTGCGATCTTATTGTTGCCGCTAGATGCCACTACTGCCGCTATAATAATATAATTAACTGTAAATAAACAGTATTACGTTTTGGTTTGTCATTTTAGTGTACCTTTTATTCATTAAAATAACTGTGTTTGCACTTTCTTTGTTGTGTTTTTAGCATTATTGACCCTTACTTCTCTAATCCCACAATAATAACTTTGAAAAAGTAAAATCATTCAAAGTTTTATTTCTTTTAAATTGTTACTTACAATTATTTTAAAAATTTCTTCTAAGCAATGGGGGGGGGTTACATCCCCAATAAACCCCCCTTCCCTCGTTACGCCTATGGATGAGACTCATTGTGATGAAATGGGATGAAAAAGCGTTTGCGTAACGAATAATTATAAAAATAATACTTATAATTATAATTTTATAACAAGAAATATTTGATATTCCTTGCGCAGATTGTCGCTTCGAATTTAGTCACAAGTTTTAACTTTTTATTGATTTCCGAAAGTACAATTTATCATAAGTTATAGTATGGAAAATAGAATGTAATTAAGGGAAATGTGCATTCTTCGGTATTCATTTCATCTAGAAATCAACGTTTCAACAAAAATATCATCTATACTTTGAAATGTTAGTTGAAACTTTTATTTCTTGATGAAATGATTACACCAAAATCTACTCATTACTTATAATTTCATTCTCTTTACCAAAGCTCACGATAACTTATATTTTTGGAAAATTTTAAAAATGATAAGAATCGTGAGTTAAAACTTGTCACTCAACTCGAAGCAACTGCGGATCAGATAACAATAAAACCAACAAAACTGTCGGATTCAACATAATGACAACATTATCAAATCACATCTTTTGTTAAATGATTTAAAAACATATACAAAATTCGGTTCGATCTAACACATAAATTAATGACCGATGCTAACGAATAAGCTAAGTGACTAAGCTAAATGATTGTTTAAAAAACATTAAAAAAATATATTAGCTTGAAAATATACCATTACATAAGGAGGGATGTGACTTATTTGAGATACAAGTATCTGAAATACAGATACTAGATACAAAATACGTATTATCATATTGTATCTAAAATACTTTTTTAAAATTCATTTTGTATCTCATACTTATATACCTTTTGTTTGGTATCTTAGTATTTTGTAAATACTGTGTGCTAAAATACTTTTAGTAATAGTTATTTATACATTTATTCACAAAATATGTCAAGAATCAATGGTGACATTAATTTTAAATGTCACCATAGATAAAACTGAACAGGCCGTTGAAATTTTAGTCCGGGACCTAATTGATAGATGGCGAATCTTTCTTTCTACAAATGATAGCTGATATACATTCAGACCATGCCCTGAAACTATCAAAACTTTTTAAAACCGTTACAGATAACGGTTAAATTTTTTTAAGGCTTTTGAAGTATTTGGGAAGTCTGATTCAGGGACAGTAAAAAATGAACATGTTTCACATGCGTATGAAGATCTTGAAGAACCATCACTCCATGAAGGTAATGAAGTTGAAGATAATGATTCACTGCTAGTACCACAAGCTTTCCTGATGCTTCATCAGACTTACAAAGTGAAAGTGATTGCCTTCTGCCTGGACATGAAAGATGTTCCACCCACACATTGCATTTGATTGCCAATACAGATTCCAAAGAAGTAAGATTGAAAAATACTTTTTACAAGAGACTGCATGGAGGGCCTTATCAAAGTGCCAGACACTTTGAAACTTATGTTCTAGATCACCAAAAGCATGTGAAACATTTGGAGATGACAGGAAAGTCACCAACTTATCCATGCGCAACTAGATGGAACTCTTATTATAATTCCATAAAAGATATTTTAGACGTGCAGAACCATATTTGTTCTGTGTGTGAGTGAAACCATGAAACGTTTTAGGTGAATATGTGGACTGTTCAAAGGCAATAGCAGAAGCTATTCAAAGCTTGCAAAGGGAAAAAGGCACTTACTATGGTTGTCTGTTACTTGAGCTAATTAGAATTGAACATATCATCAAATCTCTTAGGATGGAAAATCTAAACTACTGCAGCCCTCTGCTAGATATCATTGAAGAAAATCCAAACAGGCGTTTTTAAAAATGTTTGCAGTTAGAGCCTCCAGCAAATGATGCATATTTGCCTCAGTGTCCCATCCGTTCTTTAAAAAGAAATGGTAGCGAAAGAGAAGAAATGACATGTAATAGAACGTATCCTGATTGAAAGTACTACAGTAAACCTAGTATTAGTATTTAATATTGTACTAAATATTCTATAAACTCCTAGAATGACTACTATTTTAGAATCAGACTATAGAATGTAGCAACTGCTAATAGAAAAAAGAGTGACCAGGGGAGACTATATTCTGAAAATTGAGAGATGGTACCACAACCTCCATATGCAAATGAAGATTAAGGACTTAGTCGACTTAACCCTAAGCATCAAAAAGTAAAATATGGAATCGTAGTAAAGAAATTGAAAATCAATTTAACACCAATATATGCAAAAAAAAACAAAAAAAAAACAGCACTATTTGAAATACTGACCGTCTCAGATACAAAAAGATTACTAGACAATGTTGGACAGAATGATAGGTAAATTCTGGCCAACTCAGACTAGTATTACCCTCGTATTTCAGATGACTGAAAATCCTAGGGTTACCACATGCCTTTGAAAATAGAAGCAATAGAACTAGTATTACCCTTGTACTTAATATCCTAGAAAATCCTAACACCTAGAATGGCTGCTATTTTAGAATCAGACTATGGAATGCAGCAACTGCTAATAGAAAAAAGAGTGACCAGGGCTGACTATATTCTAAAAATTGGGAAATAGTACCGCCACCTCCCCTAGGGAATAAATATTAAGGGCCTATTCGACTTAATCCTAAGCATTAAAACACAAAATATGAAATCCTAGTTGAAAGATGGAGAATAAAATTAACAGCTATATATATACAAGAGGAATACTAGACAAAATTGGACAGATTGAGAGGTAAATTCTGGCCAACTCAGACTAGTATTACCCTTGTATTTAAGATGACTGAAAATCCTGACACTTAGAAGAGCTATGATGAATGAATACTATTTTAGAATCAGACTATGGAATGGAGCAACCACTAATAAAAAAAGAGTATCCAGGGCTTACTATATTCTAAAAATTAGAAGATGGTACCCTAACCTCTTATCGCAAATGAAGTTTAAGGGCCTATCTGACTTGACTCAAAGGATTACTATAAGAAATAACTAAACCTAATGGAGAAATAGTGAACTAAAATACAACCAACTAAAAGTAACCAAAACAATAAAAGAAAAAAGATGCACTATTCGGAATAATGACCATCATAGATACAAAAAGAATACTAGACAAAGTTGGACAGAAGAGAGATATAAATTCTGGCCAACTGAGACTAGTATTGTCCCTTGTATTAAGATGTCTGAAAATCCTAGGGTTACCACATCCCTACGCAAATACAAATAAGGAGACCTTAATTATGATTGTAATTCTTATTAATTTTTTTTATGTATGGTTACATGCAAATAAATATTCCTTTGTTTTTTAATCTTCCAGAAAATGGTTTCTTCCTTTCTTTAATGCCACATGGGTAAAGTTTATTTTGTATTTATGTTTAAATCTAAAATCATAATCATTTTATTTTATTTGATCTACTTCTAAAATAGGTTTTATTAACAATAAATAACTGGCGCATATAATCAGGACAGATTCAAATTCTGTAATGCTAAATATTATCATGCCTGAACACTTAATATCCTAGAAAATCCAAACACCTAGAATGACTGCTATTATAGAATCAGACTATGGAATGCAGCAAATGATAATAGAAAAAAGAGTGACCAGGGCTGACTATATTCTAAAAATTGGGAAATAGTACCACGCCTAGTATACGCCACCACCTCTAGCGAATAAATATTAAGGGCCTATTCGACTTAAACCTAAGCATGACAACATAAAATATGAAATCCTAGTTAAAAGATGGAGAATAAAATTAAGGGCCTATACGACTTGACTCAAAGGATTACAATAAGAAATAACTAAACCTAATGGAGAAATAGAGAACTAAATTACAACCAACTAAAAGTAACCAAAACAATAAAAAAAAAAAAGATGCACTATTCGGAATAATTACCAAATCAGATACAAGAGGAATACTATAAACAATAATAACTGAGACTAGAATTACCCTTATATTTAAGATGACTGCAAATCCCCGTACACCACATCCCTACGTCAATAAAAATAATAGACATAGTATTACTCTTTTACTTACGATGTTTGAAATCTCGTAGAACATCCTAACACCTAGAATGACTACTATTTTAGAATCAGACTATAGAATGTAGCAAATGCTAATAGAAAAAAAGAGTGACAAGGGGTGACTATATTGTAAAAATTGGAAGATGGTACCACAACTTGCATACGACAAATGAAGATTAAGGACTTAGTCGACTTAACCCTAAGCAAAAAACATAAAATATGAAATCCTAGTGAAAAGATGAAGAATAAAATTATGACATATATGTTAACCAAAAAACAAAAAAAAAAACAGCACTATTTGGAATACTAGACAAAATTGGACAGATTGAGGAGTAAATTCTGGCCAATTCAGACGAGTATTACCCTTGTATTAAGATGACTGAAAATCCTAGGGTTACCACATGCCTTTGAAAATAGAAGGAATAGACCTAGTATTACCCTTGTACTTAATATCGTAAAAAATCCTAACACCTAGAATGACTGCTATTTTAGAATCAGACTATGGAATGCAGCAAATGCTAATAGAAAAAAGAGTGACCAGGGCTGACTATATTCTAAAATGTTTAACCCATAAAAATCTGAAACGAATATGTTCTCTATTAATAGTTAATAGTGTTTATAAACATCGGAGTGGTTAATAGTATTTCCAATACTTTAATACATTTTTAATATATATTTCAAAAATAAACTTAGACCCCTTTTTATGATCTGAATATATCAACTAAAAATACAGAAATCCGGACATCGACAATAATATGTTATTTAGTGTTTAAAGATTCTAGAAATTATAATATATGAGTAGGTGAGGTGCAAAACTCGTTCGTTCCATTTTTTTTTTAAAAAAACTTTCTCATTTCATACTTAGTTACTTTTTTTTTGTTATCATTAAATCAGTAATTTTTTTCATTCCAAGCTCACCTTTCGAAAGCAAAAAAAAAATTTTTATCTGGCCACTCTACGAGACGAGGTAAGTTTTTTGAGTTTCCTGAAAAACGTGTTCCTGTGGAACAAACGAGTTTTGCAACTCACCTCCTCATATATATTAAAATAGTTCATGATAATTCGAAATTAGTCCATCTCTATGTGAAATTTAAATAAATAATTATATTTAATTACCTGTAAAAAAATTCGACAGTTCATCTCTTTATGAAGTTCTAATTCAAAATGCTGTATTTTGTCCTTAGGCCTAAGAGACGTCAGTATTCAAGTGAAGTAATTGCCATACCATAAGTAACTGAAATCATGAATTTTAACTAGTTTAAATAATGTTTGCAAACAAAAAAATCAGCTAAACATTGTATATCACGCTAAAATACATTTTTATTTAATATGCAGTTGCCAATTCAGAAACTGTCGTGGAACTGTTGGCCTTCCTATCTTAGCTGTTTGACCATTAATAATTGAAATGTATGCCTATATAGCAAAATCTATTATCTTAAATACAGCAAGCAATATAATTTTACTTTAAAATGTAATCTCAACTTTTAAATATAAAGAATATTTTGTTTTTAGACATTTTAATAATAATTCCTAGTTTTACTTCTGTTATTTCCTTATTACCTTATAAATTAGTATTTGTATCCAATATTAATTATAAGATATAATTAACAGCTTTTATTCGCATTTTTATAATTATATTATATTAATACTAAGTGACGATGCTTAGAGAGAAAAATTAAAGGTTTCAACTCACGTCTCGGTTATTCTAAAGGCCGTGATTCTTAAGGATTTTCTCTCTATTGAAAACTATAATTAGTTTAAAATTTACATTTATTATTTTTAATTTTAACTCATGAAAAAAAAAATAATCCAACGAAATAAATAAGAAGTATCAGAAAATTATTCGTTACAATATTTAATGTTGAAGTACTTTTAATGTTCATACTATTGTTTCTAATTTTCAAATAGGTTTAATTAGTACAAAATAAATGATAAAAATAAACAAATAATTATTTGAAAAACGAAATTTGAATTAATGTAATACTGCTATCAGAAAGAAAAACTGCTGTAACAAAAATCCATAAAAGAAAAAACTGTTAAATGAGGGAATGAGAAACTATGAGAGATACAAGTGATAATTCAATAAATTTGTAAAAAAAAAACATTTAAAATTTAAAATAAATCCAAAATAAAAAGATCTGCAGTACATTCCATGAATATTGAGCAATATTACTTTCCAAAATATTTTATTTACAATAACAATTATCCATAATTGCCAATCATTTCTCCTCACGTATAAACCCTTCATATAGATAATTATAATTAAATACAATTATAATTAATCAAAAATACAATAAACAGCCCGCAGCAGCCCTTCAACCCCTGGGCTCACTCATGATTTCGCTAGGAAGCTTCAATTTTCGGCAGGGAGGAGTTAGACACGGATTGGCCCTAAAGCTACGCCCACACTATGAGACATTTGCTAGGCAATAGGCGAGACAAACCTTAGTCCGCCTCAGCAACGGCCTAGGAGCGGCCGGATTTGTCTCGTCTAGCGTCCGCACTACTATTTCAGTTCCTAGACCAATCTTGGTCAATACCCCATGGAGAGCATTGTTTTGTGCGGAATGATTTCGTGCTTTATGCTTTAAAAAATACAAAATAAAATATTTATTACTTACTTATATTAACCTTCTTGCATTTCCCACAATCGACGAATATATAATATTTATTCAAAGTTCAGTAAAAAAACAAAACAAATGCGATCAATGAAGAAAATGGTGAAAATCAAAAACTATTTTAGAACTTTTGTACTCATATTTTTGAAGAATTTACAAGTTCAGTTTACTTGCGTTTCTCAAAAGATATAAATTAAAAAATTACAATAAAAGTTAATTTAAAAATAAACACATTACAGAGAACAGTTTTTTGTTTTGTTTTTTTATACAGCTTCTCAAGGAAATAAAAATTATTTCTAGGAATGTCGCTTTGTTTTGAAAAATCTCATAATCCGTATCACGCATTATTGCATTTACCACAGATTTCACGTCCTAACCATTATTCACACTAAAAAATCTTTTTTTTTTGGCTCTAATGACATAAAATATAAGATAGCACACTGAAATAAAATAAATATATGCAAGAAATAGAAAAGTAAAAACTGGTGCAATGATTAAAGGCCGCGCTTATCTGTCATATAAAAATCTAATTTAACTAATGGTTTAAATAAAGTGCAAGTTCAATTTATATGCTAGTTTAAATTACCAATGACTAATCAATTTTATATTTAATAATTAAAAATAAAATATTTTAAAAAATGACGAATGGATGCGCGTATTTCTCAAATACAAACACTTTTTTTTACCTAACCATTTATTGTAGGAATGTTCGGTCAAGACTGTGGTAGGATTGGGTCGAAAGACGATGGAAATGAAAGTTTATTCTCAAGAAACTCAGAAAAAATAGAAATTTACATTTTAAAAACGACAAGCTACATCAAATTATACGGTACTTAACAAGTATTTCCAGGAAAGTAGCGATATCTTAATCAATTTCATCGTCTTTATCACATATAATTGCATTTAGCACAGCTTTCACGTCTAAAGCATTATTCAAATTAAAAATATATTTGTCGCCTATAATAATAGAAAATAAGATAGCACGCTGAAATAAAATACAAATTTTTCAAGAAATAGAAAATTAAAAGACTGATGCAATGATTAAAGTTCGCGCTTATCTGAAAAATAAAAAAAAACTAATAGTAATAGAATGGTCTGTAATAGTTTGGATCAAGTGAAAATTCAATTAGGTAATTGTGTCTTAACGCAGCCCTGGTTATTTTTGCCGACTTGTTCGCATGCGCGAGCAGTTACATTTCGTAACTGTTACATTTCTAACAGTTACCTTCTATTTATTGGTGTTAAAAAATTATCAACAATTAGAAATCAAAAGAAATTATTGAAAAATGGGATGTAATAATAATAACGAATATATAATTAAACAACAATGAACAATTAAGAAATAAAAGTAATGAAAAATTATTTTTAAAAAAAAAGTTTAAAAATGTAAGATATGATGAACAATTAATTAAACAAGAATGGACAATGAACAATTAAAAAATACAAATAATAAAAAATCACGATAATTAAAACAAACAAGTTATGAAAAACACAATAGTTTTCTGAAAAAAAATTTGTTAATCGCATTTAGGTGGAAATTGCGTCGAAATACACTTCAATATCAAGATTTAAATTGCATTTCCAAAAGAAACGTTCACCACAATACAATTTCATTTCATGGCCATAGCTACATTTTCTTTGTTTTGGTAAAATATTTCGCTCCTGCAAAAAAATAGCTTGTTCTTCTGATGTCGGCAAATCCCAAATACGCATTTTACACTAATTAAATAAATAACTAAAATAATAACAACGAAAAATCTATTACAAACTAGCAAACGAACAATAAACAACAAATAACAAACAATAAATAACAAACAATAAGAAAGGATAAATCAGCAGTAATCAAAACTCAGGAAACAAGAAGAAACATAGAACAAATCAGCTGTTAGAAATATAACTGTTACAAAATGTAACTGCTCGAGCATGCGAAGAAGTAGGAAAAATAACCAGGGCTGCGCTAAGACACAAGTACCGCGTAATTGTTTTGATTGTTTGTGCCAAGTGTTTTGGTTAACATATCAGTGATTCTAATCCATCTTAAAATATAAATTTATTTTAGTGAAGAACATTTAAACAATATGAATGAAGACTCCTCCTCGGATGAAATACCTGTGCAAGTTGTTAAGAGGATTAGATTCCAAGAGCCTGATTGGGGAGCACTACTTAATTCTATCGACCCAGCACTATTTAAAAGTTATAATGGTCACCCAATATCTTTTCATTTCAAAACTGATGACCTCACATTGAAGAGAAAATTTGAAGACATTGTTGTTTCTTTTGGTGGGCGAAAAGTAGAAAGTTATGGTGATATGGATAACAGAACAGCATTGATGGTTATAGATGGCTGTAGAGAGTATCTGTTCGACAGACCCTCATTCAAAGTGTCATATATAGTTGATTGCATACAAAAAAATTCACCCCTAGATATAACTGAATACTTGAATAATCGTTTTACATTGAAACACATTAATTATATGAATATCATTTTTTGGGAAAAGGATGCATTTAAAAGCAAATCGGTTGAACAGTGTAGAGATTCTTCTGATGGCTCTGATGAAGAAAGTAAAGTCAATAAGCATACTAGAGAAATATATTCCAGAAGCGAAAAAGAAACGATTTTAAAATTCTTGTTATCCAGGAAAAAAATGGCTGGGTTCAGAGGAAACTCAATTTGGAAGAAAATGGAAAAGAGAGGTGTTTGTCCAAAACGTACCTATCAAAGTATGAAAAATCATTACTTGAAAACTCTTCTGTTTGAACTTGATAAATTTGAGTTTCTCTCTGAACAGGATAAAAGAATGCTTAAGAACACATAATTTATGTTTAGATAACACAGCTTTGATGGTGATTGCTCTTTAGCAGATGATAATAAATGTAAGTATAAATTATAATAGTAACACTGGAATCAGTGAGAGGATATAACAGATTTACAACATACAACATTTTAAATTGGTTTTATGGGTGTGAATTGCAAAACTCATGGCTTTTATTATTCATGAAAATCTAAATAGCAATATTTATAATTTCTCCATATTTGTCTAAACTGATCCCTTGCCTTAACTTAAAAGTCATTTGTTTTAAAACTTTTCATTCAGCAATTGTTGGAATTAAAGCAAGGATTTTTGTAATTTACAACCTTTTATTGGTACTAACCCATCCAAAGTAACTTTATCATACTTACTTTACATCTCTGAGGTATCTCTGCTAATGGGATTTTGTAATGGTGGGATACCTAAGAAAGTATGAAGGTGTTAGGAAAGTTTTAAGTCTGTTATGAAATAATAATAATTTAAGACTTAGATAACATTAAGGTTCAAAGTCAAATCATTACTGTTTAAAAACCTCCATCTAGTGATTACTGTCAAAGTATAATTGTCTGTCCGACTCTTAGGTCTAACATTCAGATGATTACAAATTGACACTTATTGTTTCAAGTTTTTTGGGAATTAATCTCTATGCCCCAAAACTTAGCCAATACTGTGATTTATTCTTCTTCAATTATATCGACAAGGCTCATGCTCATCATGTCTGTATTATGTAACTTCTTCAATTCTTAACTAGGCTCATTCTTTTTTAGACCAAATGCTCTATGCAATATCTTCAAAGATCTCTAGATGATTTCCTTTATTCAAAGTTAATGACGTGTTTTACTCCCATTTAGAATAGGTGGAAGAATTACAGTTTCATCAATTAGATTATTTCATTTCTGTACAAAAGGCATGAGCTAAGTAATGTCGAGGCCAAACACTAAGCATTCCCCTCCTTTATTTCCTCTCGACTTATTTTTTAACCTCTAGCATGAATAGATTTTTAATCGAAGGATTTTGTTAGTTATTTCTGGTTATTTTTGGAAGAAATATTGTTTTCTATTTCCAATTTTGTATAAAGTTTTTATTAAATTTTGACATTAATATATTCTATATGATAAATCCATTATTTCAAAAATTGTCCAAACTTTCAATAATTATCACTCACTCCATACCAAGTAAAGTAGTTTGCTTCCCTTCTTCTATTAACTCGCCCTTCCATACCCTACCAGTCTCTAGATGTACCACGGTGTAATAACCTTTTATTTTGTTTTTGATAAATTTGAACTCACATATTATATTATTTAGTATAATATGTATAATATTTAAACTTAAATTCTATGCCTATAATTATAATGAATATTTGTATAATATAGATTTGGAATATTTAAAGACAATCTCCACCTATAAACCCATGACTGCTTTAGCTATTTTCTGAATTAAAATATTTGTCGTTTAAACCTACGGCATACTCTCCAGCTAGTGTGAGGGCCCGCTATCATTTTTAGACAGCAAGCCCATTGGACTTAACCAGTGACAAATTTCCATCAACCATTCCCACATATTTGCTATTTATCTGTTATCTGGAAAATAGTTTTTGACTATTTCATTTTAAAAAAATGTAAAGATAGCTTTTATTTATTGGAAGCTCTATAATGCTGTTCCCTTACACAGAATAATAAAGCATTTTTATATTATTATTACTCTTATATGTTTCAGAACATTATACAAACAACTGAAAGTGATTGTCCACCATTGAATTGCTGTGAAAGGATTAATTAATTACAAGGATCTACTACATTCTTATGGTTATATTTATTTATTGAGTTGTCATTTAATTATATATACTATAACATAATATAATGTAGATAGATAGATATAGATATAAATGCTCTTTTATTAATAAATTATTTACAGTGTTTTAATTTTATTTACAAATTTAGCAACCACAACATGGTTCTTTATATCTTCTGCCGGGAGTTTGATTGAACTAATAAATAATAACAAAAATAAATTAAATTTCCTTTTTACATTAATAATTAAATTCTGAAATTAAAAAAATTCTATATCGACCTGCATTTTTGGTATTTAGTTACCTTGAATGGTCACTCTGCCACTTTCTTAGAATGTTATCCAAGCTGAATTTTATCTGTATTGTATTTTTTTAAAACCATGTATCAATTAAAACATTAAATAACAATTTAACTATATTTTAAAAATAGAATTTCACATGTGAATTAATGCTTTATGTATTAATTATTGATAGAAACATAGGATTAGTGAACTATTTTCTTTTTAACCAAGCTTCAACATAATTGTATTTGTCGCCATAAACCAAACCTCAAAACAGCCATTAAGACTAATACTAACAAATGTTAGTAATTTACTAACAAACAGTTTAGTAATTTTAAGTTGGTTATGTTCTTAAAATAAAATATATATTTAACATTACTTTTTGGTGAATATTTTTGTAAACAATAATGTTTACTCTGTTAATAAGTTTTTATATATATTAGTTTATTGAATTATAAAACATACATAATTCCTGTTTCAAATAAAATTATTGGAATGATATCTAATTTCTTTTATTACCATCATGAAAAAAATATCTTTGCATTTTTAGAGCTATTCATCTACATGATATAATACAACTAAATTTTAATTTCATCAAATTCCGTAGCTTTTAATTGTAGTAGAATATGAACATTAATATGAATCATACGATATTGTAATGGTTTGAGATAAGTATGGTTTATTTTTAACACCTATAATGACTACTATTTTAGAATCAGACTTTAGAATGGAGCCGCTACTAATAGCAAAAAGAGTGACCAGGCCTGACTATATTCTAAAAAATGTGGAATGCTACCGCTACTCAGACTAGTATTACCCTTGTATTTAAGATGACTGAAAATACTAGGGATAACACATCCCTAGGCAAATACAAAGAAGTAGACCTAGTATTACCCTTGTACTTAATATCGCAGAAAATCCTAATACCCAGAGTGACTACTATTTTAGAATCAGACTTTGGAATGGAGCCGCTACTAATAGCAAAAAGAGTGACCAGACCTGACTATATTCTAAAAAATGTGGAATGCTACCGCTACCTACCTACGCAATTGAAAAATAAGGGCCTATTCGACTTTACCCTAAGCATCAAAACATAAAATATGAAATCCTAGTGAAAAGATAGAGTATGAAATTAAAGCCTATATATGTTACCCAAATTAAAAAAAACAGACAGCACTATTCGTAATACTGACCATCTTAGATACAAGAGGAATACTAGACGACAAAGTCGGACAGAAGGAGGTAAATTCTGGCCTACTCAGACTAGTATTACCCTTGTATTTAAGATGACTGAAAATACTAGGGTTAATACATCCCTACGCAAATACAAAGAAGTGGACCTACTATTACCCTTGTACTTAATATCGCGGAAAATCCTAATACCTAGAGTGACTACTCTTTTAGAATCAGACATTGGAATGGAGCCGGTACTAATAGTAAAAAGAGTGATTAGGCCTGACTGTATTCTAAAAAATGAGGAATGTCACTGCTAACTCCCTACGCAAGTAAAGAATAAGGGCCTATTCGACGTTACCCTAAGCATTAAAACATAGAATATGAAATCCTATTGAAAAGATGGAGCATGAAATTACAGCCTATATATGTTACCCAAATTAAAAAAAACAATCAGCACTATTCTTAATACTGACCATCTCAGATACAAGAGTAATACTAGACAAAGTCCGACAGAAGGAGGTAAATTCTGGCCAACTGACACTACTATTACACTTGTATTTAAGATGACTGAAAATACTAGGGTTAATACATCCCTACGCAAATACAAAGAAGTAGACCTACTATTACCCTTGTACTTAATATCGCAGAAAATGCTAATACCTAGAGTGACTACTCTTTTAGAATCAGACTTTGGAATGGAGCTGCTATTAATAGCAAAAAGTGTGACCAGGCCTGACTATATTCTAAAAAATGAGAAATGTCACCGCTAACTCCCTTCGCAAGTGAAGAATAAGGTCCTATTCGACGATACCCTAAGCATTAAAACATAGAATATGAAATCCTATTGAAAAGATGGAGCATAAAATTACAGCCTATATATGTTACCCAAATTAAAAAAAACAGACAGCACTATTCGTAATACTGACCATCTTAGATACAAGAGGAATACTAGACAAAGTCGGACAGAAGGAGGTAAATTCTGGCCTACTCAGACTAGTATTACCCTTGTATTTAAGATGACTGAAAATACTAGGGTTAATACATCCCTACGCAAATACAAAGAAGTGGACCTACTATTACCCTTGTACTTAATATCGCGGAAAATCCTAATACCTAGAGTGACTACTCTTTTAGAATCAGACATTGGAATGGAGCCGGTACTAATAGTAAAAAGAGTGATTAGGCCTGACTGTATTCTAAAAAATGAGGAATGTCACCGCTAACTCCCTACGCAAGTGAAGAATAAGGGCCTATTCGACGTTACCCTAAGCATTAAAACATAGAATATGAAATCCTATTGAAAAGATGGAGCATGAAATTACAGCCTATATATGTTACCCAAATTAAAAAAAACAGACAGCACTATTCGTAATACTGACCATCTTAGATACAAGAGGAATACTAGACAAAGTCGCACAGAAGGAAGTAAATTCTGGCCTACTCAGACTAGTATTACCCTTGTATTTAAGATGACTGAAAATACTAGGGTTACCACATCCCTATGTAAATACAAAGAAGTAGACCTAGTATTACCCTTGTACTTAAGATCACAGAAATTCCAACACCTAGAATGAGTACTTGTTTAGAATCAGACTTTGGAATGGAGCTGCTATTAATAGCAAAAAGTGTAACCAGGCCTGACTATATTCTGAAAAATGAGAAATGTCACCGCTAACTCCCTACGCAAGTGAAGAATAAGGTCCTATTCGACTTTACCCTAAGCATCAAAACACAGAATATGAAATCCTATGGAAAAGATGGAGCATGAAGTTACAGCCTATATATGTTACCCAAATTAAAAAAAACAGACAGCACTATTCGTAATACTGACCATCTTAGATACAAGAGGAATACTAGACAAAGTCGCACAGAAGGAAGTAAATTCTGGCCTACTCAGACTAGTATTACCCTTGTATTTAAGATGACTGAAAATACTAGGGTTACCACATCCCTATGTAAATACAAAGAAGTAGACCTAGTATTACCCTTGTACTTAAGATCGCAGAAATTCCAACACCTAGAATGAGTACTTGTTTTGAATCAGACTTTGGAATGGAGCTGCTATTAATAGCAAAAAGTGTGACCAGGCCTGACTATATTCTAAAAAATGAGAAATGTCACCGCTAACTCCCTTCGCAAGTGAAGAATAAGGTCCTATTCGACTTTACCCTAAGCTTCAAAACATAGAATATGAAATCCTATTGAAAAGATGGAGCATGAAATTACAGCCTCTATATGTTACCCAAATTAAAAAAAACAGACAGCACTATTCGTAATACTGACCATCTTAGATACAAGAGGAATACTAGACAAAGTTGGACAGAAGGAGGTAAATTCTGGCCTACTCAGACTAGTATTACCCTTGTATTTAAGATGACTGAAAATACTAGGGTTAATACATCCCTACGCAAATACAAAGAAGTGGACCTACTATTACCCTTGTGCTTAATATCGCGGAAAATCCTAATATCTAGAGTGACTACTCTTTTAGAATCAGACATTGGAATGGAGCCGGTACTAATAGTAAAAAGAGTGACCTGGCCTGACTGTATTCTAAAAAATGAGGAATGCTACAACTACCTCCCTACCCAAATGAAAAATAAGGGCCTATTCGACTTTACCCTAAGCATCAAAACATGAAATATGAAATCCTATTGAAAAGATGGAGCATGAAATTACAGCCTATATATGTTACCCAAATTAAAAAAAACAGACAGCACTATTCGTAATACTGACCATCTTAGATACAAGAGGAATACTAGACAAAGTCGGACAGAAGGAGGTAAATTCTGGCCTACTCAGACTAGTATTACCCTTGTATTTAAGATGACTGAAAATACTAGGGTTAATACATCCCTACGCAAATACTAAGAAGTGGACCTACTATTACCCTTGTACTTAATATCGCGGAAAATCCTAATACCTAGAGTGACTACTCTTTTAGAATCAGACATTGGAATGGAGCCGGTACTAATAGTAAAAAGAGTGACCTGGCCTGACTATATTCTAAAAAATGAGGAATGCTACCATTACCTCCCTACCCAAATGAAAAATAAGGGCCTATTCGACTTTACCTTAAGCATCAAAACATGAAATATGAAATCCTATTGAAAAGATGGAGCATGAAATTACAGCCTATATATGTTACCCAAATTTAAAAAAAGCAATCAGCACTATTCTTAATACTGACCATCTAAGATACAAGAGGAATACTAGACAAAGTCGGACAGAAGGAGGTAAATTCTGGCCTACTCAGACTAGTATTACCCTTGTATTTAAGATGACTGAAAATACTAGGGTTAATACATCCCTACGCAAATACAAAGAAGTGGACCTACTATTACCCTTGTGCTTAATATCGCGGAAAATCCTAATATCTAGAGTGACTACTCTTTTAGAATCAGACATTGGAATGGAGCCGGTACTAATAGTAAAAAGAGTGACCTGGCCTGACTGTATTCTAAAAAATGAGGAATGCTACAACTACCTCCCTACCCAAATGAAAAATAAGGGCCTATTCGACTTTACCCTAAGCATCAAAACATGAAATATGAAATCCTATTGAAAAGATGGAGCATGAAATTACAGCCTATATATGTTACCCAAATTAAAAAAAACAGACAGCACTATTCGTAATACTGACCATCTTAGATACAAGAGGAATACTAGACAAAGTCGGACAGAAGGAGGTAAATTCTGGCCTACTCAGACTAGTATTACCCTTGTATTTAAGATGACTGAAAATACTAGGGTTAATACATCCCTACGCAAATACTAAGAAGTGGACCTACTATTACCCTTGTACTTAATATCGCGGAAAATCCTAATACCTAGAGTGACTACTCTTTTAGAATCAGACATTGGAATGGAGCCGGTACTAATAGTAAAAAGAGTGACCTGGCCTGACTATATTCTAAAAAATGAGGAATGCTACCACTACCTCCCTACCCAAATGAAGAATAAGGTCCTATTCGACTTTACCCTAAGCATCAAAACATGAAATATGAAATCCTATTGAAAAGATGGAGCATGAAATTACAGCCTATATATGTTACCCAAATTAAAAAAAACAGACAGCACTATTGGTAATACTGACCATCTTAGATACAAGAGGAATACTAGACAAAGTCGGACAGAAGGAGGTAAATTCTGGCCTACTCAGACTAGTATTACCCTTGTATTTAAGATGACTGAAAATACTAGGGTTAATACATCCCTACGCAAATACAAAGAAGTGGACCTACTATTACCCTTGTACTTAATATCGCGGAAAATCCTAATACCTAGAGTGACTACTCTTTTAGAATCAGACATTGGAATGGAGCCGGTACTAATAGTAAAAAGAGTGACCTGGCCTGACTGTATTCTAAAAAATGAGGAATGCTACCACTACCTCCCTACCCAAATGAAAAATAAGGGCCTATTCGACTTTACCCTAAGCATCAAAACATGAAATATGAAATCCTATTGAAAAGATGGAGCATGAAATTACAGCCTATATATGTTACCCAAATTTAAAAAGAACAATCAGCACTATTCTTAATACTGACCATCTAAGATACAAGAGGAATACTAGACAAAGTCGGACAGAAGGAGGTAAATTCTGGCCTACTCAGACTAGTATTACCCTTGTATTTAAGATGACTGAAAATACTAGGGTTAATACATCCCTACGCAAATACAAAGAAGTAGACCTACTATTACCCTCGTACTTAATATCGCGGAAAATGCTAATAACTAGAGTGACTACTCTTTTAGAATCAGACATTGGATTGGAGCCGCTACTAATAGCAAAAAGAGTGATTAGGCCTGACTGTATTCTAAAAAATGAGGAATGTCACCATTAACTCCCTACGCAAGTGAAGAATAAGGGCCAATTCGACTTTACCCTATGCATTAAAACATAAAATATGAAATCCTAGTGAAAAGATGGAGTATGAAAATAAAGCCTATATATGTTATCCAAATTAAAATAAACAAACAGCACTATTCGTAATACTGACCATCTTAGATACAAGAGGAGTACTAGACAAAATTGGACAGAATGAGAGGTAAATTCTAGCCAACTCAGACTAGTATTACCCTTGTATTTAAGATGACTGAAAATCGTAGGGTTACCACATCCCTATGTAAATACAAAGAAGTAGACCTAGTATCACCCTTGTACTTAAGATCGCAGAAATTCCAACACCTAGAATGAGTACTTGTTTTGAATCAGACTTTGGAATGGAGCTGCTATTAATAGCAAAAAGTGTGACCAGGCCTGACTATATTCTAAAAAATGAGAAATGTCACCGCTAACTCCCTTCGCAAGTGAAGAATAAGGTCCTATTCGACTTTACCCTAAGCTTCAAAACATAGAATATGAAATCCTATTGAAAAGATGGAGCATGAAATTACAGCCTCTATATGTTACCCAAATTAAAAAAAACAGACAGCACTATTCGTAATACTGACCATCTTAGATACAAGAGGAATACTAGACAAAGTTGGACAGAAGGAGGTAAATTCTGGCCTACTCAGACTAGTATTACCCTTGTATTTAAGATGACTGAAAATACTAGGGTTAATACATCCCTACGCAAATACAAAGAAGTGGACCTACTATTACCCTTGTGCTTAATATCGCGGAAAATCCTAATATCTAGAGTGACTACTCTTTTAGAATCAGACATTGGAATGGAGCCGGTACTAATAGTAAAAAGAGTGACCTGGCCTGACTGTATTCTAAAAAATGAGGAATGCTACAACTACCTCCCTACCCAAATGAAAAATAAGGGCCTATTCGACTTTACCCTAAGCATCAAAACATGAAATATGAAATCCTATTGAAAAGATGGAGCATGAAATTACAGCCTATATATGTTACCCAAATTAAAAAAAACAGACAGCACTATTCGTAATACTGACCATCTTAGATACAAGAGGAATACTAGACAAAGTCGGACAGAAGGAGGTAAATTCTGGCCTACTCAGACTAGTATTACCCTTGTATTTAAGATGACTGAAAATACTAGGGTTAATACATCCCTACGCAAATACTAAGAAGTGGACCTACTATTACCCTTGTACTTAATATCGCGGAAAATCCTAATACCTAGAGTGACTACTCTTTTAGAATCAGACATTGGAATGGAGCCGGTACTAATAGTAAAAAGAGTGACCTGGCCTGACTATATTCTAAAAAATGAGGAATGCTACCACTACCTCCCTACCCAAATGAAAAATAAGGGCCTATTCGACTTTACCCTAAGCATCAAAACATGAAATATGAAATCCTATTGAAAAGATGGAGCATGAAATTACAGCCTATATATGTTACCCAAATTTAAAAAAAGCAATCAGCACTATTCTTAATACTGACCATCTAAGATACAAGAGGAATACTAGACAAAGTCGGACAGAAGGAGGTAAATTCTGGCCTACTCAGACTAGTATTACCCTTGTATTTAAGATGACTGAAAATACTAGGGTTAATACATCCCTACGCAAATACAAAGAAGTGGACCTACTATTACCCTTGTGCTTAATATCGCGGAAAATCCTAATATCTAGAGTGACTACTCTTTTAGAATCAGACATTGGAATGGAGCCGGTACTAATAGTAAAAAGAGTGACCTGGCCTGACTGTATTCTAAAAAATGAGGAATGCTACAACTACCTCCCTACCCAAATGAAAAATAAGGGCCTATTCGACTTTACCCTAAGCATCAAAACATGAAATATGAAATCCTATTGAAAAGATGGAGCATGAAATTACAGCCTATATATGTTACCCAAATTAAAAAAAACAGACAGCACTATTCGTAATACTGACCATCTTAGATACAAGAGGAATACTAGACAAAGTCGGACAGAAGGAGGTAAATTCTGGCCTACTCAGACTAGTATTACCCTTGTATTTAAGATGACTGAAAATACTAGGGTTAATACATCCCTACGCAAATACTAAGAAGTGGACCTACTATTACCCTTGTACTTAATATCGCGGAAAATCCTAATACCTAGAGTGACTACTCTTTTAGAATCAGACATTGGAATGGAGCCGGTACTAATAGTAAAAAGAGTGACCTGGCCTGACTATATTCTAAAAAATGAGGAATGCTACCACTACCTCCCTACCCAAATGAAAAATAAGGGCCTATTCGACTTTACCCTAAGCATCAAAACATGAAATATGAAATCCTATTGAAAAGATGGAGCATGAAATTACAGCCTATATATGTTACCCAAATTTAAAAAAAGCAATCAGCACTATTCTTAATACTGACCATCTAAGATACAAGAGGAATACTAGACAAAGTCGGACAGAAGGAGGTAAATTCTGGCCTACTCAGACTAGTATTACCCTTGTATTTAAGATGACTGAAAATACTAGGGTTAATACATCCCTACGCAAATACAAAGAAGTGGACCTACTATTACCCTTGTACTTAATATCGCGGAAAATCCTAATACCTAGAGTGACTACTCTTTTAGAATCAGACATTGGAATGGAGCCGGTACTAATAGTAAAAAGAGTGACCTGGCCTGACTATATTCTAAAAAATGAGGAATGCTACCACTACCTCCCTACCCAAATGAAAAATAAGGGCCTATTCGACTTTACCCTAAGCATCAAAACATGAAATATGAAATCCTATTGAAAAGATGGAGCATGAAATTACAGCCTATATATGTTACCCAAATTTAAAAAAAGCAATCAGCACTATTCTTAATACTGACCATCTAAGATACAAGAGGAATACTAGACAAAGTCGGACAGAAGGAGATAAATTCTGGCCAACTGACACTGGTATTACCCTTGTATTTAAGATGACTGAAAATACTAGGGTTAATACATCCCTACGCAAATACAAAGAAGTAGACCTACTATTACCCTCGTACTTAATATCGCGGAAAATGCTAATACCTAGAGTGACTACTCTTTTAGAATCAGACATTGGATTGGAGCCGCTACTAATAGCAAAAAGAGTGATTAGGCCTGACTGTATTCTAAAAAATGAGGAATGTCACCGCTAACTCCCTTCGCAAGTGAAGAATAAGGTCCTATTCGACGATACCCTAAGCATTAAAACATAGAATATGAAATCCTATTGATAAGATGGAGAATGAAATTACAGCCTATATATGTTACCCAAATTTAAAAAAACAATCAGCACTATTCTTAATACTGACCATCTCAGATACAAGAGGAATACTAGACAGAAGGAGGTAAATTCTTGCCTACTCAGACTAGTATTACCCTTGTATTTAAGATGACTGAAAATACTAGGGTTAATACATCCCTACCCAAATACAAAGAAGTGGACCTACTATTACCCTTGTACTTAATATCGCGGAAAATCCTAATACCTAGAGTGACTACTCTTTTAGAATCAGACATTGGAATGGAGCCGGTACTAATAGTAAAAAGAGTGATTAGGCCTGACTGTATTCTAAAAAATGAGGAATGTCACCATTAACTCCCTACGCAAGTGAAGAATAAGGGCCTATTCGACGTTACCCTAAGCATTAAAACATAGAATATGAAATCCTATTGAAAAGATGGAGCATGAAATTACAGCCTATATATGTTACCCAAATGAAAAAAAAAAAAATCAGCACTATTCGAAATACTGACCATCTTAGGTACAAGAGGAATACTAGACAGGGTCGGACAGAAGGAGGTAAATTCAGGCCAACTCAGACTTGTATTACCCTTGTATTTAAGAAGACTGAAAATACTAGGGTTAATACATCCCTACGCAAATACAAAGAAGTGGACCTACTATTACCCTTGTACTTAATATCGCGGAAAATCCTAATACCTAGAGTGACTACTCTTTCAGAATCAGACATTGGATTGGTGCCGCTACTAATAGCAAAAAGATTGATTAGGCCTGACTGTATTCTAAAAAATGAGGAATGTCACCATTAACTCCCTACGCAAGTGAAGAATAAGGGCCTATTCGACTTTACCCTAAGCATTAAAACATAGAATATGAAATCCTATTGAAAAGATGGAGCATGAAATTACAGCCTATATATGTTACCCAAATTAAAAAAAAACAATCAGCACTATTCTTAATACTGACCATCTAAGATACAAGAGGAATACTAGACAAAGTCGGACAGAAGGGGGTAAATTCTGACCAACTGACACTGGTATTACCCTTGTATTTAAGATGACTGAAAATACTAGGGTTAATACATCCCTACGCAAATACAAAGAAGTAGACCTACTATTACCCTCGTACTTAATATCGCGGAAAATGCTAATACCTAGAGTGACTACTCTTTTAGAATCAGACATTGGAATGGAGCCGGTACTAATAGTAAAAAGAGTGACCTGGCCTGACTGTATTCTAAAAAATGAGGAATGCTACAACTACCTCCCTACCCAAATGAAAAATAAGGGCCAATTCGACTTTACCCTATGCATTAAAACATAAAATATGAAATCCTAGTGAAAAGATGGAGTATGAAAATAAAGCCTATATATGTTATCCAAATTAAAATAAACAAACAGCACTATTCGTAATACTGACCATCTTAAATACAAGAGGAATACTAGACAAAATTGGACAGAATGAGAGGTAAATTCTAGCCAACTCAGACTAGTATTACCCTTGTATTTAAGATGACTGAAAATCGTAGGGTTACCACATCCCTATGTAAATACAAAGAAGTAGACCTAGTATTACCCTTGTACTTAAGATCACAGAAATTCCAACACCTAGAATGAGTACTTGTTTAGAATCAGACTTTGGAATGGAGCTGCTATTAATAGCAAAAAGTGTAACCAGGCCTGACTATATTCTGAAAAATGAGAAATGTCACCGCTAACTCCCTACGCAAGTGAAGAATAAGGTCCTATTCGACTTTACCCTAAGCATCAAAACACAGAATATGAAATCCTATTGAAAAGATGGAGCATGAAATTACAGCCAATATATGTTACCCAAATTAAAAAAAAAAGACAGCACTATTCGTAATACTGACCATCTTAGATACAAGAGGAATACTAGACAAAGTCGGACAGAAGGAGGTAAATTCTGGCCTACTCAGACTAGTATTACCCTTGTATTTAAGATGACTGAAAATACTAGGGTTAATACATCCCTACGCAAATACAAAGAAGTGGACCTACTATTACCCTTGTACTTAATATCGCGGAAAATCCTAATACCTAGAGTGACTACTCTTTTAGAATCAGACATTGGAATGGAGCCGGTACTAATAGTAAAAAGAGTGACCTGGCCTGACTGTATTCTAAAAAATGAGGAATGCTACAACTACCTCCCTACCCAAATGAAAAATAAGGGCCTATTCGACTTTACCCTAAGAATCAAAACATGAAATATGAAATCCTATTGAAAAGATGGAGTATGAAAATAAAGCCTATATATGTTATCCAAATTAAAATAAACAAACAGCACTATTCGTAATACTGACCATCTTAAATACAAGAGGAATACTAGACAAAATTGGACAGAATGAGAGGTAAATTCTAGCCAACTCAGACTAGTATTACCCTTGTATTTAAGATGACTGAAAATCGTAGGGTTACCACATCCCTATGTAAATACAAAGAAGTAGACCTAGTATTACCCTTGTACTTAAGATCACAGAAATTCCAACACCTAGAATGAGTACTTGTTTAGAATCAGACTTTGGAATGGAGCTGCTATTAATAGCAAAAAGTGGAACCAGGCCTGACTATATTCTGAAAAATGAGAAATGTCACCGCTAACTCCCTACGCAAGTGAAGAATAAGGTCCTATTCGACTTTACCCTAAGCATCAAAACACAGAATATGAAATCCTATTGAAAAGATGGAGCATGAAATTACAGCCTATATATGTTACCCAAATTAAAAAAAACAGACAGCACTATTCGTAATACTGACCATCTTAGATACAAGAGGAATACTAGACAAAGTCGGACAGAAGGAGGTAAATTCTGGCCTACTCAGACTAGTATTACCCTTGTATTTAAGATGACTGAAAATACTAGGGTTAATACATCCCTACGCAATTACAAAGAAGTGGACCTACTATTACCCTTGTACTTAATATCGCGGAAAATCCTAATACCTAGAGTGACTACTCTTTTAGAATCAGACATTGGAATGGAGCCGGTACTAATAGTAAAAAGAGTGACCTGGCCTGACTGTATTCTAAAAAATGAGGAATGCTACAACTACCTCCCTACCCAAATGAAAAATAAGGGCCTATTCGACTTTACCCTAAGCATCAAAACATGAAATATGAAATCCTATTGAAAAGATGGAGTATGAAAATAAAGCCTATATATGTTATCCAAATTAAAATAAACAAACAGCACTATTCGTAATACTGACCATCTTAAATACAAGAGGAATACTAGACAAAATTGGACAGAATGAGAGGTAAATTCTAGCCAACTCAGACTAGTATTACCCTTGTATTTAAGATGACTGAAAATCGTAGGGTTACCACATCCCTATGTAAATACAAAGAAGTCGACCTAGTATTACCCTTGTACTTAAGATCACAGAAATTCCAACACCTAGAATGAGTACTAGTTTAGAATCAGACTTTGGAATGGAGCTGCTATTAATAGCAAAAAGTGTAACCAGGCCTGACTATATTCTGAAAAATGAGAAATGTCACCGCTAACTCCCTACGCAAGTGAAGAATAAGGTCCTATTCGACTTTACCCTAAGCATCAAAACACAGAATATGAAATCCTATTGAAAAGATGGAGCATGAAATTACAGCCTATATATGTTACCCAAATTAAAAAAAACAGACAGCACTATTCGTAATACTGACCATCTTAGATACAAGAGGAATACTAGACAAAGTCGGACAGAAGGAGGTAAATTCTGGCCTACTCAGACTAGTATTACCCTTGTATTTAAGATGACTGAAAATACTAGGGTTAATACATCCCTACGCAAATACAAAGAAGTGGACCTACAATTACCCTTGTACTTAATATCGCGGAAAATCCTAATACCTAGAGTGACTACTCTTTTAGAATCAGACATTGGAATGGAGCCGGTACTAATAGTAAAAAGAGTGACCTGGCCTGACTGTATTCTAAAAAATGAGGAATGCTACCACTACCTCCCTACCCAAATGAAAAATAAGGGCCTATTCGACTTTACCCTAAGCATCAAAACATGAAATATGAAATCCTATTGAAAAGATGGAGCATGAAATTACAGCCTATATATGTTACCCAAATTTAAAAAGAACAATCAGCACTATTCTTAATACTGACCATCTAAGATACAAGAGGAATACTAGACAAAGTCAGACAGAAGGAGGTAAATTCTGGCCAACTCAGACTAGTATTACCCTTGTATTTAAGATGACTGAAAATACTAGGGTTAATACATCCCTACGCAAATACAAAGAAGTAGACCTACTATTACCCTCGTACTTAATATCGCGGAAAATGCTAATAACTAGAGTGACTACTCTTTTAGAATCAGACATTGGATTGGAGCCGCTACTAATAGCAAAAAGAGTGATTAGGCCTGACTGTATTCTAAAAAATGAGGAATGTCACCGCTAACTCCCTACGCAAGTGAAGAATAAGGGCCAATTCGACTTTACCCTATGCATTAAAACATAAAATATGAAATCCTAGTGAAAAGATGGAGTATGAAAATAAAGCCTATATATGTTATCCAAATTAAAATAAACAAACAGCACTATTCGTAATACTGACCATCTTAGATACAAGAGGAGTACTAGACAAAATTGGACAGAATGAGAGGTAAATTCTAGCCAACTCAGACTAGTATTACCCTTGTATTTAAGATGACTGAAAATCGTAGGGTTACCACATCCCTATGTAAATACAAAGAAGTAGACCTAGTATCACCCTTGTACTTAAGATCGCAGAAATTCCAACACCTAGAATGAGTACTTGTTTTGAATCAGACTTTGGAATGGAGCTGCTATTAATAGCAAAAAGTGTGACCAGGCCTGACTATATTCTAAAAAATGAGAAATGTCACCGCTAACTCCCTTCGCAAGTGAAGAATAAGGTCCTATTCGACTTTACCCTAAGCTTCAAAACATAGAATATGAAATCCTATTGAAAAGATGGAGCATGAAATTACAGCCTCTATATGTTACCCAAATTAAAAAAAACAGACAGCACTATTCGTAATACTGACCATCTTAGATACAAGAGGAATACTAGACAAAGTCGGACAGAAGGAGGTAAATTCTGGCCTACTCAGACTAGTATTACCCTTGTATTTAAGATGACTGAAAATACTAGGGTTAATACATCCCTACGCAAATACAAAGAAGTGGACCTACTATTACCCTTGTACTTAATATCGCGGAAAATCCTAATATCTAGAGTGACTACTCTTTTAGAATCAGACATTGGAATGGAGCCGGTAATAATAGTAAAAAGAGTGACCTGGCCTGACTGTATTCTAAAAAATGAGGAATGCTACAACTACCTCCCTACCCAAATGAAAAATAAGGGCCTATTCGACTTTACCCTAAGCATCAAAACATGAAATATGAAATCCTATTGAAAAGATGGAGCATGAAATTACAGCCTATATATGTTACCCAAATTTAAAAAAAGCAATCAGCACTATTCTTAATACTGACCATCTAAGATACAAGAGGAATACTAGACAAAGTCGGACAGAAGGAGGTAAATTCTGGCCAACTGACACTGGTATTACCCTTGTATTTAAGATGACTGAAAATACTAGGGTTAATACATCCCTACGCAAATACAAAGAAGTAGACCTACTATTACCATCGTACTTAATATCGCGGAAAATGCTAATACCTAGAGTGACTACTCTTTTAGAATCAGACATTGGATTGGAGCCGCTACTAATAGCAAAAAGAGTGATTAGGCCTGACTGTATTCTAAAAATGAGGAATGTCACCGCTAACTCCCGCAAGTGAAGAATAAGGTCCTATTCGACGATACCCTAAGCATTAAAACATAGAATATGAAATCCTATTGATAAGATGGAGCATGAAATTACAGCCTATATATGTTACCCAAATTTAAAAAAACAATCAGCACTATTCTTAATACTGACCATCTCAGATACAAGAGGAATACTAGACAGAAGGAGGTAAATTCTTGCCTACTCAGACTAGTATTACCCTTGTATTTAAGATGACTGAAAATACTAGGGTTAATACATCCCTACGCAAATACAAAGAAGTGGACCTACTATTACCCTTGTACTTAATATCGCGGAAAATCCTAATACCTAGAGTGACTACTCTTTTAGAATCAGACATTGGAATGGAGCCGGTACTAATAGTAAAAAGAGTGATTAGGCCTGACTGTATTCTAAAAAATGAGGAATGTCACCATTAACTCCCTACGCAAGTGAAGAATAAGGGCCTATTCGACGTTACCCTAAGCATTAAAACATAGAATATGAAATCCGATTGAAAAGATGGAGCATGAAATTACAGCCTATATATGTTACCCAAATGAAAAAAAAAAAAATCAGCACTATTCGAAATACTGACCATCTTAGGTACAAGAGGAATACTAGACAGGGTCGGACAGAAGGAGGTAAATTCTGGCCAACTCAGACTAGTATTACCCTTGTATTTAAGATGACTGAAAATACTAGGGTTAATACATCCCTACGCAAATACAAAGAAGTGGACCTACTATTACCCTTGTACTTAATATCGCGGAAAATCCTAATACCTAGAGTGACTACTCTTTCAGAATCAGACATTGGATTGGTGCCGCTACTAATAGCAAAAAGATTGATTAGGCCTGACTGTATTCTAAAAAATGAGGAATGTCACCATTAACTCCCTACGCAAGTGAAGAATAAGGGCCTATTCGACTTTACCCTAAGCATTAAAACATAGAATATGAAATCTTAGTGAAAAGATGGAGTATGAAATTAAAACCTATATATGTGACTCAAATTAAAACAAACAAATAGCACTATTCCTAATACTGACCATCTTAGATACAAGAGGAATCCTAGACAATGTCAGACAGAAGGAGGTAAATTCTGGTCAACTGACACTAGTAATACCCTTTTATTGAAGATGACTGAAACTCCTTGCATTAACACATCCCTACGCTAACAGAAAAAAAGACCAAATATTAACCTTTTCCTATAGAAAATCTTAACACCTAGAATGAGTACTCGTTTAGAAACTGACTATGGAATTGAGCATAACTACTAATTGAAAAAAGAGTGTGAAGAATAAGGGTCTATTCAACTTTACCCTAAGCATTAAAACATAAAACATGAAATCCTAGTGAGAAGATGGAGTATGAAATTAAAGGCTATATATGTTACCCAAATTAAAATAAACAAACAGCACTATTCGTATTACTGACCATCTTAGATACAAGAGGATTACTAGACAAAGTCAGACAGAAGGAGGTAAATTCTGGCCAACTGACACTAGTATTACCCTTGTATTTAAGATGACTGAAAATACTAGGGTTAACACATCCCTACGCAAATACAAAGAGGTAGACCTAGTATTACCCTTGTACTTAATATCGCAGAAAATCCTAACACCTAGAATGAGTACTTGTTTAGAATCAGACTTTGGAATGGAGCCGCTACTAATAGCAAAAAGAGTGACCAGGCCTGACTATATTCTAAAAAATGCGGGATGCTATTGCTACCTACCTACGCAATTGAAGAATAAGGGCCTATTCCACATTACCCTAAGCATCAAAACATAAAATATGAAATCCTAGTGAAAAGATGGAGTATAAAATTAAAGGCTATATATGTTACCCAAATTAAAAAAAAAAAAACAGCACTATTCGTAATACTGACCATCTTAGATACAAGAGGAATACTAGACAAAGACGGACAGAAGGAGGTAAATTCTGGTCAACTGACACTAGTAATACCCTTTTATTGAAGATGACTGAAACTCCTTGCATTAACACATCCCTATGCTAAAAGAAAAAAAGACCAAATATTAACCTTTTCCTATAGAAAATCCTAACACCTAGAATGAGTACTCGTTTAGAAACTGACTATGGAATTGAGCATAACTACTAATTGAAAAAAGAGTGACCACGCCTGACTACATTCTAAAAAATGAGGAATGGTACCGCTACCTCCCGACGCAAGTGAAGAATAAGGGTCTATTCAACTTTACCCTAAGCATTAAAACATAAAACATGAAATCCTAGTGAGAAGATGGAGTATGAAATTAAAGGCTATATATGTTACCCAAATTAAAATAAACAAACAGCACTATTCGTATTACTGACCATCTTAGATACAAGAGGATTACTAGACAAAGTCAGACAGAAGGAGGTAAATTCTGGCCAACTGACACTAGTATTACCCTTGTATTTAAGATGACTGAAAATACTAGGGTTAACACATCCCTAAGCAAATACAAAGAGGTAGACCTAGTATTACCCTTGTACTTAATATCGCAGAAAATCCTAACACCTAGAATGAGTACTTGTTTAGAATCAGACTTTGGAATGGAGCCGCTACTAATAGCAAAAAGAGTGACCAGGCCTGACTATATTCTAAAAAATGCGGGATGCTATTGCTACCTACCTACGCAATTGAAGAATAAGGGCCTATTCCACATTACCCTAAGCATCAAAACATAAAATATGAAATCCTAGTGAAAAGATGGAGTATAAAATTAAAGGCTATATATGTTACCCAAATTAAAAAAAAAAAAAACAGCACTATTGGTAATACTGACCATCTTAGATACAAGAGGAATACTAGATAAAGACGGACAGAAGGAGGTAAATTCTGGTCAACTGACACTAGTAATACCCTTTTATTGAAGATGGCTGAAACTCCTTGCATTAACACATCCCTACGCTAACAGAAAAAAAGACCAAATATTAACCTTTTCCTATAGAAAATCCTAACACCTAGAATGAGTACTCGTTTAGAAACTGACTATGGAATTGAGCATAACTACTAATTGAAAAAAGAGTGACCACGCCTGACTATATTCTAAAAAATGAGGAATGGTACCGCTACCTCCCGACGCAAGTGAAGAATAAGGGTCTATTCAACTTTACCCTAAGCATTAAAACATAAAACATGAAATCCTAGTGAGAAGATGGAGTATGAAATTAAAGGCTATATATGTTACCCAAATTAAAATAAACAAACAGCACTATTCGTATTACTGACCATCTTAGATACAAGAGGATTACTAGACAAAGTCAGACAGAAGGAGGTAAATTCTGGCCAACTGACACTAGTATTACCCTTGTATTTAAGATGACTGAAAATACTAGGGTTAACACATCCCTACGCAAATACAAAGAGGTAGACCTAGTATTACCCTTGTACTTAATATCGCAGAAAATCCTAACACCTAGAATGAGTACTTGTTTAGAATCAGACTTTGGAATGGAGCCGCTACTAATAGCAAAAAGAGTGACCAGGCCTGACTATATTCTAAAAAATGCGGGATGCTATTGCTACCTACCTACGCAATTGAAGAATAAGGGCCTATTCCACATTACCCTAAGCATCAAAACATAAAATATGAAATCCTAGTGAAAAGATGGAGTATAAAATTAAAGGCTATATATGTTACCCAAATTAAAAAAAAAAAAAACAGCACTATTCGTAATACTGACCATCTTAGATACAAGAGGAATACTAGACAAAGACGGACAGAAGGAGGTAAATTCTGGCCAACTCAGACTAGTATTACCCTTGTATTTAAGATGACTGAAAATCCTAGGGTTAACACATCCTACACATACTAGGGTTAATATCGCAAAAAATCCTAATACCTAGAGTGACTACTATTTTAGAATCAGATTTTGGAATGGATCCGCTACTAATAGCAAAAAGAGGGACCAGGCCTGAATATATTCTAAAAAATGAGGAATGCTACCGCTACCTACCTACGCAATTGAAGAATAAGGGCCTATTCCACTTTATCCTAAGCATCAAAACATAAAATATGAAATCCTAGTGAAAAGATGGAGTATGAAATTAAAGGCTGTATATGTTACCCAAATTAAAAAAAAAAAAAACAGTACTATTCGTAATACTGACCATCTTAGATACAAGAGGAATACTAGACAAAGACGGACAGAAGGAGGTAAATTCTGGCCAACTCAGACTAGTATTACTGTTGTATTTAAGATGACTGAAAATCCTAGGGTTAACACATCCTACACATGCTAGGGTTAATATCGCAAAAAATCCTAATACCTAGAGTGACTACTATTTTAGAATCAGATTTTGGAATGGATCCGCTACTAATAGCAAAAAGAGTGACCAGGCCTGACTATATTCTAAAAAATGAGGAATGCTACCGCTACCTCCCAACCCAAATCAAGAATAAAGGCCTATTCGACTTTACCCTAAGCATCAAACAATAAAATATGAAATCCTAGTGAAAAGATGGAGTATGAAATTAAAGCCTATATATGTTGCCCAAATTAAAAAAAACAATCAGCACTATTCGTAATACTGACCATCTTAGATACAAGAGGAATACTAAACAAAGTCGGACAGAAGGAGGTAAATTCTGGCCAACTCAGACTAGTATTACCCTTGTATTTAAGATGACTGAAAATCCTAGGGTTAACACATCCCTTTGAAGATAAAAAAAATAGACCTGGTATTACCCTTGTACTTAATATCGCAGAAAATCCTTATACCTAGAATGACTACTATTTTAAAATCAGACTTTGGAATGGAGCCGCTAAAATTAGCAAAAAGATTGACCAGGCCTGACTATATTCTAAAAAATGAGAAATGTCACCGCTAACTCCCTACGCAAGTGAAGAATAAGGGCCTATTCGACTTTACCCTAAGCATTAAAACATAAAATATGAAATCTTAGTGAGTAGTTGGAGTATGAAATTAAAGACTATATATGTTACCCAAATTAAAAAAAGCAAACAGAACTATTCGAAATACTGACCATCTTAGATACAAGAGGAATACTAGACAAAGTCGGACAGAAGGAGGTAAATTCTGGCCAACCCAGACTAGTATTACCCTTGTACTTAATCTCCTAGTAAATCCTAACACATAGAATGACTACTATTTTAGAACCAGACTATGGATTGGAGCAACCGCTAATAGAAAAAAGAGTGACCAGGGCACACTATATTCTAAAAATTAGAAGATGGTACCGTAACCTCCCTGCGCAAAAAAAGTTTAAGGGCCTATCCGACTTGACTCAAAGGATTACAATAAGAAATAACTAAACATAATGGAGAAATAGAGAACTAAATTATAACCCACTAAAAGTAACCAAAACAATAAGAAAAAAAAAAGGTGCACTATTCGGAATAATTACCACATCAGATACAAGAGGAATACTATAAACAATAATAACTGAGGCTAGAATTACCCTTCTCATTAAGATGAATGAAAATACTAGTATACCACATCCCTATGCCAATAAAAATAATAGACATAGTATTACCCTTTTACTAAAGATGTTCGAAATCTCCTAGAACATTCTAACACCTAGAATGACTACTATTTTAGAATCAGACTATAGAATGCAGCAACTGCTAATAGAAAAAAGAGTGACCAATGCTGACTTTATTCTAAAAGTTGGGAAATAGTACCGCCACCTCCCCTAGCGAATAGATAAAGGGCCTATTCGACTTTATGCTAAGCATCAAAACATGAAATCCTACTTAAAAGGTGGAGAATAAAATTAACACCTATATATGTTAACAAAAAAAACCAAAAAACAGCACTACTATTTGAAATACTGACTATCTCAGATAGTAGAGGAATATTAGACAAAGTTGGACAGATGGAGAGGTAAATTCCGGCCAACTGAGACTAGTAGTACCCTTGTATCTAAGATGCCTGAAAATTCTAGGATTACCACATCCCTATGCAAATAAAAAAAATAGACCTAGTATTACCCTTGTTCTTAATATTGCAGAAAATCCTAACACCTAGAATGACAACTATTTTAAAATCAGACTATAGAATGTAGCAACTGCTAATAGAAAAAAGAGTGACCAGAGGAGACAATAATCCAAAAATTGAGAGCTGGTACCACAACTTCCATATGCAAATGATGATTAAGGACTTAGACGACTTAACCCTAAGCATCAAAACGTAAAATATGAAATCCTAGTGAAAAGATAGAGTATGAAATTAAGACTTATATATGTTAACCAAAAAAAACAACAGAACTGTTTGAAATACTGGCCATCTCTGGTACAAGAGGAATACTAGACAAAATTGGACAGAATGATAGGTAAATCCTGGCCAACTCAGACTAGTATTACCTTTTTATTTAAGATGACTGAAAATCCTAGGGTTACCACATCCCTATGCATATACAAAGAAGTAGACCTAGCATTCCCCTTGTTCTTAATATTGCAGAAAATCCTAACACCTAGAATGAGTACTCATTTAGAATCAGACTAGGGAATTGAGCAAAACTACTAATTGAAAAAAGAGTGACCAGGCCTAACTATATTCTAAAAAATGAGAAATGGTATCGCTACCTCCCTACGCAATTGAAGAATAAGGGCCTATTCGACTTTATCCTAAGCATTAAAACATAAAATATGAAATCCTAGTGAAAAGATGGAGTATGATATTAAAGCCTATATATGTTACCCAAATTAAAAAAAACAAACAGCACTATTCGTAATACTGACTATCTTAGATACAAGAGGAATACTAGACAAAGTCGGACAGAAGGAGGTAAATTCTGGCCAATTGACACTAGTATTACCCTTGTATTTAAGATGACTGAAAATCCTAGGGTTAACATATCCCTACGCAAACAAAAAAATAGACCAAATATTAACCTTTTCACATAGAAAATCCTAACACCTAGAATGAGTACTCGTTAAGAATCAGACTATGGAATTAAGCAAAACTACTAATTGAAAAAAGAGTGACCAGGCCTGACTATATTCTGAAAAATGAGAAATGGTACCGCTACCTCCCTACGCAATTGAAGGATAAGGGTCTATTAGACTTTAACCTAAGCATTAAAACATAAAATATGAAATCCTAGTGAGAAGATGGAGTATGAAGTTAAAGCCTATATATGTTACCCAAATTAAAATAAACAAACAGCACTATTCGTAATACTGACCATCTTAGATACAAGAGGAATACTATACAAAGTTGGACAGAATGAGAGGTAAATTCTGGCCAACTCAGACTAGTATTACCCTTGTATCTAAGATGACTGAAAATCCTTGGGTTACCAAATCCCTATGTTAATAAAAAAAATAGACAAAATACTAGCCTTTTCCTGTAGAAAATCTTAACACCTAGAATGACTACCGTTTTAGAATCAGACTATGGAATGGAGCGACTGCTAAGAGAAAAAAGATAGATCAGGCCTGACTATATTAAAAAAAAAGAGAGATTTTACCACCACCTCCCTGGGCAAATGTAGATTAAGGGCCTATTCGACTTAACACTAAGGACTTCAACATGCAATAACATAGCCAACTGGATAAATATAGAATAAAATTCATCCAACCAACACTACCCAGAAAAAAAAGAAAAAAAACAAACTGCACTATTTGAAATACTGACCATCTCAGATACAAGACGAATACTAGACAAAGTTGGACAGAATTAGAGAGAAATTCTCTGCCCAACTCTAGTATTTCCCAAGACTAGTATTTCCCTGGTATTCAAGATCTTTGAGAGACCTAAACTGCTAGAATGATTATGATGAAAAAATATGATTTCAGACTGATGCTAAGGGGGCGATTAACTGTTCTACCAAAAAAATGAAACAGAATATTATTCTTCAAATAATAAAAGGAATAAACCTGATTATGAAGATTGATGTTGAAGAAATGAGCCATTTAAGATGAAGCAGCATTGTTGAAAGCAAATAATACTGAGGCCTTCTAGATTTCATAATTCTTCTGAACTGGTCAATTCTTTATTCAACTCCAACTCCCAACTAAAACAGGATTAACATTACAGAAGCAATCCGTGCATTGTTCTCTACATTTAGTTTTAAGGAGCTATTTTAGCTGATAACAATTAATTTAGTTTGTTCCATTTTGAACTCTATAATTCATATTTAAATCTGACTAATTAATTTTAATTTTTAAACTTTAAATGATGATAATTTATTAGTACTTTAAATCCTATAATACTGATTAGAAAAACAAAAAGCTGAATCTTCAATCTTATAATTATAACTCTTATAACATAATAATAATAATAATGAAGCAAATAATTTTCAACTCATTGAACAAATAATAAATATATTAAATTAATACAGACTATAATCTGAATTTAGTGAATGGATATATCGGCTTAAATAAAATATGATGTTTAGTGAAGGAAAGTTCTGGAAAGTATAACATATATCAAAACAAACATCATGAAAACATAACTGTTATAAAAGTTAATCTATAAATATTATTAACTAAGTAAATCTTTAATATTAGTTAAATACTATTCTTACCGAACCAAAGTGGAGGCATGACATGGGAAGAAGAGTTGCGGAAGGATTTCGAGGCTGGTTGAATGCAGTCAGTCGATGATCAGTAGAGCTGAAGACTGTACAGTATTCCTCCACAAACTGCATAGGCGACTGAAGAGGACAGAATATGATGATGATACTTTTCACCACACTAAAGGAAGAACAGATATGAGCCTCGAGGTCCTCCAAATTCCTGAAAAATAAAACAACAAAACAGTAGCTGAAACAGCATAAACTTTTTAAGGCATTCTAATTTATTTCCCTCTCCTATTAGTTTTAGAGAATTAGAATTCAGTTAAGAAATTTATGAAATCGCTGAGAGGAACACTAAGTCCAATTATTTTGTTTTGTTTTTTTACAGCATGATTCTTAAATAATTTTAACTATCAACCCAATGAGATAAATGAGGCCATTGATAGTTATTAATTTATGCAATATGGATCAGAAAGGATTTAATTCTAATGTTTACAAAAATTAAAATAAATCAAATAACTACTAACCAATGCATTTATGTAGGCTTAACAATGTTAATAATAATCTAAAATTTATCCTAGAATTAAACATGGGAATGATAATTTGTATAGAAATTGTTTTAAAATCCAAAATGGCAGATGGAAATGGAAGGGATCCAATCACTGGTATAAGTTCATACATCTTTGCTCTCCAAGAATCTTATTATTTGAATTTTGAGCCCATAAAAAACAAAGATTAATGTATTATCTATTAATAATTATTAGTGTTCATAAATATCAAAATGGTCTATAATCATGCCAATACTTTTTACTACAGAAATATTTAAAAAACAAACTTTACAGAAATTTAGACCTAAACAATAATACGCTATTTAGTGATGAAAGATTATAGAAATTATAATATATATTAAAAGAAGTTATATGATGACTTATTGTGTAATAAAAGTTCATCGATATATATTTTACAATAAGATTCGAAAATCTTGTTTATTAATGAAACAAAAACCTGTTCATGATAATTCGAAATTAGTCGTACTATAAGTGAAATTTGAATATATAATTATATTTAATTACCTGTGAAAAAATTCGACATTTCATCTCTTTATGAAGTTCTAATTCAAAATGGCGGACTTGCTCCTTTGACTTTAGGGACGTCAGTATCTCATTGAAGTAAATACAAAATCATAAATAACTGAAAAAGTGAATTTTAACTAATTTAAATAATTTTGCAAATAAAAAAATTGTACATCACTGTAAAATACACAATTAAAATACATTTACATTTAATATGCAGTTTCCAATCCAGAAATTGTGGTGGAACTGTTGGCTATCCTGTCTTAACTGTTTGAAATCACACTATTTTATAAATAATTTATAATTCTTTACTTATTCCTTCATATAGCTAATTCAAAATGAAAAATATTCATAGACATGTAGTTAATATAAACTTTAATTGATGGAAAAATAAATCAAATGTTTTAAAATCCATTTTATGTATTTAAAAAAAATTAATAATGTAATCACATATGTAAATCGTAATAAAAAATAAAATGTTTTGAAATGACTAATTAAATTATCTCGATGAAATTCATTAATCAATTATATCATATACATTAGTATTATTTATAAATAGTATATAAATAATTAAAATATTGATGATAACGTTTAACAATATCAATAATAATTACAAACCCGAATTATTAAAAAGTGCGAATACTTCGGAGAGTTCTTGACTTGTTGAAATCCTGGGAAAGACTAAAAAGATGCAGTGGAGGGGATGCCTCATAGCCAATCAGATGCGACTTCAATAGCCAGTAACAGAAAGAGACAGATATATCTCACCCTCTCGCTCATCCTAATTTAATAATGCCCCATCCCGTCCTATTATAAAAACTTCGATTTGTAAAAGTTACTAGGATATTATATTAGAGACAAGTTTTTTTAATATGAGTACATTAAATTATATATTTCTTAACGTATTATTTCTATAGCTTATGTATGAACCAAATTAATCACTTTTATCATCTATAATCATTTACACTGAATATATAATGGAAAATAAACTGTGCAAAACACCCAACAAATAGTTGAAATCTCAATAACAGGTAAAACGGTAATTATTATATTATAACTTAAAAAAAGAATAAATCAAGGGATCCGTTATATAAAAGAATGCAACTATTGAATTAAATTGGGACCCTACTTCCCTACGTGAAAGATAAATGGGCCTATTCCAGATAACCCTTGGGGACTACAATTTAAAACAAACCAAACTAATGAGAAGAGAGTCAACCTAATAACAGCCTACGTATAATAACCGGTTAATGATTTTGAACGAACACCGCTCGCGTGCTATTGGCATAGTCTAAAGGCCCCCATCCATGGTCAAACAATTTGCGCCAAATCGGCGTTTGTGCCGCCAAGTGCCTGCTTGCACCAAAGTGAGCCCATCCACGTTGCAACCCGTTGTGTAAACATCAGTTTCGTTTTCAACATCTTGTGAGCATGTCAGACACGGACGATTGTTGTGCCGCGATTATCCTTGCACTGGGGACAGAAAAACGTGCTAAAAAAAGAAGAAAGCCAAACATGTGGGTGAAGAGTTGGCTTCTGAAGAGGAACAAATTTGGTCACGACCGCTTGGTCACAGAGCTCAGGCTATCCTCATCGGCGGGCTACAGAAACTACTTTCGAATGAACGCAGCTAGCTACAACCGAATCCGAGGAAGAGGCGAAAAGGCCTCTATTCACGAAGGGGCAAAGATGTAGACTGATCCGAAATTTGTACAATACTACCATCCACGGTCAAACAGGTAGTCAAACAAGGGTCGTTTGCGCAAAAGGTTTCGATCCGAAACCGATTTTACTCAAACAGTTTGCACACCATTAAACAGCACCATCGACGATCAAATTATTTGCACAAACACCGAATTCGCGCAAATTGTTTGACCGTGGATGGGGGCCTTAACGCACCAACCCCAGCGCTGCTCCCAGATTTCGATGTTGTCATTTGTACCGGCTTCTCCATATAGTTTCTTTTCTTATAGTTTATAAAACTTTTTACAATTTCCTGTAGGTGTTTTTTGAAACAATAAATGAATGATTATAATTATATATATTATAATAAAATAAAATGAAAATGATTTTTTCAATTATACCAAAATGAAAAAGGATTTTTTCATTTTTACTCAATTTTGTATGATATGTTAATTTCTGTTATTTTGATTAGAAAGAATTTAAACTATATTGAATAATATTGAAATTATAAAACTATTTTTGTTCTATATTTACTTTATTTTTTTTAACAATATAAACTTTTTAAATACAAAATAAAAACCCTAATGTTTTTGGTTACATTTTTGTGAAAGAAAAAAAAACAGAGCGTCAAGGGGTTAATACTGATAGAAAAAAAACTAACAACACTAATGTGAATATTGATATTTTTAAATACATGATGGATACTAGACCAAGTTGGACAGAATGATCGGTAACGTCTGGCACACTGAGACTAGTATTTCCTTAAGAATGTGGAATATTCTATACTCCTAGAATGTACAAATTAAAAAAAAAAAGAATAAATCAAGAGATTCATTACATCAGAGAATACTATTATTGAAATATGTTAGAGAAGCAATTAGTTGACTGGAACTTCTAATGTAAGGATAGAGATTGTTGGAGGTGCAGTCAATGAAAACACCATAATTAAGTGCATACTTATTTATTGTGTGCCGACGTTTCGACCTACATTGCAGGTCATCTTCAGGGCAAATATACAGAGCGGCTGCACATGGATTCGCAGTTGGCCTTCCTCGCAGCCGCTCTGTATATTTGCCCTGAAGATGACTTACAATGTAGGTCGAAACGTCGGCACACAATAAATAAGTATGCACTTATTATGGTGTTTTAATTGACTGCACCTCCAACAATCTCTATCCTTACATTATTGAAATAGAATAGGGACGCTACCTCCGTATGGGAAACACAAATGGACCTATTAAAGTTAACCCTAGGGAACTACAATTTAAAACAAACCAGTCTAATGAGAGGTGAGTCAACTTAATAACAACCTATCAATAGTGATAAAAAAACAACAACCAACAACACTAATGTATTTATTGACAGTCTTAAATACATGATGGATACTAAATCGAGTTAGTCAGAATGAGAGGTAACATCTGGCCAACTCTGAATAGTATTTCCCTAATATTTCCGAATATCCTAAACTCGTAGAATGTTTAAATTAAAAAAAAACTAAACACACTAATGGTAATATTGACAATCTTAAATACAATGAGAATACTAGACCAAGTTGGACAGAATGAGAGGTAACACTGGCCAACTGAAACTAGTAATACCCTAATATTTCGAAAAATCCTAAACTCATAGAAAGACTTAATTAAAATAAATAAATCAAGAGATCCATTATATCAAAGAGAGCAACTATTGAAATAATATAGGGACTCTACCTCCCTACGCCAATAAAAGCTAGGGACTTATTCGTCATAACCCTGAGGACTACTACATAATATAACAAAGCCTACTGGATATATAGATAATAAATGTAAAACTAACCAATACTAGCCCAACTAAAAAATAAACAGCACTAAACGAAATAATGACCATCATAAATACTAGAAGAATACAAGACAAAGTTGGACAGCATGAGAGGTAAATTCTGGCTAACTCTGAATAGTACTTCCCTGGTATTCAAGATGGTTGAAAGACCTAAACTCCTATAATGACTATGATGAAAAAATTTGATTTTGGAGTGACGCTAAGGGAGTGATTAACTGTTCTACCAAAACATCAGACAGAGGCTAACTGCAGTCCTGTGGCTGGGTGTGGGGCTGCCATCTCCCTACGCTAATTAAAAATTGGGACCTAATCGACATAACCCTTAGGACAACTACATAAAATAACGAAGCCTAGAGGAAGGATAGAGAATAAAATTACAACCTACATATCGTAAACCCAACAAAATAAATAATCAACACTTCTAGGAATACTGACCACCTTAAATACAAGAATACCTGAACAAGTTGGACAGCATGAGAGGTAAATTCCGGTCAGCTATGTATTACCAGTATTACCCTGGTATTTAGATTGGCTGAAAATCTTCAACTCCTAAAAAGGCGGCATTTTTAATATAATAATAAATCAAAAGATGACCATATGATTAAAACTATTCCATTTTTAAATAAAGAATAATAATAAAGAACACAATTTTAGAACCTGAGTATGAAAGAGAGCAAGTGCTATTAGAAAAAATTGGGACTGAGCCTGGCTACTTTCTAGTGATTAGGGGATGGGACCGCCACCTCCTGGTATTATTAAATTATATGGAACTATTTGGCATAATGCTAAGGACTACCTCTTAAATTAACAAAGCATAATGGAAAAATAGAAAATAAAATTAAACCAACACATATTAACCAAAAAAAAAAAAACACTATTCGGAATACTGACCATCTCAGATAGAAGATGAATACTGGACGACAAAGTTAGACAGCATGAGAGGTAAATTCTGGCCAACTGAGACTAGTATTTCCCTTGTATTTAAGATCATATTTAAGAAAATCCTAGGGTTACCACATCCCTACGCAAACACAAAAAAGGAGACCTAGTATTTAGTTACCACATCCCTCCGAAAATAAAAAAATAGACCTAGTATTAAGCTTGTACTTAATATCGTAGAAACTCCTAACACCTAGAATGACTACTATTTTAGAATCAGACTATGGAATAGAGCAATTGCTAATAGAAAAAAGAGTGAAAATTGAAAAAAATCAGTATAAATTGGTCCCCTCAGTAATTTGAAGTTGAAGGAATAGTATCTTACCCGTCAACATGCAATAATTCGAAGCGTTTATCATGCTCAGACCCCCCGATTATTTACATAAATGAGTGAGTTCAAACGTTCCTTCAAATGTAACCTTCAAACGTTAAAGTGAGTCTTTCTCTGTTCTGAAAGATTCAGAATTAACATTTGAGGATTATGATCATGTTGACGATGACATTAGTGTCCACGGTGCCCTAACTGATGCCGAACTTTTGAATTTGGCCCCTCTGGATGAGGACGAGGAAGAAAACGAAGACAACAACCGCCAATTCCAGTCACATTGAGCGAGTCAAGGAGATCTCTTACTATCCTACGCTTCTACGCCCTTAGAGCCGACACAAGTGACGCTTTCTTTGCAGCTCTCACCACTATCGAAAATTCATTAGACAGTGATAGACTGAAGTCGCTCACTCAACAGAAAATCACAAACTTCTTTTCAAAATGAACATTTGTGAATAATTGTACAAATGTTTAAAATAATAAACACGAATTTTGATCAAACTCTTGTTTACTTGATTTTATTCCTCCACCCCTGTTGGTTATTTAAACTCCTGTTATTTTGAACTCTTGGTAATTTGAAATTTTTCTCTGGCTCCTCGAGTTTCAAATTATCGAGAGTCTATCGTATATAAAAAGGTGTGTGTGTGTGTGGGTATGTGAGGGGAGTTGCTGAAAAATGCATTTATCTATTTATGTATTTTACTAAATTTATCATCAAACAACTATAATTGAATGTGGCATGCTTTGATAACTTTTTATAATTAATATCAAATGATTAAGTTAATTCACTACTAATCAGACAGACAATGCTATCCTTCATTAACATAAGTGCAGTGAATCAATAAAAACCCAATAATCACTCTTATTTTTATCATTTTATTTCAACAACCAGTATAAACAGTAATTGATAACTTTAACTAATAAATTATTCATTTGCAATTTAGTTTATTGTTTTAATTAATTCATTAACCATTCATCCATTTTAAAATAATTGTTTGTGTTTTAAGAAAAAATTAAATTTTTAATGGTTCACTTTGCTGATGCCAAGCAGTTACGAAGAGTAGTCATTTGAAAAATGATCACTTAAAATAATAAAAAAAATAAACCTGATTATGAAGATTGATGAAGAAATGAGCCATTCAAGATGAAGCAGAATTGCTGAAATAATAATGCAAAAAATACTGAGGCCTTCTGAACTTCACGATTCTTCTGAACCGGTCAATTCTTTATTCAACTCCAACTTGGGACTAAAACAGAATTAACATTTCAGAAGCGATCCGTGTCATTTTTCAACTCTATAATTCATATTTAAATCTAACTAATTAATTTTAATTATAAATGATAACTATAAATTATGACAATTAATTAGTATTTTAAATTCTATTATACTGATCAGAAAAACAAAAAGCTGAATCTTTAATCTTATAATTATAACTCTCATAACATAATAATAATAATGAAGCAAATAATTGTCAACTCATTCAACAAATAAAAAAATATTATTATAATTTATTTTATCTTTATATTATATAATTTTTTTAATATTTTATTTGAAAAGAAAAGATATGACTAGGACTGGGACTCAAACCCGGGACCTTCACCTCTCCGTGGTGACGCCTTATCCATCTCGGCTATCTAAAGCGAAGCCAGGATAGCCGAGATGTATAAGGCGTCACCACGGAGAGGTGAAGGTCCCGGGTTCGAGTCCCGGTCCTGGTCATATCTTTTCTTTTCAAATAAAATATTTTAAAAAAATATTAAATTAATACCTACTATAATCTGAATTTAGTGAATGGAAATATTGGCTTAAATAAAATATGCTATTTAGTGAAGGAAGGTTCTGGAAATTAGAACATATATTAAAACAAACAGCACGAAAACATAACTGTTATAAAAGTTAATCAATAAATATTAACTAAATAAATCTTGAATATTAGTTAGATACTATTCTTACCTAGCCAAAGTGGAGGGAAAAGGAGGACTTGGAAAGAAGAGGTGCAGAAGGCTATTGAGGCTGGCTGAATCCACAAAGTTAGTCGATGTCCGGGAGAGCCGGAGATGGAGGTACAGAATTCTGCCTTACACTGCATAGGCGGTTGAAGAGGACAGAATATGATGATGGTACTTTCCTGCACACTATGGGAACTCTGTCTGGATAGGAAGAGCAGATATGAGCCTCGAGGTCCTCAGAAGGCCTGAAAAATAAAACAACAAAACAGTAGCTGACACAGCATAAACTTTTTAAGGCATTCCATTTTATTTCCCTCTCCTATTAGTTTTAGAGAATTAGTATTCAGTTTAGAAATTTATCAAATTGCTGAGAGGAGAATGACTACACCTAGAATGACTACTATTTTAGAATCAGACTATGGAATGCGGCAACTGCTGATAGAAAAAAGAGTGACCAGGGCTGACTATATTCTAAAAATTGGGAAATAGTACCCCTACCTCCCCTAGCAAATAGATATTAAGGCCCTATTTGACTTAATCCTAAGCATTAAAACATAAAATATGAAATCCTAGTTAAAAGATGGAGAATAAAATTAACACCTATATATGTTAACCAAAAAAAAACAGGACTATTTGAAATACTGGCCAGCTCGGATACAAGAGGAATACTAGACAAAGTTGGACAGATTGAGAGGTAAATTCCGGCCAACTCAGACTAGTGTTACCGTTCTATTTAAGATGACTGAAAATCCTAACACTTAGAAGAGGTAAGTAGAATGATTACTATTTTAGAATCAGACTATGGAATGGAGCAACTGCTAATAGAAAAAAGAGTATCCAGGGCGTATTATATTCTAAAAAATGAGAAATGGTACCGCCACCTCCCCTAGTGAATAGATATTAAGGCCCTATTCGACTTAATCTTAAGCATTAAAACAAAAAATATGAAATCCTAGTAAAAAGATGGAGAGTAAAATTAACACCTATGTAGGTTAACAAAAAAACAAAAAACAAAAAAAACAGCACCATTTGAAATACTGGCTATCTGAGATACAAGAGGAATACTAGACAAAGTTGGACAGATTGAGAGGTAAATTCCGGCCAACTCAGACTAGTATTACCCTTGTATTTAAGATAACTGAAAATCCTAGGGTTACCACATCCTTTTGAAAATAAAAGTAATAGACCTAGTATTACCCTTGTACTATCGCAGAAGATCCTAACACCAAGAACGACTACTATTTTAGAATCAGACTATGGAATGGAGCACCTGCTAATAGAAAAAAGAATGACCAAGGGTGACTGTATCCTAAAAATTGGGAGATGGTACCGCCACCTTAATATGCAAATGAAGATTAAGGGCCTATTCGACTTAACTCAAAGGATTTCAACATAAAATGACAAACCCTAATGGAGAAAATGAGAATTAAATTACAAACAAACAAACCAAAATTAAAAACAGCACTATTTAAAATACTGGCCATTTCGGATACAAGAGGAATAATAGACAAAGTTGGACAGAATGAGAGGTAAATTCTGACCAACTAAGACTAGTATTACCCTTGTATTTAAGCTTACTGAAAATCCTAGGGTTACCGAATCCCTCGCCAATAAAAATAAGAGACATAATATTACCTTTTTACTTAAGATGCTCGAAATCTCGTAGAACATCCTAACACCTAGAATGACTACTATTTTAGAATCAGACTATGGAATGCAGCAACTGCTAAAAGAAAAATTAGTGACCAGGGCTGACTATATTCTAAAAATTGGGAAATAGTACTGCCACCTCTCCCTGCGAATAGATATTAAGGCCCTATTCGACTTAATCCTAAGCTTTAAAACATAAAATATGAAATCCTAGTTAAAAGATGGAGAATAAAATTAACACCTATATATGTTAACCAAAAAAAAACAGGACTATTTGAAATACTGGCCATCTGAGATACAAGAGGAATACTAGACAAAGTTGTACAGAATGAGAGGTAAATTCTGGCTAACTGAGACTAATATTACCCTTGTATTTAAGATGACTTAAAATCCTAAGGGTTACCAAATCCCTATGCAAATACAAGGAAGTAGACCTAGTATTACCCTTGTTCTTTCGGCTGTATTTCGGGTGGATGCTAAGGAAGCATTTAATTGTTCTACCAAAATAAAGAGACTGAATATTATTATTCAAGTATTAAAACGAATAAACCTGATCATGAAGATTGACATTGAAGAAATGAGCCATTCAAGATGAAGCAGCACTGTTGAAAGCAAATAATACTGAGGCCTTCTAGATTTCATAATTCTTCTGAACTGGTTAATTCTTTATTCAACTCCAACTTGCGACTAAAACAGGATTAAAATTTCAGAAGCAATCCGTGTCATTGTTCTCCACATTTAGTTTTAAGGAGCTATTTAAGTTGATAACAATTAATTTAGTTTGTTCCATTTTCAGCTCTAAAATTCTTGTTTAAATCTAAGTTATTAATTTTAATTTTTAATCTATGAATGATGAAAAGCAATAAGATTAATATTTTAACTTACATAATATTGATTAGAAAGCTGAATCTTTAATCTTATAATTATAACTCTCATAACACAATAATAATAATGAAGCAAATAATTGTCAACCTATTGAATAAATATTAAAAATATTAAATTAATACCTACTTCAAACTATAATCTTAATTTAGTGAATGGAAATATCACCTTAAATAATAATATGCTAATTAGTGAAGGAAGACTCTGGAAATTAGAACATATTTTAAAACAAATGGCACAAAAACATAATTTTTATAAAAGTTACAAAAATTTTGACAAAATAAATCTTGAATATTAGTTAAAATACTTATCTTACCGAGCCAAAGTGGAGGGAAAAGGAGGAAGAAGATGACCTGGGAACTAGAGGTGAAGAAGGATTTTGAGACTGGTTGGATCCACATAGTCCGTCGATGACCAGCAGAGCTGGAGAGGGCTGTTCAGAATTCCTCCATACACTGCATAGGTGGTTGATGAGGACAGAATATGATGATGATGATGATACTTTTCTCCACACAACAGGAGCTCGGTCTGGATAAGGAGAGTAAATTTTAGTCCTGAGGTCCTCAGTGGAACAGCAATACTAAATGAGGAAACAGCAAAACAGCATTATCTTTTTTATAGCATTACATTTTATTTCACGCTCTTATTCTCAGTTTTAGAGAGCATCTTTATTTTATTATATTTTGCAAGTAACTTTGTTAGTTAAAAAGGAATTAATGTTAGTTAATTATTCCGGAGGTTGTTGCATCTAATTGAGCCACATTAAATTCTAACTTTTGTTTCGTTACCCTATAAATTTAAATTAAATTTAATGTATATCATCTATACTTCAAAATGATAGTTGAAACTATTATTTCTTGATGAAACGGTTAACTAAATCTACTCATTAAACATTATTAGATTCTCTTTTCCATACTAAATATCATGATAACTTGTATTTTTGAAAAATGTTAATAATGAAATGAATAAAAACTTAAAGCCTGTTGCAACTCGACTCGCTGCGACAGCCTGTGGAACAGATACCTTAATTTTACACTCTAATTCGCATTCAAACAAATTCATTCATTTTATTTTTTAAGGTCAACTAACATTAAAAAAAATTCAAAGATTAATATTTTAAATTATACAGAGAGTATTTAAAAGACAGAAAGTTCAATATTTAATCTTATAGTTTTAATTCTCAGAACATAACAATAATAATATTAATAAAGCAAATAATTGTGAACCGATAAATAACTTAAAATTAAACATTTTTTTGGAGTGTGGCTTAGTGCTATCTCCAGCTAGTACCTAAAATCCAATATGTCTCCTTGCATAAAACTGACCACCAGATTATTTCAATAAATTGTTAATTCCATAGCTGGAATTAGAATTCAGTAAAGAAACTTATCAAATCGCTAAGAATAACACTAAGTCAAGTTAGATTTTTTTTTTACTTAATTTTAATAATCAACTCATAAGATAAATAAGGTAATTTACATTTGTTAAGTTAAGCAATAAGAATCAGAAGCAAATAATCATTAGCAAATGAATTTATATATGATTTATAATGAATTATTATAATAATATAAAATTTAACCTGAAAGGAAACATGGGAAAGATAAATTTACATAATTTTAAAATTTGAGCCTGTTTTAAAATCCAAAATGGCGGATAGAATCCAAAGGTGACCAATAAATGAAATTATTTTTTACTTCTTTCACTTCATGAATCTTATTATTTAAATGTTTAACCCATAAAAATCTAAAACGAATATGTTATCTATTAATACTGTTTATAAAAATCGGAGTGATTAATATTAATAATTCCAATACTTTTATACTTTTTTAATATATATTTCAAAAATAAACTTAGACCCCTTTTTATAATCTGAATAAATCAACTAAAAATACAGAAATTCGAACATTAATACGTTATTTAGTGTTTGAAGATTATAGAAATTATAATATATATATTAAAACAGTTCATGATAATTCGAAATGTAAGTGAAATTTAAATAAATAATTATATTTAATTACATGTAAAAAATTCTACAGTTCATCTCTTTATGAAGTTCTAATTCAAAATGGCGTACTTTGTGACCTTCGGCTTAAGGGACGTCAGTATTCGATTGAAGTAATTGCAATACCATAAATAACTGAAATCATGAATTTTAACTAGTTTAAATAATGTTTGTAAAAAAAAAAAATCAACTAAAAATTGTATATCACGCTAAAATACACGATTAAAATACATTCACATTTGATATGCAGTTGCTAGTCCAGAAGTTGTGGTGGAGGGGGGTGACTGTTGGCCATCCTATCTTAGCTGTTTGACCATTAATAATTGAAATGTATTCCTATATAGCAAAATCTATTATCTTAAATACAGCAAGCAATATAATTTTACTTTAAAATGTAATCATAATTTTTAAATATAAAGTATATTTTGTTTTTAGACATTTTAATAATAATTCCTAGTTTTACTTCTGTTATTTCCTTATAAATTAGTATTTGTATTCAATGTTAATTATAAGATATAATTAACAGCTTTAATTCGCATTTTTATAATTGTATTATATTAGTACTAAGTGACGATGTTTAGTGAGAAAAATTAAAGGTTTCAACTCACGTCTCGGTTATTCTGAAGGCCGTGATTCTTGAGGATTTTCTCTCTATTGAAAACTATAATTAGTTTAAAATTTAAATTTATTATTTTTAATTTTAGCTGATGAAAAAAAAATAATCTAACGAAATAAATAAGAAGAATCAGAAAATTATTCGTTATGACATTTGATGTTGTACTTTTAATGTTCATACTATTGTTTCTAATTTTCAAATACTTTTAATTAGTACAAAATAAAAGGTAAAAAAAAATAAAATAATTATTTAAAAAACGAATTTGAATTAATTTAATACTGCTATCAGAAAGAAAAACTGATGTAACCAACAACCGATATAAGAAAAAACTGTTAAATTAGGGAAAGGGAAACCACGAGAGACACAAGTGATAATTCAATAAATTTGTAAAAAAAAAAAAAAAAAAACATTTAAAATTTAAAAAAAATCAAAAATAAAAAGATCTGCAGTACATTCCATGAATTTTGGGCAATATTACTTCCCAAAACATTTTATTTACAATAACTATTATCCATAATTGCCAATCATTTCTCCTCACTAATACACTCTTCATATAGTTCTTAAAATTAAATTTAGTAATAATATATAACCATTAACTTATAATTTAAACTTAAATATTTTTTGAGATGACACTTTAAAATATCCTAATGAATTTCATTAATCAATTATGTATATCAATTACATTAATTTATCTATAGTACACAACTAATTAAAATATTGATAATAACTTTTTACAATAATTAGTACAATCAAATGTTTTAAAATCCATTTTATGTATTTAAAAAAAAATTAATAATGTAATCGCATATGTAAATCGTAATAAAAAATAAAATGTTTTGAAATGACTAATTAAAATATCTTGATGAAATTCATTAATCAATTTTATCGGATACATTAATATTATTTATTGATAGTATATAAATAATTAAAATATTGATGATAACTTTTAACAATATCAATAATAATTACAAACCTTTACAGAACGACTACTTCCGAGAAGAGATGTTGACTTGTTGAAATCCTGAGAAAGACTGAAAAGATGCAGTGGAGGGGATGCCTCGCAGCCAATCAGATGCGACTTCAATAGCCAGTATCAGAAAGAGACAGATATATCTCCCTCTCGCTCATCCTAATTTAATAATGCGCCATCCGGCCCCATTATAAATACTTCGATTTTTAAAGCTTAGTAGGATATTATATTAGTGACAAGTGTTTTTATATGAGGATATTAAATTATATATTTCTTAACGTATTATTTGTATCTATGGACAAGAATAATTTAAATAATTATGTTATAGGTTTCTTAGGTTATTCAGTCAAAAGCATCTTTTTTAGTCAATCATTCACATGAGTAAATTAAAAACCTTTTCCAGTCATTATTATTTTTCTTTATTCTAAAAAACGTTTCGACAATTCCTTGTCATTTTCAATTTACATCATTTTTTTTAAAATCTTTCAACACTATTTAATTTTAAAAATATTTTCTAAAAAATTTTTTTTTGTACATTTTCAACCTAAAAATTAAAAATTTAAAAGACAAATCAAAAATAAATACATTATTTTATATACAAAAAAACATGTCCCAAAAATACTGAATAAGATATAGATACCTTTTTGGTTAATTGTCATATAATTTAAAAATAAAGCTTAGAGTTATAATGTACTCCATGGTCAATTACTAATTTTTGTAATTTGTACTTTGGACTGTTTTTTATTATTATTGTTATTAAAATAGTATTTTAATTTATTTAGTTCTTCAATATATAGTCATTATGAATGGTTAATTAATATAATTAGTAATTTTTTTATTTATATTGATCTATTTTATATCTTTTATTTATTTTAAAAAGTTAGTTATATGAATTAAGAATTGGAAAATGTAAAAACAATGCTGAGGTTACTGAGAAGGTTATGTTATCTGTGTTATCTAATAAGTGTGGACTTCTATATTTCTTTATTTAATTTTTTAACTTTAAAATCACTGATGAGTATAGTTTGCTTATTTCATTAGATTCTTTCCTATCATTTACTACCTTATCTATTTTATCATTTATGTATAATGCTTCTAAAAATTTTTTTTTTTTTTTTTTTATCTTATTTCCCTCTCTGTGCAAAATTCGTGGCTTTTCGAAATCAAATGTGTGGGATTCTTTTTTGCAATGGGCTGATAATGCAGTGCTTGTCTTTGAATTTGGTTTTAGATTATTTTTGTGATGATAGAATCTATTTTTTAGATGTGTACTGGTATGTCCTATATATTGTTTGTCACAATTTTTGCAATCAATGTTATATACCACATTTTTATTATCCAAGATTGGTATTTTATCTTTTTTGCTGTTTATTATGTTTTTTATAGGGTTTATGGTTTTATGTGCTAATTTTATATCTGGGATGTCATAATTTTTAAATGTTGGTTCAAATTTTTTCTGACAAGTTTTTGATATAGGTTACACTTCTGTATTTTATTTCATTTTGTTTAAAATCTTTTTTTGGTGATTCATTAATTATCCGAGCTGTGTTATTTTTGGTTTGGGGGTCTTTTTCATTATTTTCTTCTGTCTGAAAAAAATTTGTAATCTTAGTTTGAGATGGCTTGATTTTTGATGTTTTGTCATTTATATGGTTAATTTTTTTACTATTATCAAATCTATTGATATTAGAGTCATTTTCTATATTTATTATGTTATTATCTATTTTATTCTTAATTAAATTATTTTGTTTGTGCCACATTTCTTTTATAAGTTTTATTGGGAAAGCATTACTAAGTAGAATTTTGAAAATTTTATTCTTTGTTTCATTTAAATATTCATTGTCTGTTACTGTAATTGATCTTTTTATTAGATTTTGAGCTGTATTTCTTATTTGTTGTTTTGGGTGGTTTGAGAAAAAATTGAGTAATCTATTTGAGGTTATATCTTTTTTATACCATTTTGTTCCAATTCTATTATTTTTAGGGTTTCTTATGATGGTTATGTCCAAAAAGTTTAGAGAATGATTATTTTCTATTTCTTTTGTGAACTTGATATTTTTATTTTGTTCATTTAATATTGAGTTAAATTTATTTAAATCATTTTCATTTGTAATAATTAATAAATCATCTATATATTTAGCAATGAATATAGATGAGCTGTTCAATTTTAGTAGGCTATTATTTATTATATGATTAAGGACTATTCCTGATAAGTTTACTGATAGTCTTCCTCCCATAGGTAAACCTATCGTTTGCTTATAAAATTGACCCTGATAAATGAAGTATCCATTTTCCGTACACAATTTAATTCCTTCTAAAAAAATTGTTTTACTTTTTATATTCGTGTAGGGTTCAATTTTTTCCCAATTTTCATTTAAAAGTTTAAGTGCTAATTTAAGTGGGATGTTAGGGAACATTGATACCACATCTAAACTTGCAATAATTTGATCAGCTTTTATATTGATATTATTTAGTCTGTTTTTTAACTCTATTGCATTAATAACATCATAATCATTATTATTATTATAATTATTCAAAGATCTATTTAGGTATTTTGCCAGGTTGTCTGTTGGGTTATTGGTGCCATCTACTATTGGTCTCAACGGATAATTTTCTTTGTGCATTTTTATTAGGCCATGTATTCTAGGTATATTATAATAGTTGTTTGATAATTTATTTTTCATATTTTTTTCAATAAAATTATATTTGATTAGTTTATCCAGATATTTATTAACTTTATTATTGAGTTCTTTCATTGGGTCATTTCTTATGCTTTTATAAATTTCTTTATTATTTAATATATCTAACATCTTTTGTTGATAATCTATATCTGTTATTATTACCAATTGTTTTGTTTTATCTGATTTTATGATACATAAATCTTTATTTTTTTTAAAAAATAATTTTGTATATAAAATGTCATTATTAATTAAGTTATTAAATTGATTCATTGTATTATTTGGCTTATTTTTTTCTTTATTCAAATAATTTAGAATATTTTTACTAATTATGTTTCTTAACCCATTTTTATGTGTTTTTGGAGTGTCTAAATTTATAATTATTGCTTCCACTTCTGCTATCATTTGAAATATATTGATTTTTTTACTATTAGGGTTATAATTAAAATTATCTCCTAAACTTAAGAGATTTATGATATTATTTGGTACTTGTCTTGGTGTTAGGTTTACTACTCTGTTATAAGTGTGTAGGTTATTGTAGTAATGAAATATATTGAATAATTTACCTGTACTATTATTATTATTATTTTTCATATTTTTAGAATAAATAGTGGTATTATATTTATCTGAGGTACTATTATCATTGTATGGGTTTATGAGGGGTGTCTTACTATATTTATTTGCCTTAAATTTTAAGTTTATTATTTTAATTTCTTTTATTATATTCTTCCATTTTTTTATATGTGTCACAGATTAAAGTGTATAGATTTTTATCTTGATTTTTAATTTTTTCTAATTTTTCTTTTAATTTTTTCTTAATTGAATTAATCAACCAGAAGGCTTGTTTCTTATCCAAGTTTAAAATTTTTTGTCCTATATTATTAAAAAAATTATTTTGTTTATTGTTATTTAAATAGTTTTTATTGAAACAATTTTCTAAATTAATGATATGAGTTAGAATATGATTCGGTATAATTTGGTTTTCTATACAATATTTAAGGTATATTAATTTGCACTCTGCATTAATAAGTTTTATACTATGGTTAAAAATTATATTAATTGTATCCATACCTAAAACAGCATTAAAAGGACTTACATTTTGTTGGTCAATGCAATTTAATAATTCTTTTCTATATTCTTTCACATGTTTTTCTACTTCTTTTTGTCTGCTTCTTGATATATTAGGCGCTAGGGTTTCACCTTGATTTTTTTATTCTAAATATCTTGTTTTTGTAACTGGAGTGCATCTTTATTAGTCAATCATTCACATGAGTAAATTAAAAACCTTTTCCAGTCATTATTATTTTTCTTTATTCTAAAAAACGTTTCGACAATTTCTTGTCATTTTCAATTTACATCATTTTTTTTAAAATCTTTCAACACTATTTAATTTTAAAAATATTTTCTAAAAAATTTTTTGTACATTTTCAACCTAAAAATTAAAAATTTAAAAGACAAATCAAAAATAAATACATTATTTTATATACAAAAAAACATGTCCCAAAAATACTGAATAAGATATAGATACCTTTTTGGTTAATTGTCATATAATTTAAAAATAAAGCTTAGAGTTATAATGTACTCCATGGTCAATTACTAATTTTTGTAATTTGTACTTTGGACTGTTTTTTATTATTATTGTTATTAAAATAGTATTTTAATTTATTTAGTTCTTCAATATATAGTCATTATGAATGGTTAATTAATATAATTAGTAATTTTTTTATTTATATTGATCTATTTTATATCTTTTATTTATTTTAAAAAGTTAGTTATATGAATTAAGAATTGGAAAATGTAAAAACAATGCTGAGGTTACTGAGAAGGTTATGTTATCTGTGTTATCTAATAAGTGTGGACTTCTATATTTCTTTATTTAATTTTTTAACTTTAAAATCACTGATGAGTATAGTTTGCTTATTTCATTAGATTCTTTCCTATCATTTACTACCTTATCTATTTTATCATTTATGTATAATGCTTCTAAAAATTTTTTTTTTTTTTTTTTTATCTTATTTCCCTCTCTGTGCAAAATTCGTGGCTTTTCGAAATCAAATGTGTGGGATTCTTTTTTGCAATGGGCTGATAATGCAGTGCTTGTCTTTGAATTTGGTTTTAGATTATTTTTGTGATGATAGAATCTATTTTTTAGATGTGTACTGGTATGTCCTATATATTGTTTTTTAGAATAAAGAAAAATAATAATGACTGGAAAAGGTTTTTAATTTACTCATGTGAATGATTGACTAATAAAGATGCACTCCAGTTACAAAAACAAGATATTTAGAATAAAAAAGCATCTTTTTTTAATAAGAAATAATAAAAATATAAACAACAATTTAACCAAGTGAAAGAGAATGAAATAAAGAAAACATTCAAAATAAGAAAGACAAATTCAGCCAATATCGATAATGATGTTATACTATAATCATGTAGCTTCAAATTAAATAAAAAGATTACAATTTTTTATAAATGTTATTTATTTTATAAAAACAGTTTATTCATTAAAATAAGTGTGTTTTGCACTTTCTTTGTTGTATTTTTGACATTGTTGACTCTTACTTCTGTAATCCCACAATAATAACTTTGAAAAAGTAAAATCCTTCAAATTTTTATTTTTTTTAAATTGTTACTTACAATTTTTTTTTTTAATTTCTTCTAAGCAATGGGAGGGGGGGGGGCGTTACATCCCCAATAATCCCCCGCTTGTTACGCATATGGTTTCAATGAATCTTATTAATCTTACTAATATTATAAATGTGAAAGTTTGTATGTTTGTCTCTCTTTCAAGCAAAAACTACTGGACGGATTTGGATGAAACTTGACAGTAATATAGGTTATACATCAGAATAACACATAGGCTATAGCAAGTGCGGATTTAGGAGGGGCGCACGGGGGCACGTGCCCCCCCCCTCCAAGAGTCTTAGGTACTGTGGAGAATCCATCATAGTACATAATTAACGGCAAATCACATGATAATAGTGGTTAAAATAACAGAAAGAACATGAGTGAAACTATTGTTTTGATATTCTACTTATATTATAAATGCGAATGTTTGTATTTATGTCTGTTACTCATTCACGCAAAAACTACTGAACGGATTTTGATGAAACTAATTGAGTAAAATAAGTTATACATCATAGGCTACAGCAAGGGAAGATTTATGTGGGGGCACGGGGTCATGTGGCCTTCTCGTTATAGTACATAATTAAAGGCAAATCAGAAACTTAGCATATTGAAATTTGTAGATAGGTTCTTTGTATAGTTTACGAAAGAAATTTGGATAATTGCACCCCAAGGGTTTCCTCTTTAATATAATAGGGATTCAAAGGTTGTATAGAATCCGTCAGTTTTGAAGTTGGACATCTGAAATTTTGGATGTACGAGTAACTTATATTTAAAAAAAATAAATTATAAATTAAAATTATTTATTTTAAATGATCTTTCACGAAACTTAATGTGGCAGACCAAATTTCACGCGAGCGAAGCCGCGGGCATAAGCTAGTATTATATATGTGAAAGTTTGTATGTTTGTCTCTCTTTCACGCAAAAACTACTTACCGGATTTGGATGAAACTTTACAGTAATATAGGTTATACAACAGAATAACTCATAGGCTATAGCAAGCGCGGATTTAGGTAGGGGGCGCACGGGGCACGTGCGCCCCCCCCCCCCGACAGTTTTGTAGGTACTGTTTAGAATCCATTATAGTACATAATTAAAGGAAAATCGCATGATCATAGTTGTTAAAATAACAGAAAGAACATGAGTTAAATTTTGTGTGAAAACAGTTTGATATCCTGTTAATCTTACTATTATAAACTAGCTTTTGCCAGTGGCTTTGCTCGCATGGAATTTGGTCAGCCACATCAAGACAGATCATTTCAAATAATAATTTCTTTTTTCAAACTATAAGCTACTCGTACATCCAAAATTTCAGATATCTAACTACAAAACTGACGGATTCCATACAACCTTTGAATCTCTATTATATTAAGGGGGAAACCTTTGAGGGTGAAATTATCCAAATTTCTTTCTTAAATTATATAAAGAACCTATCTTCAAATTTCTTAGGATCTTGAAATCCCTATTTGCCTTTAATTATGTACTATAATGGATTCTCCAAAGAACACAAATAACTGTCAAGGGGGGGGGGCACGTGCTTCCGTGCTAATTGTGAAAGTTTGTACGTTTGACTCTCTTCGACGCAAAAACTACTGAATGGATTTGGATGCAACTTTACAGTAATACATCAGAATAACACATAGACTATAGCAAGCGCGGATATAGGGGAGGGGCACGGGGTCACGTGCCCCCACTGACAGTTTTTAAGTCATATCATATACAATCCTAACACCTAGAATGACTACTATTTTAGAATCAGACTATAGAATGTAGCAACTGCTAATTGAAAAAAGAGTGACCAGGGGTGACTATATTCCAAAAATTGAGAGATGGTACCACTACCTCCCTTTGCAATTGAAGAAAAAGGGCCTATTCGACTTTACCCTCAGCATTAAAACATAAAATATGAAATCCTATTGAAAAGATGGAGCATGAAATTACAGCCTATATATGTTACCGAAAATTAAAATAGAGAACTGAATTACAACCAACTAAAAGTAACCAAAACAGGAAAAAAAAAGCTGCACTATTCGGAATAATGACCATGTTAGATACAAAAAGAATACTAGAGAGATGGTACCACAACCTCCCTAGGTAAATAAAGATTAAGGACTTCATCAACATAACCCTAAGCATCAAAACGTAAAATATGAAATCCTAGTAAAAAAAATTGAAAATAAAATTAACACCTACATATGTTAACAAAAAAACTGCACTATTTGAAATACTGGCCATCTCGGATACAAGAGGAATACTAGACAAAGTTGGACAGATTGAGAGCTAAATTCTGGCGAACTCAGACTAGTATTACCCTTGTATTGAAGATGACAGAAAATCCTAGGGTTACCACATCGCTACGCATACAATTAATAAATAATAATAAAATACAAAAAAGGGGACCTAGTATTACCCTTGTACTTAATATCATAGAAAATCCTACTATTTTAGAATCAGACCATGGAATGGAGTAACTGCTAATAGAAAAAAGTCTGACCAGGCCTGACTCTATTCTAAAACATAAAAGATGGTACCGCCACCTCCCTTCGCAAATGAAGATTAAGAGCCTATTTGACTTGATTGTATGGATTAAAATAAAAGATAACTAAACCTGATGGAGAAGTAGAGAACTGATTACAACCAACTAAAACTATCCAAAACAAGAATAAAAAAAAAAAGCAGCAGTATTCGGAATAGAGACCATCTTAGATACAAAAAGAATACTAGACACTGTTGGACAGAAGAGAGATAAATTCTAGCCAACTCGGACTAGTATAACCCTTGTATTAAAATAACTGAAAATCCTAAAGTTACCACATCCCTGAGAAAAAAAAAACAGTAGACCTAGTATTAACCTTGTACTTAATATCATAGAAAATCCTAACACCAAGAAAGACTATTATTTTAGAATCAGAACACGGAATGGAGCAACTGCTAATAGAAAAATAAGAGACCAGGCCTGACTATAATCCAAAGATTGAAAGATGGCCCTGCCACCTCCCTACGCAAATGATGAATATAGACTTATTAGACATCGGCCTAATAATATATGGAATCCTAGTGAAAAGAAGGTGAATAAAATTCCAGCCTTTATATCTTAATCAACAAAAGAAAAAACATCACTATTTGAAATACTGATCATCTCAGATACAAGAGGAATACTAGACAAAGTTGGATAGAATGAGAGGTAAATTCTGGCCAAGTCGGTCTAGCATTACCCTTGTATTAAGATGACTGAAAATCCTAGGGTTACCACATCCCTACGCAAATACAAAAAAGGGGACCTAGTATTACCCTTGTACTCAATATCATGGAAAATCCTAAGACCTAGAAAGACTACTATTTTAGAATCCGACCATGGAATGGAGCAACTGCTAATAGAAAAAAGACTGACCAGGCCTGACTTTATTCTAAAACATAAAAGATGGTACCGCCACCTCCTTTCGTAACTGAAGATTAAGGGCCTATTCGATTTGATTCTAAGGATTACAATAAAAAATAACTAAACCTGATGGAGAAGTAGAGAACTGAAATACAACCAACAAAAACTAACCAAAAAAAAAAAAAAAAAAGCACTATTTAAAATAGTGTCACTCCAGATAGAAGAGGAATATTAGAAAAAGTTGGACAGAAGAGAGATAAATTCTAGCCAACTCGGACTAGTATAACCCTTGTATTAAAATGACTGAAAATCCTAAAGTTACCACATCCGTGAGAAAATAAAAACAGTAGACCTAATATTAACCTTGTACTTAATATCGTAGAAAATCCTAACACCTAGAAAGACGAGGTGCAAGACAGGCCTGACTTTATTCTAAAACATAAAAGATGGTACCGTCACCTCCCAACGCAAATGAAGAATAAGGACTTATTGGACTTAAGCCTAAGCATTAAAACATAAAATATGAAATGAATGTGAAAATAAGGTGAATAAAATTAAAGCCTATATATGTTACCAAAACAAAGGAAACCAACAGCACTATTTGAAATACTGACCATCTCAGATACAAGGAGAATACTAGACAAAGTTGGACCAAATGAGAGGTAAATTCTTGCCAACTCAGACTAGTATTACCCTTGTGTGGTGACCACATATATTATATATTATTTAAATGATTAGTGATCCACATATATATATATTATTTAAATATATGATGATATTAAATGTATGAGTATTGATTAGTATAATAATATAAATTGATTAGATGTATGAATATTGATAAGTATAATTATATGAATTGATTTGTATGTATTATTTAATGTATGAAATAACTATTGTTTATTGTTAAATTGTTATATTTCACCGTTCACCTATGTACCATAGCGAGATAAGAATGTAGGAACGTATTAACGAGTTTGTATTCGACAGTATGAATAATTATACCACAGGTCAATTAATGTCTTGATCTAGACCTGCTTAAATGTTATGATTCTTACATTTCCTTCGCCTTGACCGAAGGTGGGGATGAAATGTTGAGGGTGGGGGTAGCGATAAGCGCACCTCCGTCTGCGTTATATGACACTCTCTTTTTAGACACTGATCTCACTGCCCGCTTCCCCGCTTCTCTCATGACTATGCTTGTATTAGTAATATTTGAATAATTGTATTAGATATAAGAATTGCATGTTATACTATTTTATGTATAAATATATATATTTGAAGAATATAATTTTATTTTATGTGATCTTTGTTTGTAATTGACTTTCTTTTCTCCTCCTTTCTTTTTTCCCTTTCTTTTCTGTGGTAAGGGTCCACGGACATATTTTATAATTATTAAATCAATTAGGGGAAAGGTCATTACACATGTATTAAGATGACTGAAAATCTTAGAATTACCACATCCATACGCAAATAAAGAAATAGATCTAGTATACCCTTTTACTTAAGATGTCAGAAAACCTTAATACTTAGAAAAGCTATGATGAATGAATGAATGAATACTATTTTAGAATCAGACTCTGGATTAGGGCAACTGATAATAGAAAAAAGAGCGACCAGGGCTGACTATATTCTAAAAATTGGGAGATGGTACCGCCACCTCGCCTAGCAACTGAAGATTAAGGACTTTTTCGACTTAGGCCTAAGCATTAAAACATAATATATGAAATCCTAGTGAAAAGAAGGTGAATAAAATTACAGCCAAACAGAACCGTTTGAAATACTGACCATCTCAGATACAAGAGGAGTACTAGACAAAGTTAGACGGAATGAGAGGTACATGCCTGCCAACTCAGACTGGTATTACCCTTGTATTAAGATGACTGAAAATCCTAGTGTTACCACATCCCTACAGAAAAAAGAAAAGACATAGTATTAAACTTGTACTTAATATCGTAGTAAATCTTAATACTACTTTAGAATCAGACTATGGATTAGGGTAACTGATAATAGAAAAAAGAGTGACCAGGGCTGACTATATTCTAAAAATGGGGAAAACCTTCCCTAGTAAATGAAGATTAAGGGCCTATTCGACTTAACATTAAGGATTTCAACATGCAATAACATAGCAAACTGGATCGATATAGAATAAAATTCAACTAACCAACTCAACCCAGAAAAAACAAAACATAAAATAAATGCACTATTTGAAATACTGACCATGAACTTTTTAAGGCATTCCATTTTATTTCCCTCTCCTGTTAGTTTTAGAGAATTAGTATTCAATTTAGAAACTTATCAAATCGCTGAGAGGAACACTAAGTCAAATTATTTTGTTTTGTTTTTTTACAACATGATTCTTAAATAATCTCAATTATCAACCCAATAAGATAAATGAGTCCATTTATATTTATTAATTTAAGCAATAAGGATCAGAAAGGATTTAAGTCTAATGTTTACAAAAATAAAGCAATAAAATATCTATTAACCAATGGATTTATGTATGCTTAACAATGTTGATAATAATATCCAATTTATCCTAAAATTAAACATGGGAATGATAATTTGTATAGAGATTGTTTTTCATTTTGTTTCCTTCGGTTCTATTGAGTTTGAAAAAATTTGAGTGGTTAAAAAATGCAAAAATACGACAAAGATGGAAATATTAGAAGCAATCCAAGCACCCTGAAAATGTCAACAGAGAAGATGGATATAAATTAAGCAAATTATATCTTCCAAGCATGCCAGTTGTAAATATGAAACCAAAAAAACTGAAAAAGATCAGAACGCAACCAGTCGAGGCACGCCCAATCAGAGACCACCTAGTTGAAGCCCAGCAAAACGGCAAAGAATGTGATGACATGTTCAAAATCAGAAGAAATATGTTATGAAGAATTATATTGATGATTGGTTACCTCATTTTGAGTAGTTTGCCTCCAGTACAAAAAAACAGATCTTGAATCCAATATTCTTCTTTTTACACCCCCTGGTACTGCTATCCTCGATTTTAAAAAAATGTACAATGTTATTGATCGTTTTGTATGTATAATATCTCATGTAAATATTAAAGGCAATCCTTAAAAATAAAACAGGCACAATTTAGAAGCAAAATTTTACTGGAATTCAATAATTTTTTTCTAACATATATTTATTTCAAAAATTGACTTTTTCTCTACTTTAGCCAATCAATTTTGTCAAGAAGAATTTTGAAAGACACTTTGATGTGTCATTTCTGATGGTTTTAGTTCAGTTATGAAACTTAACTATAAAAAAAATGTGAAAAAGTAAAGTTTAGAAACTTGAAATTAACCACTTTTAATCCAGAAAACCTCATTTATGCGAACATGATTCTTTGTTACTATTTTGAAAGTTTAGTTACATAATTATTAATTAAGTATATCAGCCCTCCATCCTCTGATCAAACATAACTTACCCTACATACAAGAGTTATTATCTTTATTTGATAATGGAATATTTCCATAACTACTTTTGAAATTCCTTCTTGAAAATGGCTACAGAGAGAGCTCGAGAGATGAACAGAAGAATAAGGAACAAACTATTATAACAACTAATAATCATTCTTCCTTAGTTACACTTACAACCTAGTTAGGGACCAAAAATAATTGTTGAAAGAACAAATAAATTTAGATTCATCTACTAATGTTAATCAACTATAATATATAATGGATTTCATCAATTTACCTCATTTTGAGTAGTTTTCCTCCACTTCAAAACTAGGTCTTGAATCTAATATTCTTTTTACACCCCGTAAATCTGGTACAGCTATTCTCAATCTAACAAAAAAGTACAAATGTTATCAATTGGTATATATAACTTCTCATTTAAATATTAAAGATGATACTTTAAAAATAAAACAGGTAACATTCAGTGAAATGTTTTACTGGAATTCAATATTTTTTTCTTGACATATATTTATTCTCTTTATAAGAAATTAAAAGTTTTTTTTATGTAATTTAAGATTTTATCAGTTCATTGGTAAAAATGGTCAACTGCATTTGAGGCATTACAAGAGGATGATTCTGAAATTTCAACAATTGACTTGTTCACATTTTTCATTAGTTTAGCCAACTAATTTTTTCTAACACTATAATGTGTTGTCGTATCTGGGAGCATAAAACATTACATAATTAAACTAGCAAAAATGTTAAAAAGTCAATTTCAGAAATTCAAAGTTGACTGCTTTTAATTCAGAAAATAATTGTTTGTTTTTATTTAACTGTACTTGAACCAAATTTACTTTCCAAATATGAATAAAATGTGGTATTAACAAACAATTATTGATAATTTCACATTTTTATCACAATGGAGCCTAATTTAGTTCAGGCACAGGTGACAGGATTAAACTTTTTTCTTCACAAAATGTAAGTAAATTTGAGTCAACAATATTTTGTGAAATTCCATTATCGTTTCGATTTAAAGTAGATTTTATAAATAAAATACAAAAATTTAAAAAAAGAGAAGATAAATAAAGAAAAATATATATTTATACACTATTAATAATGGAAACCACTGACTCCAGTTTTTTTTTTTATTGATTTCTGATAAAATAACATTAAGAATTTTAAATCCTGAAATTTTGTTACTCATAATGAAAAATAAAAATATAGTTATTAAGAATAATGCATGCTGATAACCATAAAAAACATTTTGCACTTATTGAAATCACCATCTTGGACCTTTCATTGCCTATGAAAGAAAAAAATTAGTTATTGCATTACCACACAGTAAAATAGTAATTTATCAAGAAGACTCACAAAAATAACACTTTCTTACTTTCAAGTATATAATCCTAAAGTAATTAAATAACTAAAATCAAATCAGAGTAACTGCTTTATTATAAATAATATTTTTTAATAATACATGAAGAATTAATTTTAACTAACTCTGGTTACATCTTATACCTATTTTGGATATAACATTTTGAAGTTAATAATTGTTTTACTTTTTCAACAGAATAAAATTATAATGTTTAATTTTAATAGGAATATTAAAAGAAAAATGGAAGAAGATTTAGTTATAAATGTTCTAGAACATTCTGGTCAATGCAGGGCTACCAACAATTTTGGACTGAAAAAAATCTAATAAGGAAAGTAAGAATTATTTAAAAACTTACTAAATCCATTAAATATGTGCAATTAAAATGTAATCTTAAACTAAGAGGTACTATCAAAAGATAAACCAAATGATCCTTAAAATTTGTACCTCTCTATTATGCATTACTTAGTTTGATTTCCTCTAGCATCTTTTAATGAGATAGATTACATTGACTACCAAAAGCAAGTACTGTGCTGCAACATTAAGCGAAAGTTCACCACAAAAAAATCTATTTTTAAGGAATTATAGAATGACTAGAACATTATTCACTCAATTTATTAATCAAGCAATATACTTTGTATTTATTCGCAGCATCTCTATGATGATGAAGCTGTCTGATCTATTAAACTTTAAAGAGTTTTATTACAAAATACCTGATAATTATCACAGATGGCTCTACATGCCACATGGGGACAAGGCCTCCCGCAACGTTAACCACCCGTCATCTCTGTTCATTGCTGCTGCTCTCCAGTTGCGGATGTGTCTGAGCGTCTGCAACCACACCATCCACCTATCGGAACCTCAGTCTTCCAACCCTTCTTGTTCCATGTACTTTTTCTTCTAGGAGTTTTTTAGAGACATTACAATGTACCTTAAAGAGAAAATTTGCAATGTACCATCAATTTTAAACTTTAGGGTGTTCTTTAAAATTTTCTATTTTCAGATATATATATATATATATATATATATATATATATATATATATATAATACAACTTATTTATGTAATCATTATCAATTATGTTATTGTAAAATAAATTTGTCCTGAAATAAAAAAAACACCAAAAATGTCAAAAATAATAAATAAGTCGAGACTTATTTGATGTTTTTTTACTGCACCCTCAACTATATCCATCCTCCATAATTAATGTTTACTTGGCAACAGAAAATGAACAGATAATGTTTTATAATTGTTGTAAGATTTTTTTATGAATCACTAATCATGATTCTTTGTAAAATCGTACCTACTTAAAACATTGTATTGTTTAACTTTTGAACAATAAATTAATAAAACATTAAAAATTAATTTGAACTAACTCTGGTTAAATAATATACCTATTTAGGAAATAACATTATGAAGTTATTGTTTTTCTTTTTTAACAGAATAAAACTAAAATATTTAACTTTAAAAAGAATATTAAAAGAAAAATGGAGGAGAGATATCAAAGTTCTAGAACATTCTGGTCAATGCAGGGCTACCAACAATTTAACACTGAAAAAGAGCTATTAATGTAAGTAATAATTATTAAAACAAAAATAAATTGTAAATAACTAAATCCATTAAATATATGCAATTAATATTATTTTTATAACAATTTGAAAGTGCATGGGAGGTGCCTTCAAATTAGATTTTGTTTGTAAGTACGTTTGTCACAATTATAAAGTCCAAAATAACAACAAAAATACTATAGCCATTTAAATCTAATAAAAATAAATAAATAATAATAAAAAAAACATATGTAATACTTTTTGACATTATTTAAGCTTGAATAAATAAATCTATCGAAAATAACTACAGTAAAACCTCTACTTACGGACACCCCTAAATAGCGGTCACTCCCCATTACCGGACGATTTTTTTTGCACCAACATTTTAATACAATTTTTAAGGCATTTTAACCTCTATTTAACGAAACCTCTCATTAACGGTCACGGACAGGCTGTGTTGGTTAGAAATCGATTAAAAAAACCTCTAAAAGACGGACAGTATGACTTTATCCCTTTCCCGTTTCTCGGAAACAATTAGTTGTTTCCGGTCTAAGGAAACAGGGACAGTTGTATTTACTTTTGAGTAAAGGTTTTCCACATAAATACTTTTTTTTTATTCTCGAACTTGCTTTATTAAAATTTAGTTCTGTTCTAACCCTCGTGGCAGGCGGCTGAAAATGTTTCTCTCACGTAAGAGACTCACTTTAGAACAAAAAATAAATGTAATAGACTTTTATGACCTTGAAAAGTTAAGGGTACGTGCGCTAGCGGAAAGACTCAATATCGGTAGGACACAAGTTTCGGGAACACTCAAAAACCGTGCGATGTTTTTTTTTATTCTACTTACCTTTTAAACACATGGGAAATTGAATAAGAGAGAATTAATTTGTACAAATACATATTTTAAAAAAAATAAATCCTCCCTTTAAAGGACACCTCTAAATAACGGACAAAAATATTTGCACCATGGCTGTCCGTTAATTCAAGGTTTTACTGTATTTGATAATAGCCAAAATAAAATTATTTATAAATTCAAAACAACATTATAATATTAAAAAGATTTTTTCAGCTGAGAAAAGCATCAATTTTATTTTGAATATAAAAATATTGGAATTGATATACCGTTGCACCTTTCGTTGTTTTGGCGGAAGTGGCTAATTCAATAACCAACTCGCTTCCACTAACTGAATTTGACTCTGACTCACAATTACTCGATCTCGTCTTTCCTTCACGGCACTGAGATTTAAACAAGTCTGGGGACATTCAAATAGAATATGATAATGGTATAAAAAAAAAGACAATATAAATTAAAACAATTAAAAAAATTAATTACTAAATTAATGTATTTGAAAAATGATTAAACTGAAATAGGATATGATGATGTAAAAAATAGACAATATAAATTATAACATTTAAAAATATAATTAAAACAATTAGAAATATAAATACCTCCTTGAAATCGGAACATGCAAAAATAATTAACTAATGAATGATGAACTAAAAAAAAACTAATATAAATTAAAACAATTAAAAATAAAATTACTAAATTAACAAAGAAGAACGGATAGTATATATTTCAAATCAATTTAAAAAAATAATTAATGTTTAATTATTTGATTATCTAAAGGCGTGTGATCTAAGCAATCCGTAAATACTTCATGGCATGGTGTGATATAGAAATCGCCATATTGTAGACTGGAAATGAGAAATTTAAAGATCAACTTGATTGAAATTGACATAAATTGTGTTATATGATTATACATAATAAAACATCAAATAGGATATGATGATGAACTAAAAAAAAAAAAAAAAAAATACAACATAAATTAAAACAATTAAAAATTACAACTAAAACAGATACGACCTGCTTGAAATTGGAACAGTAAAAAATAACTAAATTTAAACAGGATATGATGATGAACTAAAAAAAAATAGACAATATTATTAAAAATATACAATCAATAAATTTGAAGCAAAATTATTTATTTCAAATCAATATTAAATATTTTTAAAGCATTTATGTTTAATTACTTGGATTTTTTTAAAGTGTATGATTTAAGTAATCCATAAATACTTCATGACATGGTATGATAAAAAAATCGCCATATTTAAGACTGGAAATGAAAAATTTAAAGATCAACTTAAAAAAAAATAATAAAAGTTTTGTTTAAGTAAGTGCAATCTTTATACTGATAAATATTTGGTTTAATTAATTATATTGCACATTTACATTACTCAATTACATTTAATTACCTCTAAGCATCAATGAAGTTCATTTCTAATCCAGAGGTGGTGGAGAAGTACCTAGAATATTCACTCGCTAGCCAATACCAACTTCACCACACAAAAATTCTGAAAGACTGAAACGATCGAATTGGTGAAACAAACTAAATATATAAGAAATCTCCAATTTATATGATTTTTACGTCTATTTATTTTTCTTAATTATTAATTATTATGTAAGAATTTATTTCCAGTTATTAGTTTAAAGAATGAAAATAAATATACTCGAAATTTCAAATAGCTAAGTTTTTTTTTTAAAGTATAGTAATTAAATATTAATCAATTCATTTTATTAAATGCACTTTCTTTTAAATTAGAGTGTGTAATGAAATTAATTTCTTGTTCACAATTTAATATATTAGTTGTTACTTAATTTATTTACTCTTCAAATTTTCAGAAGAAGTACTCTTTTAAAATTTAAAAATAATCTAAAATGTAATTATTATTAATAGTTGAAACTATTTTAATGCATAATGAGTTTAATTTTAAGGGTTGAGATAATCAATTAAATTGTGGCAGCATTAGTTTTAGTTAAGAGCCAGTTTCAGTTACAAGTCTCCATCTTTTTTCTAGCTCCTGCCTTCACTGCTTTAGATCTAGTTACAATTTCAGATTAATTATTAATCATTTTAGTTGTCTAATTCTTTTTAATAATTAGTACTTAGGAGTAAGAAAGTATTACTTTTATGAGGCTATTTGATATGTTACTATTTTATTGTGAGGTAAAGCAATAACTGATTTTTTTCTTACATACATTGGTAAAAAAAATCCAAGATGGTCATTTCAATAAGTATAAAATGATCTTATATGCAGGCCTATATATATTTTATGCTTAGTAACACGTGTTATTATCAATATATACTATATTCTTGTTTTTCATTGTGAGTTGCAAAATTTAAGGATTTAAAATTCACCTTTACTTTTTTCAGAAATTAAAAGGTATCTGTAAATTGCAAATTCTGTAAGCTTAGTTAAGGAAATGGTATCTGTTTCGCAGGTTGTCGCTTCATGTTGAGTTACAAGTTTTAACTGTGTATTCGTTTCATTTCTAATATTGTCCAAAAATAGAAGTTATCGGGAGCTTTAGTATGGAAAAGAGAATGTAATTATGGAAAATGTGTATACTTTGGAAATCATTCATATAGAAATGGACGTTTCAACAAACTTATACTCTTCGAAATGTCAGTTGAAACTTATTATTTCTTGATGAAATGATTACTGAAATCTACTCATTACCTATAATTATTCTATTTTCCATACTAAAGCTCACGATAACTTGTATTTTCGGAAAATATTAAAAATGGAACGAATATAAAGTTAAAACTTGTTGCAACTAAACTCGAAGTGACAATCTGTGGAACAGATACCAAAAAAAACTATAGTAAGTGGTTTCATTATCAATAGTGTCGAAAATATATATTTTTCTCTATTTATCTTCTGTTTTCTTAAATTTTTGTCTTTTATTTGTAAAATCTGTTTAAATTTGTAAATTAATAAAATTTCACTAAATATTGTTGGTTCGGATTAGCTGAAATTTTGTGAAGAACAAAATTTTATACTATCTACTTGCGCTTGAACTATATTTATGCTCCATTGTGATAAAAATTGAAATTATCAATATTGATTTGTTACTTAAATATTTTCTTCGATATTGGAAATTAAATTTGGTTCGACCTCAGTAAAGTAAAAACAAAGGACCATGTTCTGGATAAAAAGCAGTTAACTTAGAATTTCTAAAATTGGCTTTTTTACATTTTTGGTAGAATAATCCTGCAATGATTTATGCTGTCGAAACTTAAGGTTCAGAACTGAACTAAAAGCATCAGGAATAAGGCAGCAAAGTGTTGTTCTTGAAAAAAGTGATTGGTTAGACCAGCAAAAAATGTGAAAAGTTAATTTTTTAAATTTCAGACTTATCGGCTTTTGATCCTAAATGCCTCAAATGCAGTTGACTTCTATTACCAACTGATGATGAACTGGCAATATGTTTGATTTAAAAAAAAAACAATAAAAAAAATTATTGAATTCCGTTAAAACATTTCACTGAATTTTACCCGTTTTATTTTTAAAGAAACTTTTATAAAATCAATGCCATATTCAAATTAAAATTTATTTTATACAAAAATGTATTCATTAGGTTTCAGAGACCACAAATAAGGCTGTCCACTGCTGGACTATATGAAATTTAGTAGTATTTTGATTTCAGGTATACTTATAACTGAAATTTATTTTAGGCAGAAATCTATTAAGTAATTGAAGTCAGCCTTTTTGATAAATTACTATTTTATTGTTTGCTAATGCAATCACTGATTTTTTATTCTCCCATTGGCCAAGAAAGGTCCAAAATGGTGATAGAAACAAACGATCATGTGCAATTATGCTAATAAATGAGTTATTCTGGATTAAAAGGAGAAAACTTACTTAAAAATTGACTTTTACACATTTTTTGCTAGTTTAGTCTTGCAATATTTTATGCTCCTGAAACTTAAGGTTCAGAACGGAACAAAAAATAAGATGATAAGGCCATCAGAAATAAGGCGGCAATGTGTCGTTCTTGACAAAAGTGATCGGCTAAACGAGCGAAAAATGTGAAAAAGTCTATTTTTGAAATTTCGAATCCTAAATGCTTCAAATGTGGTTGACCACTTTTACCATTGAACTGATGAAATATATGATTTTTTCTGTTATTTTAATTCTAAAAATTATTGACCTCCATTAGAATATTTTACTAAATCAATTTATATACACCAAACCAATTGATAACATTTGTACTTTTTTTTTTAGATTGAAAAATAGCTGTACCAGATGCGGTGTAAAAAGAATATCAGATTCAAAACCTGGATTTGTATTGGAGGAAAACTGCTAAAAACGAAGTAAATTGAGATTTTCAATCAGAAATATTCAATCATATGTTAGACATTTGAAATTGTTTAGTTTAATTTTATTTTATAATCCATAACTAATCAAAGGTGATTAACGTAAGTAGATGAATCTAAATTAATTTTTTCTTTAACTAAGGAAGATTGATTATAAGTTCCTCATTCTTTTGTTTATCTCTTCAGCTCTCTTTGTAGCCATCTTCATGTAGGTATTTCAAGAGTAGCAGTTATGGAAATATTCCAATATCAAATGAAGATAAAAACTCTTATATGTACTTAAGTTATGTTTAATCAGAGGATGGAGGGCTGATATGCGTATTTAATAATTATGTAACTAAACTTTCAAAAAGGAACAAAGAATGATGTTTGCATAAATAAGGATTTCTGGATCAGAAGTGGTAAAGTTCAGAACTGGACATTTGAAATTGTTAAAACTATAAAACAATCAATAATAAGGCAGCAAATTGGTGTTTTAGACCAAATTGGATAGATAAACTTGCAAAAAGTGTGAACATTTTTTTTTGAAATTTCAGTGTTATCCACTTTTGATCCTGAATGCCTCAAATGCAGTTGACGACTTTTACCATCAAACTGATGATATCTTTGATTTAAAAAATAAATAAAAACAATTCCTGATAAAGATAATAAGTATATCAAAAAATTATAATAAGTTAGCAAAAAAGTATTGAATTCCAGTAAAACATTTCACTCAATTTTACCCGGTTTATTTTTAAAGAATCATCTTTAATATTTACACGAGATATTATATATATAATGATCAATAACATTGTATTTTTTTTTTTTGGATTGAAAAATAGCATTCCAGATTGATGGGGTGTAAAAAGAATATTGGATTCAAGACTTGGTTTTGTATAGGAGGTAAACTACACAAAATAAGTTATCCAATCATCAATTTATTTATTCTAACTCTTGAAAAAGAAAATGCCTATCCTTGGATATTTATTACTATCCGGGTCCAGGGGCGGAGTCTATTCTTTCATTGGTCTTATTGGCAGCTTTCAGATTGGCTAAGCTTTAACTGGGTGGTCTCTGGTTGGGTAGGCCTCGAATGGCTGGCTTCTGATTAGTCCATCTTCTTTTTCAGGTTTATTGGTTTCTTCTTTACTACTGGTATATTTGGAAACCGTAACCTGCTTGATTTATATCCACCTTCTCTGCTGAAATTTTCGGGATGCTTCAAAATTTGGATTACTTATATTATCTAACTTTCTAACATGTAATTACACTTTTTAACCGCTCTTATTTTGTCAAACTCATTATGTTTACAATTCACAAAATGTTCTGCCAATGCCGATGACTTGCTATCCATCTTCATTACGCTTCTAATATGTTCTGCAAGTCTTCCTGTTTGCCCAAATTACTCCATCCCACAGGAACATGGAACGTTATACTTAATAGGGAGATTTAAAATTTAAGGATAGGTGGTTTTAGTTTCTAATAGTAACTCAGAATGTGATCATTTACCAACTACACTAAATTCTATGTTAATTCGCTCAGTACAAATCAAAGGTATATGTTTTTAAATTCACGTAACATAGAAGTTGATTTTACAGGTCATGTCTAGCTGAAAAAAATTGTTCAAAGAACACTTACCATAACGATATAATACTCTAACCATTTATACTCATCACTATGAGCTTTTAAGGACATATTCCAATGTATAGGGCAATTTTCAATAGCTCTGGTAGGGAATATTTGACATAGACTGTAATATACACAACTAGTGAAACTAAAATACTTTATTAATAGGTCTCGAAAAAATAATAAATCCGTTGATAAACTATTTTCTTGTGTAAAAGATTGTGAACTATCACTTACCATTTGCATCATAGATCTTTATTTTGATATTCTCAGTAAACTGTCTCATACTAAGTTTCTAGGGGAAATCAAACGAAGTTATACTTAATAGAGAGGTTTAAAATTTAAGGATAGCTTGTTTTAGTTTCTAATAGTAACTCAGAATGTGACCATTTACCAACTACACTAAATTCTATGTTAATTCACTCAGTACAAATCAAAGGTACATGCTTTTACATTCATGTAATGTAGGAATTGATTCTACAGGTTTTGTCTAGCTGAAAAAAATTACTCAAAGCATACTTACCATAACAATACTCTGAGCATTTATACTCATCACTATGAGCCTTTAAGGATATATTTTAATGTGTAGGGAAATTTTCCATAGCTCTGGTAGAGGATATTTGACTTAGACTGAAATATACACAACTGGTGGAATCAAAATACTTTATTTTTAAGTCTCGAAAAATTATTATACCGTTGATAAACTTTTTTCTTGTGTAAAAGATTGTGAACTATCACTTACCTTTTGCAGCTTAGATCTTTATTTTGTTAGTCTCAGTAAACTGTTTCATACTAAATTTCTAGGGGAAATCTGTTGGTTGATGGAATAAAATAAATGATTCGAGAGATAAAGTTAGATTTTATTCTCATATACAGATACAGCTCATGTCATGGCGCGGCAACAACAATACTGAAGTGAACCATACTTATACATGACGTCATGGCAAGCGCCTTCTATATTACAGATTAATAAGACGAATTTGGAATTACAATATCAATATTCCCCCATAATTCTAAATTTTGAAAAAACAAAAATTAAATTCAAACAAACAAATCATTAAAACATCAATCCAATATTTTCAACATTAATTTTTGTGCTTGAGTCCACTCAAGGGTTTAGTTAAGAAATCTGCAACATTCTTATCAGAAGAAATATACTCAATACAAACACTATTATTTTTAACATGTTCTCTAACAAAATGATGTCTAATGTCTATATGTTTTGATCGTTCATTAATTACAGAGTTTTTAGATAATTCTAATGCACCAATGTTGTCACAAAATAGTTTGGTAGGCCCGGTCACTACACTGGGGTCTATTTCAGTTATCAAATTTCTGATCCAAAGAATCTCTTGAAGAGTCGATGATATGCTCATGTACTCTGCTTCACAACTCGACAAAGCAACTGTCTTCTGTTTTTTGCTGTTCCAAACGATTGCACCCCCTTGGATTAAAAAGCAATAGCCTGTGACTGAGTGTCTTTCATTAATTTTATTCCCCCAGTCAGCATCACAGTACACATTCAGATCATCTCTTCCATCCTTAGAAAAAGTCAATTTATAATCTGCAGTACCTTTTATGTATATGAGTAGTCTCTTCACGGCATTCCAATGAACTCTTCGGTAGTTGTTCTTCACAATCTGGCTTTTCATAGCTTGGTTTATTTAATTGCTCTGAGAAAATAATAGGAATTTCACTTGACTGTTTAAAGATCTCATTAGGTTTTTCAATCGAAGTTGGCCTCTCAATAAATTTAACGTCCCTGGAAATGATTACACGCTTCGGGTTTGAAGGATTGATGAGTCTGTATGCCTTACAGTTATTCGGGTAGCCGACGAATATGCACTCTTCAGACTTTGTGTCTAATTTTTTTCTATTTTCTTTGGGGATAAATCTCATGGCCTTACACCCAAACACTTTAAGATATGATATGTTGACTTTTCTCCCGGACCAAATTTCTTCTGGCACCTTAAAATTCAAAGCTTTCGTAGGGCTACGATTTTTTAAGTAGGTGGCAGTATTTACTGCTTCCCCCCAATATCTGCGATCCAGACCTGAGTCTTCCAGCATGGCTCTTGATTTTTCGATAATCGTGCGATTGACTCTTTCACTTACCCCATTTTGTTGTGGAGAATAAGGTGCAGATTTTTGGTGCAGAATCCCTTGACTGTGCAAGTAATTTTCAAAATTTTTATTCGTATATTCTTTTCCATTGTCGGTACGTATTGTCTTGATTTTGGCGTCGAGCTGCTTTTCTACTTCATTCTTAAAATCTTTGAACTTATCCAAAATTTCATACTTGTTCTTCAATAAATATACAAACGTTTTTCGGCTGAAATCATCAGTGAACGTTAACATGTATCGCGCACCACCCCAAGAGGGTACGCTCATCGGTCCGCACAAATCCGAGTGTATGAGTTCCAGCTTCTGTGATGACTGTACACCCCTGTCCCTTTTAAAAGATTCTCTGCTTTGTTTACCTTTGATGCAGGCCAAACAATCGCTGTCATCGTTATCATTAAAGTCCATTCCCACTGCAGAACCTTTTAATTTTTTCATATAAAATCTATTCAGGTGCCCTAATCTTTGATGCCACAGATCGTGAGGTAATTTTTTTACCTGTTTAGTTTCATTATTATCATCGACCACTAGATTTACGGCTTGCGGTCTTCTTACCTTAAAAACTCCATTTTCATTAATTCCAGTCAGAAGTTCACTACCAGTAACATCACATTTGGAATAAATTTTACATTCGTCCCGATCAAAAACAACAGTGTACCCCTTATCAGTCATTTTACTCACTGATAAAAGGTTAGTCCCTAGTTGTGGAACGTACAACACATCAGAAACATCAATATCACTTGAAAGGTTCACTGATCCAACAGCTTCTGAAGAAATTTTATCATTATTAGCCACTGAAATCTCTTGTTTGTTTACACTAGTGGTGGGGCCGAAATAACGTAACAGTCTAAAATAACGTGTTATTGGAAAATAACGGTTACTGTGATAACGTGTTACCAGAACGAGCTCGTTATTGGAATAACTCCTTCATCGTATCACTCGCCAATAACCAAATAGCACTTCGACATGATTTCAATAAGAGCTGAAGGCCGAGGCGTTTTCGTTCCCAATTACTGATTAGAAAATTAACAAAAAAATTCCAAGTAAATATGTTTTAAAACAATAAAACTGCCTTAGAACTTATTGAAGCAACGACATCTATTAGACGTTATCGGAACTATTAAAGAGTTATTGGCTTCGTTGCCTATTTTTTGCGAATATAGAAGTATTTCATTCACAATTACTGATTGAAAAATTAACGAAAAAATCGGACTTGCTAATTCGGACAAAAAAATGGAAAAAATTCAAAGTAAATATGTTTTAAAACCATAAAAATGCCTTAGATGTTAGTCATGTGGCGCTGCCTACGTTATCGAATCCGTTATCGGAACTATTAAACAGTTATTGGCTTCGTTGCCTATTTTTTGGGAATATAGAAGTATTTCATTCACAATTACTGATTGAAAAATTAACGAAAAAATCAAACTTGCTAATTCGCACAAAAAAATGGAAAAAAATGCCAAGTAAATATGTTTTAAAACCATAAATAAAACTGCCTTAAACGTTATTGAAGCAGCGACATCTATTAGACGTTATCGGAACTATTAAAGAGTTATTGGCTTCGTTGCCTATTTTTTGCGAATATAGAAGTATTTCATTCACAATTACTGATTGAAAAATTAACGAAAAAATCGGACTTGCTAATTCGCACAAAAAAATGGAAAAAATGTCAAGTAAATATGTTTTAAAACAATAAAACTGGCTTAGATGTTAGTCATGTGGCGCTGCCTACGTTATCGAATCGGTTATCGGAACTATTAAACAGTTATTGGCATCGTTGCCTATTTTTTGGGAATATAGAAGTATTTCATTCACAATTACTGATTGAAAAATTAACGAAAAAATCAGACTTGCTAATTCGGACAAAAAAATGGAAAAAATTCAAAGTAAATATGTTTTAAAACCATAAAAATGCCTTAGATGCTAGTCATGTGGCGCTGCCAACGTTATCGAATCCGTTATCGGAACTATTAAAGAGTTATTGGCTTCATTGTCTATTTTTTGCGAATATAGAAGTATTTCATTCACAATTACTGATTGAAAAATTAACGAAAAAATCGGACTTGCTAATTCGGACAAAAAAATGGAAAAAATTCAAAGTAAATATGTTTTAAAACCATAAAAATGCCTTAGATGTTAGTCATGTGGCGCTGCCTACGTTATCGAATCCGTTATCGGAACTATTAAACAGTTATTGGCTTCGTTGCCTATTTTTTGGGAATATAGAAGTATTTCATTCACAATTACTGATTGAAAAATTAACGAAAAAATCAAACTTGCTAATTCGCACAAAAAAATGGAAAAAAATGCCAAGTAAATATGTTTTAAAACCATAAATAAAACTGCCTTAGTCGTTATTGAAGCAGGGACATCTATTAGACATTATCGGAACTATTAAAGAGTTATTGGCTTTGTTGCCTCTTGTTTTTGCGAATATAGAAGGATTTCATTCACAATTACTGATTGAAAAATTAACAAAAAAATCAAACTTGTTACTTCGCACAAAAAATGGAAAAAATATCAAGTAAATATTTTTTAAAACCATAAAACTGCCTTAGATGTTAGTCATGAGGTTATCGGAACTATTATGCCAATATGAAATATAAAATATATATGGAACTATTCCTGCATTTCCTATATATGGAAAAGCATTGACAATGCTAATAGGCACCATAGATTTGTTTAAGAGGGTGACTAGTTATTATAGTATGAACACAAAGTAGCAAATTACTGTAATAGAGATTACTGTACAACAATAAATTATAAAATGCAATTGATGATGAAAGGATATAATGAATTTAAAATACTAATATAATGATAAGCTTTTATTAGATAATGAAGTACAAAAAGGAAGAACTACAGATAATTAATTAATATCATAGCCTAAATAATTTTACTATAAAAAAAATAAATAGTTTCTCCAAATCAAAAACAATAAATATGTGTATTATGAAGTTCGTTATGAACATCCACAAATTTAATAAACTCAATAAACAACAGAAACACAAAATATAAAATTGTTAATATTAATCAATAATGCATAAATTTGTTTTATGTTAACAGGGATATATACTGATTTAATGTAGAACATTTATATATACGACTATACCAGTACATTACAGAAGGTAAAACAGGTATTTGATCCTATTAAAGATCAAACAGAAAAATCTGCCAGCAGTATAGAACTATATTCGCTCCTTCAAAAGAACTACATATAACATAAACTCAAAATTAGGCATTTTTTAGTTAAGCTTTCAGAAGCAATTGTATTGATTGATTCAGAATTCAGAAAGAGCATTCATTGTATCTGATATTCCGTTTCCAACATTTTTAATGAAGTCATATTTTGAGTTGTATTATGTTTGAATTGAAGTTTTATGGGAATAATGGCATTGAAAGAAAAAGTTTCAAGCTTTTAAAAATTTTCTAGTCGTTAGTAAAAGACTTATAGTAAGTTAGTAAAAGATTATTATAACTATATAAAGCTAAAATGAATAAATACTTAAATAACTATCTAGTAGACAGAATAAAAAAGGAAGCATAAGCTCATCTTAATGATTCATTTAATACATGACTATTGCTGCAGACATTACTTGCGATTACGTCATGTAAACTGTAGTAGGAGCACTTGAAGAGTTACGGCAGAAGTTCAGTGCACTCTGATCTAATTTTAACAATGTCACAGAATAAATTAAAACCTTATTAATACATTTTATTTTAACTACCTTTTTATATATAGAATAAACTATCTTTAAAAACCTGTTTAATAGTATTAGTTGATTTTGTTTATGTATTAAGGATATGGTCTGGGTGGAAGTCAGAAAATATTCTTTTTAACTTCAAAGACTTGTTTTTAAATTTCAGAAAAATAGTTAATAGCTATCAATATAATTAATATTTAATTTTTACTAAAATAAACATAACAACAAATTTAATAATTAAGTTTTAAAAGAAAAACAATTGTATACCTTACTTTCTGTAAACATCCAATTTTAGGAATCCAATGTAAGAAGGAAAATGAGGGGAAAAAAAGTAATTTTTTGCTCATTTGTTTTCTTTAGTGTAATTTTGAGCTAATGGAAAGGCTTGTAATTCGTTTCTCTAATTTTTTTTATTTTTTTTTCAATTTCAACTGCTGCGAGTTGCATCATGAAGAAAGTCTAAAAAGATATCAAGCAGTACTATATTATAGTCTTCACATGATTAACACATTTGGAGATTTAAAATAATAAATACAATGACTCAAGCAAAACCAGAATTAACACAAAGAAAGGATTCAAGAAAGATTGGAATTCAGGATTCAAAGACAGATTGAAGAAATATTAAAATGAGGAGAGACAGTTGTACCAAAAATATTTTTTTCCTTAAAATAAGGTACACCTACTTACAAAAATTTATGAAACTATTTTAATATATAATATTATGTGATATATTTATATTCACTTTCAATTTTAAATCGAGACTGTAATGCTTAAACAACACTTGTATTACTGCACATTAAAAAAGAAATGAAAGCCAAGTTTTTCCATTCTAAAATTATAATACTTTTAAAGTCTTTTTTCCCTCACCTTTTCCTTTTTTCTTTCTTTCCTTAAACAATCAAGAGAAGAACTTGACATTATAAGAATAATTTAAATGAAGAGAGACAGTTGTGCAACAAATATTATTTTCAATAAAAAAAAGTAAGTATAACATTTACAATTATGTAATACCTATATATAATAAACTGGATAATTCAAATGATGTATTGAATTGGTGAGGGGGGTGCAATCAATACATTTTATAAATGCTTTAGATTGACCTCATTTTAATTTATTAATAAATGGAATTATAATCAAGAAATTTTTAGGCAGTCTACAGAGAAGTTTTGATTCCTAAAATTGGATGTTTACAGAAAGTAAGGTATACAATTGTTTTTCTTTTAAAACTTAATTATTAAATTTGTTGTTATGTTTATTTTAGTAAAAATTAAATATTAATTATATTGATAGCTATTAACTATTTTTCTGAAATTTAAAAACAAGTCTTTGAAGTTAAAAAGAATATTTTCTGACTTCCACCCAGACCATATACTTAATACATAAACAAAATCAACTAATACTATTAAACAGGTTTTTAAAGATAGTTTATTCTGTATATAAAAAGGTAGTTAAAATAAAAAGTATTAATAAGATTTTAATTTATTCTGTGACATTGTTAAAATTAGATCAGAGTGCACTGAACTTCTGCCATAACTCTTCAAGTGCTCCTACTACAGTTTACATGACGTAATCGCAAGTAATGTCTGCAGCAATAGTCATGTATTAAATGAATCATTAAGATGAGCTTATGCTTCCTCTTTATTCTGTCTACTGGATAGTTATTTAAGTATTTATTCATTTTAGCTTTATATAGTTATAATAATCTGGTAAAGAGAAAGTGAGAAGCACTTAAAGATAAACTTTGTATGTACTTAAAAATAAGTTAGGTTTTTGAGAGTAGAGTGGCTAAAATGGTAATATCATTAAATGAATAAGCTTAATTTATTATTTTTTTTAATCTATTTGTTAACTAATAGTCTATCAGTCGAATAAAACTTCTTTGCTTGTTTTAGAAACTGTAAAGGTCCTAGCCTAGTACCAAACCCTGAAGAATCTTCCTGAGTTTAGAGTTCCCAGTAATGGCTTCAACCATAGTTTTGTGGTCGGTTCTTTCGAAGTGAATGTATTTAGATTACAGTGCCTCTTATGCTGTCTTCTACGACTTATGACTATTTAAGTGTAACCAATTAAAGCTATAGGTGTTAAATTATTGTTTATTTTAATTCATTTGCTTATTTCATTATAACCAAGAGCTAATAATGATAAACCTTGTGAAACAGAAAAAAGGTTTCTGTCAAATCGAGACAATTGTTGTTTTATTATTTAGAATATTTCAAAATATAATGAGTAATTATTTTTACGAAGAGTCGTATGTACAAGATAGATGCCTGTAATTTTTCCACCTTTTTTTTTTTTTTTTTATGAATACATTTTTAAATGTATTCCTCACATATCATTCCTTCAAAAGAACGGTGTTATTACTCAAAAAACCTAATATTGCAATGGAGATATTTGAAAGTTACATGTGAGTTAAAAAAATAAAAAATTTGGTTATTGATACAAAATTCTTTTGCTAACGACTAGAAAATTTTTAAAAGCTTGAAACTTTTTCTTTCAATGCCATTATTCCCATAAAACTTCAATTCAAACATAATACAACTCAAAATATGACTTTATTAAAAATGTTGGAAACGGAATATCAGATACAATGAATGCTCTTTCTGAATTCTGAATCAATCAATACAATTGCTTCTGAAAGCTTAACTAAAAAATGCCTAATTTTGAGTTTATGTTATATGTAGTTCTTTTGAAGGAGCGAATATAGTTCTATACTGCTGGCAGATTTTTCTGTTTGTTCTTTAATAGGATCAAATACCTGAATAATTTAAATTCATTATATCCTTTCATCATCAATTGCATTTTATAATTTATTGTTGTACAGTAATCTCTATTACAGTAATTTGCTACTTTGTGTTCATACTATAATAACTAGTCACCCTCTTAAACAAATCTATGGTGCCTATTAGCATTGTCAATGCTTTTCCATATATAGGAAATGCAGGAATAGTTCCATATATATTTTATATTTCATATTGGCATAATAGTTCCGATAACCTCATGACTAACATCTAAGGCAGTTTTATGGTTTTAAAAAATATTTACTTGATATTTTTTCCATTTTTTGTGCGAAGTAGCAAGTTTGATTTTTTTGTTAATTTTTCAATCAGTAAGTGTGAATGAAATCCTTCTATATTCGCAAAAACAAGAGGCAACAAAGCCAATAACTCTTTAATAGTTCCGATAATGTCTAATAGATGTCGCTGCTTCAATAACGACTAAGGCAGTTTTATTTATGGTTTTAAAACATATTTACTTGGCATTTTTTTCCATTTTTTTGTGCGAATTAGCAAGTTTGATTTTTTCGTTAATTTTTCAATCAGTAATTGTGAATGAAATACTTCTATATTCCCAAAAAATAGGCAACGAAGCCAATAACTGTTTAATAGTTCCGATAACGGATTCGATAACGTAGGCAGCGCCACATGACTAACATCTAAGGCATTTTTATGGTTTTAAAACATATTTACTTTGAATTTTTTCCATTTTTTTGTCCGAATTAGCAAGTCCGATTTTTTCGTTAATTTTTCAATCAGTAATTGTGAATGAAATACTTCTATATTCGCAAAAAATAGACAATGAAGCCAATAACTCTTTAATAGTTCCGATAACGGATTCGATAACGTTGGCAGCGCCACATGACTAGCATCTAAGGCATTTTTATGGTTTTAAAACATATTTACTTTGAATTTTTTCCATTTTTTTGTCCGAATTAGCAAGTCTGATTTTTTCGTTAATTTTTCAATCAGTAATTGTGAATGAAATACTTCTATATTCCCAAAAAATAGGCAACGATGCCAATAACTGTTTAATAGTTCCGATAACCGATTCGATAACGTAGGCAGCGCCACATGACTAACATCTAAGCCAGTTTTATTGTTTTAAAACATATTTACTTGACATTTTTTCCATTTTTTTGTGCGAATTAGCAAGTCCGATTTTTTCGTTAATTTTTCAATCAGTAATTGTGAATGAAATACTTCTATATTCGCAAAAAATAGGCAACGAAGCCAATAACTCTTTAATAGTTCCGATAACGTCTAATAGATGTCGCTGCTTCAATAACGTTTAAGGCAGTTTTATTTATGGTTTTAAAACATATTTACTTGGCATTTTTTTCCATTTTTTTGTGCGAATTAGCAAGTTTGATTTTTTCGTTAATTTTTCAATCAGTAATTGTGAATGAAATACTTCTATATTCCCAAAAAATAGGCAACGAAGCCAATAACTGTTTAATAGTTCCGATAACGGATTCGATAACGTAGGCAGCGCCACATGACTAACATCTAAGGCATTTTTATGGTTTTAAAACATATTGACTTTGAATTTTTTCCATTTTTTTGTCCGAATTAGCAAGTCCGATTTTTTCGATAATTTTTCAATCAGTAATTGTGAATGAAATACTTCTATATTCGCAAAAAATAGGCAACGAAGCCAATAACTGTTTAATAGTTCCGATAACGGATTCGATAACGTTGGCAGCGCCACATGACTAGCATCTAAGGCATTTTTATGGTTTTAAAACATATTTACTTTGAATTTTTTCCATTTTTTTGTCCGAATTAGCAAGTCCGATTTTTTCGTTAATTTTTCAATCAGTAATTGTGAATGAAATACTTCTATATTCCCAAAAAATAGGCAACGAAGCCAATAACTGTTTAATAGTTCCGATAACGGATTCGATAACGTAGGCAGCGCCACATGACTAACATCTAAGGCATTTTTATGGTTTTAAAACATATTTACTTTGAATTTTTTCCATTTTTTTGTCCGAATTAGCAAGTCCGATTTTTTCGTTAATTTTTCAATCAGTAATTGTGAATGAAATACTTCTATATTCCCAAAAAATAGGCAACGAAGCCAATAACTGTTTAATAGTTCCGATAACGGATTCGATAACGTAGGCAGCGCCACATGACTAACATCTAAGGCATTTTTATGGTTTTAAAACATATTTACTTTGAATTTTTTCCATTTTTTTGTCCGAATTAGCAAGTCCGATTTTTTCGTTAATTTTTCAATCAGTAATTGTGAATGAAATACTTCTATATTCGCAAAAAATAGACAATGTAGCCAATAACTCTTTAATAGTTCCGATAACGGATTCGATAACGTTGGCAGCGCCACATGACTAGCATCTAAGGCATTTTTATGGTTTTAAAACATATTTACTTTGAATTTTTTCCATTTTTTTGTCCGAATTAGCAAGTCTGATTTTTTCGTTAATTTTTCAATCAGTAATTGTGAATGAAATACTTCTATATTCCCAAAAAATAGGCAACGAAGCCAATAACTGTTTAATAGTTCCGATAACCGATTCGATAACGTAGGCAGCGCCACATGACTAACATCTAAGCCAGTTTTATTGTTTTAAAACATATTTACTTGACATTTTTTCCATTTTTTTGTGCGAATTAGCAAGTCCGATTTTTTCGTTAATTTTTCAATCAGTAATTGTGAATGAAATACTTCTATATTCGCAAAAAATAGGCAACGAAGCCAATAACTGTTTAATAGTTCCGATAACTGATTCGATAACTTAGATAACAGCACATGAATAACGTCTAAGGCAGTTTTTTTTTTTTTTTTTTTTTTTTTTTTTAGCAATTAGCCATTATTGGCTACGTCTGTTTCTATTCTCATGTAAATTTATATATGATTTTCTTTAATGAAATAAAACGTTACTCAAATAACGTGTTATTGGAACACGTTATTACATGGTAGCAGTTATGCCATAACGTGTTATTAAGATTTCACTGTTTAGCCCACCCCTAGTTTACACTACTGTCCCTCAGCCAATGTTTGTTTTTAGTCATATGGGAGGTTGCACCAGAATCGATTATCCAATCGTTGGGATCAGTTATCACAGATGATAAGGTGGCTAATAAAGTCGATTTTTTGTTTACATTTCCTTTTTTTTCAAAAACTTTCTTCTTGCATTCAGATGACTTATGTCCTTTTTTCTTGCATTTGAAACAAATTAATCCTTCTCGACAATTTGCGAAAATGTGCCCTGGTTTTTTACAGTTATAACAATTAAGTGGAGGACGTTCATTTTTCTTGAATTTTGTTACCAAAGCCGATTCCTCTCCTGAATCCTCCTTCGAAGATTTTTGAATAAGGACGGATCTAATATAATCCGAAGTAGTTTTGACAACTGTGCTTTCCATAGCCATTATCATTGGCTCGTATTCGTCCGATAGCCCACTTAACATGATGACACCGATGAATTCGTCATTCATTCCGGCTCCTATAGCTTCTAATTTCTGGGATAGTGACAAAATCTCATTTAAGTAATCCTCCATGCTACTAAAATGGCTTAATTCAACACGAAAAAGTTTTCTAAGTAGGGATAACCTTCTTGAAAGGCCCTTATCTTCATAAGTATTTTCGAGCTTCTCCCAGATTTCTTTAGCTGTTTTGCTGCTTTTTATGATAGGATAAAGGGATTCATCAATCAACAGACAAATTTTGGCTCTGGTCTTCGAATCCTTCTTCTTGTCTTCGTCTTCTCCGGTGACACAACCCCATAAGTCCTCAGCAGTCAAATACATTTCTACTCCAAACTTCCAAGAGCTGTAATTTTCGCGTCCAAGCAATTTTTTAATGCTAGGTGACCAACTGGAGTTGTTATCCATGTTTATCTTCCCGTTCATAGTAAAGATAATCAATACCGTTAACACGTGTCCGGCCCGATTCACACTTACTTCGGTTTCACGCACTAATATAAAAACACGGAATGTCAACTTCTCTCGAACATCGTCCTGGGCCCATAACCATTGTTGGTTGATGGAATAAAATAAATGATTCGAGAGATAAAGTTAGATTTTATTCTCATATACAGATACAGCTCATGTCATGGCGCGGCAACAACAATACTGAAGTGAACCATACTTATACATGACGTCATGGCAAGCGCCTTCTATATTACAGATTAATAAGACGAATTTGGAATTACAATATCAATAAAATCAAACCAAGTTATACTTAATAGAGAGGTTAAAAATTTAAGGATAGCTTTTTTTTAGTTTCTAACAGTAACTCAGAATGTGACCATTTACCAACTACATTAAATTCTATGTTAATTCACTCAGTACAAATCAAAGGTATATACTTTTAAATTCACGTAATGTAGGAATTGATTCTACAGGTCTTTCTTTATGTTTAAAGTTCTGTATTTTTTAAGAATTTAGTGTGTTAAATAGAACATTATTAGTTATTTTTTTAATCTGATTTTGAAATATTGGATCATTGATTATTTTAAAAAAGATTCATTCACATTGGTATTCTACAAGAGGTTTTAGTGCATCAAATAAAGCAAAATATCTAGTATAGTTTCCATGCAATCTAAAATTATCGGTTTATCAATTTTTTTTTATCGAACAGATTACTTTAAATCATTGATTACTTTTTTAAATACATTCCTCACCAGTTTCATCATTGATTCCATTAATTGTGGCATTAAGTGCTGAAGTAATATTGTGTTGAGCTGACACTAAAAAAAACTTGTTTCTCCTCTCTTCTATATTCAAATCAGACTTGCATTCTTTTGCACTTTGATTTAGTGTACTTTAATATTTATTCTCCTGCCCCATTATAGAATCAAATGCATTAAAATATTAAAATTTTGGTTCATCGATTTTTTTCAACAAACTTGCTGATTTTATTTACTCTTGTTCAAATGTCATTCATGATAGATATTTAATAATCAAGATTTTTATTCTATTAAAGAATTTATTGCATGGTATCTAAAAAAAAACATTTGATATAGTTTCTATTGTAATATAAAAATATTGTTTTTCAAAAATTAACTCTGAATTTCTTTATTTTTATCATCTGCTATTTACGACCGGTTTTTAGACAATACACCATCATCTAGTGTTAAAGCAATATCATACTATATATAATCTATAAAAAATATATTGTCATTTGAGTCTTGTATCCTTTTGCACATTGAGGGTAAGTTTTAATAGTTCAAATTCTGTCCTTTAAAAGAATTTAGTTATTTAATAGAATACATATTGTATTTTTTGAATTCTAAAATGTAAATATAGGTTGCAACAAATTTATTTATATACCTTTATTTATCTAACAATTACAGGTTTTAAGACATCATGGCATTCTTTAATGTTGAAGAAGTTTCATACTAAGTTGACTAAAAAAAAATTATAATCTTGGTTCTATTATGACATAAATATTCTTAGCTGAAGATTTCATGAATTTTTTTTTTTTCATTTTTAGTTGTTATTTAATTAGATTCTACAATTTTGTTTGGTACATTGTCATAACCTATCTATCTCTGACAGTGCTATGGCCCAAGAAGGACCCTGGGCTCCTCAACAATGTCCACTCAGAGTGTTCCTCACTCGCAGAACCTGTTTGCCTTTTCCTCTTTGACCGTCTGGGCGACCTGCTATAGTAGTCTTTCTTGATCCATTTGATACACATGCCACAACCATCTTATTCTCCCTTTTTTGATTTATGAATCTAAATCAGTGTCTTTAAAATAAAATTAAACAGGTCTCTATATTCTATGTTGGTTTTTATTTTGTATGTTTTCAACTTTGGTTGGGCCACATATTGTTAGCATTTTCCTTTCCCAAGCATTAACTTAAGCCTTACTAGCATATGTAGCTGCAGATTGGAGAACAATTTTATATACTCACACTTTGATCTCTCAGATTGTATTATTATATAATTATTATTTTCAAAAAGTATCATTAAAGACTTTATTACTGTTAATTACAGACTAGTCCTTTTGGTGATACCATAGTAAAAAAAAGACACTATTATTACTCTATGTTGGATGTGGAATGGAAGGAAGTGCGTTTCTATTATTTGTAAGTTTAGAAAATCTATGTAAATTCTTTCAGATGTCTTGATGCAATGCTTCGAAAGGAATACGTTTATTATCATAATTAGTTCAACGAATCAGTTTTTAATGCAATGCTTCAAAATAAATACGTTTATTATCATAATTAGTTCAACGAATTAGTTTTTAATGCAATGCTTCGAAAGGCATATATTTATTATCATAATTAGTCCAACAAATCAGTTTTTAATGCAATGCTTCAAAAGGAATATTTTTATTATCATAATGAGGTCAACGAATCATTTTTTAATGCAATGCTTCAAAAGGAATAGGTTTAATATCATAATTAGTTCAACGAATTAGTTTTTACTGCAATGCTTCGAAAGGAATACGTTTATTATCATAATTACTTCAACGAATCGGTTTTTACTGCAATGCTTCGAAAGGAATATGTTTATTATCATAATTAGTTCAACGAATTAGTTTTTACTGTAATGCTTCGAAAGGAATACGTTTATTATTATAATTAGTTCAACGAATTAGTTTTTACGAATTAGTTATTAATTAACTTATTATCTAATTGCGAATTAGTTCTATGAATTAGTAGCAATGCTTCAAAAGGTGTACGTTTAGTATCATAATTTGTTCAGCGAATTAGTTCTTAATGCAGTGCTTCAAAAGGACCATATTCCATTGGGCCTGCAACCCCACGACTACACCCGTCAGGTCCCTAACCAGACCGTTCATATGGCCCTGGGCCTCCAGGGATATCTTCTTTCTGATCATATAGCTCCTGATCAGGTCCTTACTCTCTCGGCTCTCCTGGTAGGCGCTTCTTCATTTCTTTTGGGTGGGGAGTTGCAGTCATCCCTCGACCTCTTAACTTTTCTCGTGGGGCCTTTGATTTCTTCGTTGTCGGTTTCCTCCGACATTGTAACTTCTGCTGAGGCCGTCTGCTGACCTTGGAGGGGGGTTGACTCTCCTTCCTCATCGTTGAACTCTCTCATTTTATTTTGTATGGGGATATTTTCATCTTTACCACCGTTGAAATCTCCAGCTTCATCGACTCTTGTTGTCGGGTCCTCCGCCATTTTCTCAAAATTTTTTGCTTCCATTTTTCATCCATGGACACAGAAGTGTCTTTGATATAATGGAGCGAAATGCAGATTTAAAAAAGCATTCAGATTTAATGCTGAACAAATATAACTTTGATAAAAGATTTCACGTTAATACACAGGCGATTTGTAAAAGCAAGAATGATTGCTTTAATCCACCCAATGGTCTAAATGTGTATACAGATGGATCCAAAGGGGAGTATGGTGCCGGCTCAGGATTCTGGTTCAGGGGTTGTCAGGGCATAGGTCATTACTTAGCTCTGGGCACGACACCCACTGTATTCCAAGCGGAAATATGGGCAATACTTGCAGGTGCCTTCGCTATGAAGGACCACAAGAATAAGGTAATCAATTTTCTCACTGACATTACAAAATGCAGTAACAAACTCTAGACTAGTGGAGGAATGCTGTCTAAGACTTGATGAACTAGCTGTACATAACAGAGTTAACATATCCCAAAGGATCCCTGGGCACAGTAATATTCCAGGAAATGAAAGGGCCGACAAATTGGCGAAGAAAGGAGCAGTTACCGTTCCAATTGGACCAGAACCATGGTGCGGGGTTCCCCTTCCTCTGGCTAAGGATACAATTAACAAACTAGCCATGAGGTAGATAAAAACACGTTGGAATAGAGCCAAGATAAGGCATACTAAACTTTTTATAAATGACCCCAATGATAATCTTTCTGATAAAATCAAGAAAGAAGCCGCTCACATGTCGAGAACCGACTTCAAAAGTATGGTTGACACCATCACTGGGCACTGTAAACTCAGGAAACACATGCATCTCTTGGGCATTGAACAAGAACCTCGGTGCAGATGGTGCACAGAGGAGGACGAAACCCCCTGGCACGTTCTCTTTGAATGTATAGCACTAATTCGAAAGAGGACACTTGACCTTGGCCCTGGAGGACACAAGGAACTTCAAGAACTGAGATTTAAAGACTATCTAAAATTTCTCAGAAGTCTAGACCTATGTTAGGGATCTTTAGGACTTTAGCACAATGGGCCTTTTTAGGCCGACGTGCATGGTAATCAAGAGTCACACATAAATAATAATTCCTCCCACAATATTTAGTGATTTTTGGACCTAAAGTTTTTTAATATTTTATTTCCAAAAAAAATGTTTTTGGTATTTTTTTCCGTGACAGTACTGGTAGAGTACTGTCACGGAGAGACCTTCCTATTTCGCTCCCATTAAATCACTCCCCCCCCCCCAATGGCATCGGCTCAGAAGCTAACTTTATATTTTGAACTTTCGGCGTATTGGTGCCATATGATCCCAACTTAATCCATCATCCCTGCAAATAAAAATATTTGAAATTAAAATTTTTCTTAATTTTTAATTTATATCAATACTATCACTTGGAAAACTATATACCTTTATTGTTGTAATTCAATACTCATTTCGGTTTTGCTATCGTATCAGTTGAGCCAAAACACAAAACTAATAATATCCCAATGTGTACCAAATGTCAAAGATATGGACACACAAAAAATTATTGTCATTTGGAGCCTAGATGTGTTAAATGCAAGGAAAATCACCATTTTTCTAAATGTCCTCTAAAATACACGGATAAGCCGTATTGCGTCAATTGTAAACAAGCACACGCGGCTAGTTACAGAGACTGCCCCCACTATCAAACAATAAATTTATAATGATTTCGATATCGTTTCAATGCATTGGACATCACACTCAACACTCACGTTGTGTTTTTTTTTGTTTTGTTTTTTATTTATGGCATTGGATTATTCCATCCATACAGCCAGCTATGGTATTTATATTTTGTTAACTGTTAAGTTAGATGCCAACAGCACGCGGTTTTGCCCGGATGGTGTTGTGTTGTGCAAACCTTATTATAAAGAACACCTGTCAAATGCACCTGTGAATAAAATGTTGAATATCAAAAACATGGCCATCAATAAAGAAACAACATTTTAAACTTAAACGCATACTTATACGTATATCAAGACAACATTAAATATAATTTCGTCGGAATTTTAGAAATGTCGAAATTTTACTTGCGTATTTGCCAAGTATTTGATAAATTGGTTCCTAACAACTTAAAGCCGTTCTGGAACCACCCCGCAGGTGAGATTACTATTTCGCTTTTTGTTGTAATTTAAGAATGAAATATGGAATCTGACTTTAATATGGTATCATGTTAATAATAAATATCAACCTTCCTATTTTTTTTTAACTTATCAAAGTTAACAGCCTTCTAATGTAGCAGCCAGCCTACTTCGATTACTTCCATCGGAGATCTAATGGAAGTTTCCAGGCTTTCTATAGCCCCAACATTTTTTAATAACGTCAAATCTTAATAGGCTGTTAGTAAAATATGTCACACTTAATTTCATGATACATGATTTCTAGCTAATTACAGTCAAAGAACATAAGGAATGACAAGAATATTGAATATTTTTCAAAATGAATATATATCAGAAGGTTTAACTATTTTTTATTTATTTTTTGTCTCTGTTACAGAGCACTTGAGGAGTTATCTATATCGCATATTGTGTTTAGTTAATATTTCCTTGTGTCTATAATTATATAGATTAGGTAAGCATCTAAGCATAGTTACTGCAGTTGAAAAGAGGAATCTCCGGAACGTAGCAGGCCGAACTAGGAGTGACCGCATCAGGAACGAGAGAGCTAGAGAAGATCAAGAGGTTGCCTCTTCAAAGGATCCCCTTGAAAAGGAGCAAGTTAAATGGTTTGGAGATTTCTGACTCAGATGAGTGAGGATCGGAACCAAAGAACAAGCATTGAGGCCATCAAGAGAAAAACCTCCTAGAGGGAGACAATGGTGTGACCACAGTTTCAGTTTGGAATCGGGAGGCTTGATTTTACTGGGCATGGGCCTCTCCATACTGAAAGGCACCAAGGAGGAAAAGAAGGGAAAGTACGAAGGGTTTAGCGACCAGGTCGGGATCCATTGTGCAATAGTATTACCAAAATTGCTTGTTTCTTCATTGAATGTGGTTATGTAGGGTAATTGCAGAACATATATAAACTAACCCAAAACATCTGTCTACCCTCGAAAAACATATTTATTTCGTAAAACCGTCACTTTAGAAATAAATAAATAACCACAGTAACAGACTTCAAATTTGCTGTGATATTTTCTCACCAAATGGCGATACAGGTGTAATAATAGGAACAAAAAGGGACAATGTGAAAGTAAAATGTTTGGCCTTTGCAGACGATCTAGCCCTGCTACCAGAAACAGAGGAGGAAGCTATAAAACAGGTAAACACCCTGAAAGAAATTGCTGAGAAAACGGGACTACTGATTTCGTATGAAAAGACAGAGGTTATGACAACGGATGCTAGCTTTAGCAAGGAAATATTGAACACAAAATATGAGCAATTAAAAGTCTCAAAAAGGTTTAAATACCTAGGGGAGATAATATGTAGCAACGGAAGAGGTAGGGCAACCTTAGAAGAAAGAATAGCCAAACTGGAAAGACTGAACTTTGCCACTAGAAACATCTACAGCAAGAAAAATTTGTCCTCCAATGCAAAAATAAGGCACTATTGTACAGTAGTAAGACCAGTTATTGATGGACACAAAGTAACACAAGGGGTATAGGCGAAAATCCAACGAAGAAATATACAGAAATGTGGAAGTCTTGAAACAGTCATCAGGACCAGGAGGCTGAGGTTCTACAGCCACATGGTCAGAATAATGTTACGGCCACAGAGAGGAAGACGGAAACAAGGGATTAACGTCTTAATCCGTCGGCTGGAGAAGTTAGAACCTTCTCGAACATCTCAATGTCTTCCGACAAAGGAATGACAAAGGAACATCTTAATGTCTTTGTCGGAAGACATTAAGTTCTCGACAATCCCAGAATAATCCCGCCCTACTTTCATGTTCTAGAATGTTCGGCCTTGCATATTTAAATACTCCCCTCGCCTCGAGCGGCCAGTCTGAGAGTAGACCAGGCGCTGTGATGAGCTTGTAATAAGTGCGTGTCAGTGTATTAATGCGTGTCAGTTTGTTTTATTTGGAGAATCTTACGATCGGTGGACTTTAATTAGTGATCTGTAAGTGTTAATTAGTAGTAGTTGTAATTTTATGGTATTTGTACAAGCTTATGTAAATAGTTAAGCGATTTAGTATTACTAATATCTTATATTATTGTAATAATTAAATAGGAGTTAGGCCTAGATAATAAATATTTTGAATATTGTTATTATAAATTTATATCAGTTTAATAATTTAATTGTTAAAAAAATTTACTTGTATCCTTTTTATCACTTTTGTTAATAAATATTAGTATCTTGAATTTAGTAGTAGTTTGATTCATTTTAACACCCAGTAGTCTATAACAATAAATAATAAGAGGCTGAATAAAAAAAACATTTCGATAAAGTCTTGAGCTATAAGAGTGTAGACGGATATGTGAAACAAATAGAGGAGCTGGATAGGCTAAAAATCAAGGATAAGGACTGCTTAGATAGAGAGCTTTTCGGAAAAAAACTATAAGAAGTTCGGATTCTTGCGGGAAGGAAGGAGAGAGGAGGCTGAAAATGGACTAAGGAAGAGCGAGAGGAACAGCCCAGGAAGATGAGAGAGTATTGGAGTAGAAGGAAGGCGGGGAGCGTGAAGAAGATTATTAAGTGATATTAACGTGGTCCTTGCTGTCTTTCAGGTATTCTTCCTCCCTCTCCCTACAGAAATTTTTAAACATATATGTATTGTTGAATTTTTATAACCCATTATTGAAATGAATGGGTTTTTTATAACCAATGAAACGAAATGAATTGAATGAACCTGTTCTAAATGCCAAAATAAAAATTAAAAAATGTTCCTCGGTGTTGAATAATTATTAATGAACAATAGTTGGGAGTAATGGCTCTTGATACTAACGTTATGCACGTGTAATGGCTCTTGATATTTACGTTAAATACATGTTAGGCACATTATGATAGTTACCTTATCAGAACTAAGCTAGCAATCTCTATTGGTACCTTATTCCTGTTTCAGGACCTAAAACAATATTCTTTTGGGCCCCTGCCATGAAATGGGTGAGTTGGGTTATTATTGTCGATTGGCTACTTATATCATTACGATGTATTGTTTAATGTTCTCAGAGTGTTGTTACAACTAGGGGCTGGTGATAGCGGGCCTGGGAGATATGAAGAGACCAGTGGAAAATGTGAGCCCTAAGCAATACGGAGCCTTGGCCGCCACGGGCCTGGTCTGGTCCAGGTTCTCCTTGGTTATAACGCCAAAGAACTGGAGCCTCTTTTCTGTCAACGTCCTAGTCTTCTTAACATCAGGGTATCAACTTTGGAGAGCAGCAAGGTATTTTAATTATGGCAGTCATTACACCATTTCATTGGTATCAGTATGGCTGATCCCAGGTGAATGTTGAGCAGATAGGAGAGAATTCCTTTTTCATGGGGAATACAGGAATATGACTTATTTTTCTTTGTATCGAAAGATTTGCGATGTACAAAACGTCAAAATATATACACAATATCAGCAGTGTCGACCCCGACACCCTAAAATAGAATTTATTGTCTTTGTTTTATTTCATACTAGTTTATGCCCGCGGCTTCGCTCGCGTGGAATTTGGTCTGCCACATAAAGTTTCGTGAAAGATCATTTTAAATAAATAATTTAATTATTTTTTTAAAATATAAATTACTCGTACATCCAAAATTTCAGATGTCTAACTTCAAAACTGACGGATTTTATACAACCTTTGAACCCATATTATATTAAAAGGGAAACCCTTGGGGTGGAATTATCCAAATTTCTTTTTTAAACTATACAATGAACCTACACCTATTATGAACCTCTACAAATTTCAAGATGCTAAGTTCCTGATTTGCCTTTAATTATGTATTATAAAGGGAGGGGCACATGCCCCCGTGCCCCCACATAAATCTGCCCTTGCTGTGGCCTACGATGTATAACCTATTTTACTCAATAACTTTCATCCAAATCCGTTCGGTACTTATTGCGTGAATGAGTAACAAACATTCCCATTTATAATATTAGTAGGATATCAAAACAATTCACCACTATTCTTTAAAAAAATTACGGGGGGAGGCACGTATCCCCGTGCCCCTCCAAAAATCCGCTCTTGCTGTAGGCTAGGTGTTATTCCTATAACCTACATTACTATAAAGTTTCACCCAAAACCAGGTCCAAGTCCAGTAGTTGTTGCGTGAAAGAGAGACAAACATACAAACTTTCACATTTATAATATTAGTAAGATTAGCAGGATATCAAAACAAATAGTTTCACGCATGTTCTTTCTGTTTTTTTAACAGCTATGATCATGTGATTTGCCTTTAATTATGTACTATAATGGATTCTCCACATTACCTAAAAAATAGCCTATGTGTTATTCTGATGTATAACCTATATTACTGTAAAGTTTCATCCAAATCCGTCCAGTAGTTTTGGCGTGAAAGAGATACAAACATACAATTATAACATTTATAGTATTAGTAAGATATGGACGTATTTAAAAATAATTAATTTAATTTAATTCTTTGTATACATTTTAGTTTTCTTTTGTTACTATTAGTAATATTTTTATTTTGCATTTTTATAAACAGGTAATCCCGCTATGCTCGTAAATTGTCGGCCTGGGCACTTTTACGTTATCGCATACGTCAGGTATCTAGTGCCGATCACGTCAGTCAGTCACGAGAGCTGGTGAAGTGTGGTCAGGGGGATAGTTGACGTACCATATTGCTCAGGGCAATCACTACCTTCTCCCTCAGCCTCTTCTCGGCTCACTTCAGCGCAATGCTACGTGTTATATATACCTCTGTAACATGTACCATAAGAGGGCGCACAAGGGCGAGAAGAGAACACACACTTCACTAGCGCTGACTCCCCATTATGTAGGCATGGGCTCGTAAATATGTAACCATATCATTATATAACTATATAAAACCATCTTAACCATAAGTTCAATTCATATCTATATAATAAAAATGTCTTGCTCGACCAATTCGGCTAATTTTTTTTCATATTTTTGCTAAGGCGCAAAGAAGGTTCTTATGGAGAGAAAACCAGTAAAAATGACGCGGGAAATAATAAAAACTACACTTCTCTTGATCCCTTAATAAACAATAACAGTTCAGTGAGGAGGTCTAATGTAGAACAATTACCAATTTTGTTTCATCTACACAATCAATTGAATACATTGTGTAAGACTGGACTGGATCTTATGCGATCTGGTAATCATAAAGTTGTAATCAGAGCTGGTAAAACTTCTGTAGGAGAACATGTGAGATTTTTCAATGCACCAACAATCGATGGAGTTGCCATTGCAATAGTTGGAGAAAATTTGGAAGCGTTTTAGGGAAATAGGGCAGAACAACGTCTGCCAGGACAGCTAGTATATTATATATATATATATATATATATATATATATATATATATATATATATATATATATATATATATATATATAAGTTAAAATAAGACTGAACTAATAACATAAAAAAGAGAGATTTTGGGAAGAGTAACAACACGCGGTTGAACATCAACTGAAACTTTATTGATTATACAGCTCTTATATACAGGGTGTCCCGAATTTAAATGACAAAACTTCAGGAACTTATAGGGGGCCGAAAAACTAAGACAAAAATTCCTTTAGAGATTTGCTCGTTTTTGCTTAGTTTTAGAAAAAATCGCAAAAAAAGAAACAAAATAAGTTTTCTTATTTTGCATAGCAGTAACTGCTAGCCGTTAAATCCAACGGCCACGCTATCCATAATCGCCCTGAAGATGACCTACACTGTAGGTCGAAACGTCGGCACATAATATAAGTTCATCACTTATTCTGTGCACTTATTGACTGCACCCCCCAACTATCTCCTTTACACACAAAATAAGTTTTCATTTTTATACTTATTTATTTACGTTTATATTTATGTTATGTTCTTTTTAATGTAAATATTGCTCAAAATGTTGTCCTCTTGCACCAATGCAAGCATTACATCTAGCACTCACTTGATAAATTGCAGCTAAACATTGTTCTGATGATATTTGGTGCACTGCATCTATGATTCGGTCTATTAATTGCTCTCTTGAGTTGATTGACACCGAATAAACTTTCTGCTTCAAGGTTCCCCATACGAAGAAATCCATGGGTGTCATATGAGGTGATCTGGGTGGCCAAGGTACTACTCCTCCACGTCCAATCCAACATTGTGGATAATTTATATCCAGCCAAGCTCGAGCAACTCTGCTATAATGAGCTGGGCATCCATCGATTTGGAACCACATTTCAATCCGCTGTTGTAAGGGAATGTCATCTAAATAATTAGAAAAGTCGTTCTCCAAAAAATGTGTAAATGTGATACCATTCAATCTTCCAGGTTAAAAATATGGTCCCACCAGTAATCCGTTCCAAATTCCAAGCCAAACGTTAATAGCAAATTCATGGTGAAACCTATTCTCTCTAATAGCTCTGGGAATTTCAAGGGCCCATACATGATAATTTCTTTGATTAACAATTCCTCCTCTTGTAAAGGTAGCTTCATCGGTCCATATAATTTTTAATGGAAATAAATTATCATCGCGAATTTTGTCAAGGAACCAGTTACTAAAATTCAATCTCTTGACATAATCTTGAAGCAATAAATTCTGAACTTTTTGAAGATGGTATGGGTAGCGATTATCACCTTTCAAAGTTCGCCATATTGCTTGCCGCGATATTGCTAATGCAGCAGATGCTCTTCGGATGCTAGTCTCAGAATTGTTATCGAAGTGGCGTTGGACACAATTTCTTCTCCGATAATCTTATCTTATTGCTGCCTGAAATTGGTCGTCTTCATTTCGTATTAAGAATGACCCAGTCTCTCGTAGTCTATTAAAAGTTAACGAAAAGACTCGTCGATTAGGCAGTCTTCTATTTGGAAATCGGCGCGCATACTCCCGCACCGCTTCTAAAGCATTACCGTTACAGAAACCATTCACAAAAATCATATCAGCGTATTCAACATTGGAATATGTATGCGGCATTGTGGCTGATGCTATTCACACAAAAATATCCGAGTAACTTACTGAAGACTGGTTTAGGAATCATAATCCTAGAAGGAAGCCAAAATGTAAAGAAATAAAAGAATGTAAAGGATAACATTAAGTGTTTACATATCTCACTGCCTTGCCTGACGAACTTTGAAAGGTGATAATCGCTACCTGTAACATTTTTGTTTTGTTTCTTTTTTGCGATTTTCTCTAAAACTAAGCAAAAACGAGCAAGTCTCTAAAAGACTTTTTGTCTTAGTTTTTCGGTCCCCTATAAGTTCCTGAAGTTTTGCCATTTAAATTCGGGACACCCTGTATACTAATCTAATGTTTATACAGGAACGAAAACAATAACTTGATTCTTAACCTAAACTTAAACCTATATCTATTGATACACACGTAACTTATACACACACATATATATATATATATATATATATATATATATATATATATATATATATATATATATATATATATATATATAATCAATTAATTGTGCAATATTCTTGAAATGTTAAATTTTACATTTTGCTAAAAATCAGTGTTCTTCATTGACACATACCCTAACCTGCTGAATCCGAGCCGACTCATTCCCTCGACAGCCCGGTGCTCAACCTTAGATTAGATAGATATTAGATAGACTCTGATCCAACGTTTTTCTTTGATAAGGTTTCGTATTGGCTGAGAAAGATAGGAATCAGAATTTGACAAAGTCGTCTGGCTTAGTTTAATGCCAAAACACATTCTGTCTAGTGATTCACTGTATTATCAAGGTCCTCGGCTGTATGTATGTTAATATTAAGGGTGATTTTGTTGTTCAATTTTTTAATTTCTCCAGTTTATATATCCATTGATTAACGTCGAGTGTGCAGGTTTTGCAAATCGGTGGTTTGATACTATAGTTGGAGAAAAACTGGACTATGATCTGAAAAGAGATCACAAAGAGAAGAAACTTTGAAATGTGGAAATGGCAAGGAGTTAGTGTCGAAACAATAATTAATATCGGGTGAGTTGGATATTGATGAATAGGTTGAGATGGATAAATATCATAAAGTTTTAGATTTTCTAGCCATTTACTTATCCTTTTCCCACGAGTATTTGATATACGAGAACTCCATCTAATATCATCACCAGCTAACAATGATTTATCCATAGTTTCAATTTGTTAACAGAAATAACTTTGTTCGGAGCAATATAAACTGAATAAATCGTCGGGTAATATTTTATAAATAGCAAATAGCAGTGAGTTGAATAATATTTGTCAGTCCAAGGAAAAAAATGGTTATTTAATGATTTGTTCGCAATGATTGGAGCGCCTTCATCGGCTGAGTGATCTGGATGCTCTATATAATTGGTAATCATTAAAATTTGCAAACCATTGGAGTTCCATAGCGACTGGCCTCTTACACGTTTTTCAGCTTACATTCGACTGACCTTTTACAGATTTATCCAGCTCACATAGCGACTGGCCTCTTACAGGTTTATCCAGCTCACGTAGTGACTGGCCTCTTACAGGTTTTTCCAGCTCACATAGCAACTGGCCTCTTATAGGTTTTTCCAGCTCACATAGCGACTGATCTCTTACAGGTTTATCCAGCTCACATAGCGACTGGCCTCTTACAGGTTTATTCAGCTCACATAGCGACTGGCCTCTTACAGGTTTATCCAGCTCACGTAGCGACTGGCCTCTTACAGGTTTTTCCAGCTCACATTGCAATTGGCCTCTTATAGGTTTTTCCAGCTCACATAGCGACTGGCCTCTTACAGGTTTATCCAGCTCACATAGCGACTGGCCTCTTACAGGTTTTTCCAGCTCACATAGCGACTGATCTCTTACAGGTTTCTCCAGCTCACGTAGCGACTGGCCTCTTACAGGTTTTTCCAGCTCACATAGCAACTGGCCTCTTATAGGTTTTTCCAGCTCACATAGCGACTGATCTCTTACAGGTTTATCCAGCTCACATAGCGACTGGCCTCTTACAGGTTTATTCAGCTCACATAGCGACTGGCCTCTTACAGGTTTATCCAGCTCACATAGCGACTGGCCTCTTACAGGTTTATCCAGCTCACCTAGCGATTGGCCTCATATAGGTTTCTCCAGTTCTTACTGCAATGGATCCATTGGGGTTTGATTGTATCTTCAGCGTAATTCGACAGCTTGATCCAATCAAAGCACTGAAACGTTTATTATTATTACTAACTACCCCAAATTATCCACCATTGATAGCAGCTACTATTTCAATCCCCGAACGAAATATTGTTTGGAATACTGACAAGTTTCGGTATTTACAGTAAGGTTATCAATGCTTATACTCATCCACTATATCCGACGAGCTGAGAAAATTCAAATTCGCAACATTAACCACACAAAAGAAGATGATCAACTTATAAACTAAAAGATGAATGTAAGACAGGCAACACTTAAATGATGAATGTAAGACAGACAACGCTTAAATGATGAATGGCACTGCAACCATTAAACTTCCCTAATCTACTTCCTATCTGACTAACAAATAAATAATCTTTAAATTTGCAGAAGCACAAGATTAATCTGTAATATATTACCAAGCCTGCATGGCACATATCATAGTCACAACTAATCTATCTCTCTATAATCTAATGAAAATATAAATTTTACTAGATACCATAGTTATCTAGCTTATTGGTTTAGTATAGCAAATAAATTTATTTTGAAGGTACCAAATGAGGAATCCTCGAGCTAAAGATTCATAAAAGAAAAAATAGGGAGATGCACTTGAGGATAACCACGATTCCTCTGATTAAAACAAGTATTTAATATTCCAATAATACTGTTAGTAAAGTGTAAATATTTACTATCGAAAGTATGTCAAAAAAGTATCAATAAAATATTAAAATATTGCTAATATAAAATAATTGTGTTTTTATTAAATTATCTATTAGAATAAAACAGAAAAGTTGAAAGTTAAACCCGTTGGTTCAAATAGTGTAATTGTTCAAATTACTCGCACTCTCATTGCTATATAATTGCTATATTTTACATCTTCTGTCTATTGAAAGTGCAAAACCAAAATTTACTTTTATTTTTCTTCCCAATTAACTAAATTTTTTCACAAAAGTTGTAATAATAAAAATTTAAATTGGGTAGAAAATAAAATATTCCATGGTGATGTTTTTTTTCCACATCCTCGAAGATTTTATTTACAATGTATAAAACTAGCTGAATCCGGCCACGCGTTGCTGTGGCTGTTGTAATAGTTTTAAAAAATATTAGTTAAAATTTGAATTTTAAAGAAATAATGAATGAATGAAAAAATTAATCTTATATGTTACTATAGTATATATTAAATAAATAATATACACAATTCTTATCTGATAAAATATAAACATTAGTTTAATGAATGAGGTATATAATGGTTTATTTTTAATTATAGCTAGTAATATTATTTTAAATTATAAATATTTATTTCAATTTAATTTAAGATGTGTAAGGAAGTAAATCGTCATCCTAAGGCTGATATAAGTATACACACCATATTATATACATTATAACTGGATCTGATAAATGCAGTACCTATATTTAATAAACATAAAATTAGACAGTAAAATTGATTACTATTGAATAGTTGACCCGACGGACTTCGTCCCATCCAATATTTGGTAAAAATAGAATAAAATCAAGTATCAATTTCGTTGAATTCTATTCGTTTTATTGAAATCTAAAAAAAAAAGAATAGAACAATGATTGTATTCAATCGAAGGCTGCATGATACACATTTTCACTCGCACATATGTATGTAGGGAAAGTATTTCATTCCTCTCATTGAAGCACTCTGTGATAAACGATATTCTTCGTTTTGTTGTCAGGTGCGAAAACGATCAAAGCGGATGGTTTTCCGACACGGTAACATGCGACTTACAGTTGACCGTCTGAAAAACATTCATTTTCCAGATTCAGACCACAAACACTCAATGATTGGCCTTGTAATTTATTGATTGTAATGGCGAATGCGAGGCGAATTGAAAACTGGATTCGCTTAAACTCAAATGCCATATCGGTTGGGATCATTGGAATTCTCGGAATAAGAATTTCCTCACCTTTGAACTTTCCTTTTAGTACTCTTGCGTGAATCATATTGCTCATGAGTTTCGTGACCGCTTAACGCGTTCCGTTGCTTGATTTTGGTTGATTGAGATTGCGAGGCATGATAACGACTGAACCAACCTTCAATTGTAAATTGTGCGGTGGCAAGCCCTGCACATCCAATGTGCGGTGGCAAGCCATGCACATCCAATGAATTCAAGTTGGATAGTTGGTTGCTTCGTCTTCATTTGCTACACAGTCGATAGATTTGAAGGAATGCAGGGAACCAATGATTTAATTTTGAATTGTGCAGTTTAAGTGATCCACATTCTTGTTCTTTGCCGCTAAAATTGCTCTTTCACTCAACCAATCGTAGCTTTTGTGGTTAGCAATCATGTTCGGAAACACTTTGTTGATGAGCTCCACTCTCGTTGAGACGAAATTGCGAAAATTCGGCGGGAACTAAATCAATCCATTCGGTGCGTCGACAGGAAAACGATCATTACCAATAGTTAGCAGTTGATAGGAGAACACTTCGGTAAATGGATCGTTGAGCAATGCAACTCGCATGTTTGTCGTCAGCTGTTTATTCACATAAGGCCACCATGTTAATGATTTGAGGCTAGCATTGATCTCATGGGCAGCGGTCGATCGTGGTATTACTGGTAGTGGTAGTAAAATCAATGCACCCCAATGTGTCATTACGCAGATCTTTCATAGTGCAATTCAGAGCTTCTAACGCACGTTTATGCGACATTATCCATTCATCCCAGATAATGATTTTGCTAGCTACCAAAACTTTGGCCACTGCTGAATGTTTCGCTATGTTGCATGTTGGTTCTGCAACCGCTTGAAGGTTTAATGGCAATTTCAATGCAGAATGAGTGGTTCGGCAACCTTCCAGCAGCGTAGCCACTATTCCAGAACAAGCAACTGCTACAGCAATTTCTGATCTTGCACGAACTGTAGCCAAAATCAATTCAACAAAGGTACATTCGTTCAAACCAATTAACTTAATGAATATGTGTCGTATTCACGTTCACGCTGCAATTCTTGTTCGAAAGCGTCGTTTATTCTACGATCTAGTGATGAAATTCCTAACCTGACTAACAAACTGCCGCACATGAGGTAAACATGTCTTCTATCAAAACCAAAGCCTGGTTGTGCATCTCTTCAGTCATCTCAAGATGAGGATTCTCTGAATGGAAACGAACTCGATTGATTTCATCATTGAGATCAGCAGCTTTAAGACCAAAAGCCGCTATTTCACTGCCTTTCGTGACATATTTGCATATGTACTTGATGGACTTCACTGAATTGAAATACTCCACGTTACAATGCGCCTTGAATGTTTTGGAAAGAAGGGGCGAATATGAAACAACCCAAGAGTTGTCGACCACGGAATCATTTCCTTTCACTTTGACAGTGATTGTTCTACCGCCATCATCACATGATCGATGATAGACGCCGATACAGTGGATAACGCTTGGAACACTTGCCATCGACCATGCACGGCGATTATGGGTTAATGGCGCCACGCGATCCATGAATCATGTTTGTACTGACGACATCATGCAGGTCTGGATCGGTTTCGGGATCAGGAATTTCGGCACATATGATGTCATCAATTTGGTCTGGTTGCATTCTTTCGACTAACCAAGAATGTGCGCATGCGGCAAGCCTCTTTTTTGCCATTCAATCGAATACATCCTCAAAGACACGATGCTTAACAATATAGTCCATCATCCACCGGATTATTGCCCGAATGCACGTGCGGTGATATCGTGTCGATCACTTGATGTTTGGCCAGAAAGTAGCAGTTGACTAATTTCTATTCACTTTGGATTGCACATGAAGGTAGTGAACAGGTTTGGACAGCCATAATGGCGTACCTATGTCATTGCATCTTGCGCGTATTGATCCAACGAACGTCGCCGGTAAAATGGGCAACCGACCAATAACAGCTGTATTTTATCATGTGCGTCTTCAAGCGGTAGCAATGATCCAATTCGATGGTGAATTTAGCCTTGGATCTGTAGAATCGATGATTTTCTTTAATTTTTTTAATCTTAATTTCTTTAATTAAATATAATAACTTTAATCTTTTATTAATATATATGTATATATATGCATGCTCGCCAGGACTCCAGCGAATGATATATTTTTCTTCTCCGTTTCCTCTTTTTTCCCATCTCCTTCATCCTGGGAGGTTGGCTCCTTCTACTTCTTTTTTCCCTTCTTCCTCCTTCCTATCACCTCCTCCCAAGGTGAGGCGTTAGTATCGCTCGAATCCCCGTCCATGTTTCTCCCGCGGCAAATCTGAGTGCCGCTTCTCCTCTGGGGCATTGGGGCCGGGGGAAGGCCATCATATTTACTGTGGGCAGGCTCCTTCTAGGGCGGGGACACTCCGGAAGGTCCGGCTACCGCCTTCACTAGCTCCATGGGGGCCTTCACCGCTTTGTTTCTCCTCTCCTCCGCCCTTGTCTCCACGGCGTATCTTAGTATGCCGGCCTCCTGGTCCTTTAGGTGGAGGTCTCCAATGAGGCCCTGTACTCTATTCAGAGTGGGGGAAACCCACTCTTTCTTCTTTCTGTCGTACTCGCCCCTATGGCATCACTAATCGATGTTGCCACCATGGGGGCGATGATCTCCGACACCTTGCATGCTATTATCCTCTGCATGCATTTATAAAAACCTTATATGTATTTAAAATAGCCTAGCATGCAATTATGCATTCAAGGCCTCCTTCACAACCTCCTCCACGATCGTGGGGACCACTCTCCACTGGGCCTCGAGTCCCACTACAATGCCCAAATCTCCCTTACTTGGCCATTTATGTAGGTTTGGGCCTCCTGCGTAGTCTTTTTTCTGATCAGATAGCTCCTTATCTGATCCGCTATCTTCTCGCCTCTTTTGGTGGGCGCTTCTTCGTTCTCTTCGGGCGGGGAGTTGCGATCCTCTCTAGGTCTCTTACTTCTCCTATTGGACTCCTTCTTGTCCTCGGGATCCGTATCCACTGTGTCGGACGCTGACGTTGGCCGGCATTTTCCAGCGTTCTCTACGCCTATGATCTCTTCTGTGGCCATTGAAGGACTATTTACATCTTTCCCCAGCGTTGAATTCTCCTGACCACCATGGAGGGAAATCTTCCCATCTTCACCACCATTTAAGTATCCTGGCTGGAATTCCTCAACGATGTTCTGCCTCCTATCCTCCTCCATTTTTTCCAAATTTATTTTGTCCGCAGATATATAACAAATATTGGGCCAAAATTTTTCCCAATTTTTTTTTAATTTTCGTTTTTTAATTAATTAATTACTTAATTAAAAACTCCTGTCCTTTGGGAGTTCCGAATCACCACTAGTGTCCCTCGGGCCTCAACCACACACACACAAACACTCCAGCGCACTGGGAACATTATAAAAATGCGTCTTACCTCGTGATTGCTGAACATAGACTGATCACAATTGAAGTCTGTTAGGGTGGGGATAGTCCCCGGGAACTCTACTAACATGCATCCTTCACCTTCAACAACTGGAGCGCAACCTAGATAACTATCCTTCCATTACAAGCTCCATACACACTTGAATCTGCTAGTCTCTCAACTTGCTTCCCAAACTATTGCTGATAACCCTTCAAGTCGTCTGAAAAGAAGATGGCCTCGAGGCCATCTACTATAGAACTTTATTGGAGTGCTACCTAGTTTCTCCAGCAGTGTTTTTCATGTCATATTGTACATATTAGAAGATTTACTTGTAATATTATTATAGTTTTAAATATCAATAAACTAAATTTTTTTAAAAATTCTTTTTCCATGGCAATAAAAACTTATTTTTTTTTTTAAACGGATGGAGTCTCCTGTTTATTAAATTTTCATATTTTTAAATATACATTTTTTTTTTTATCACTATCATCTTCTCTTTTTGTCTCATTTTATTCTTCTGTTTTTCAATTAACAACAGCCAATGAAAAATTGTTGATATTTAATATTTTAATTAGTTACACAATTAATAAAAAACAATGTCTAAATAAAGCAATAATCACAAAATACATTTTGTCCCTGCCATCTCAAAGTATCGAATGTAAAAAAAACAGTTTTCGTTTTCGACGTGTAGCAGTTGTTTAGGATTAATAATTGATATAAATAGAGGCATCTATCAGTCACAAAACAATGTAAAATGCATGTCATTGGTTTGAATACAGGCACTAATTTTTATTGAATCTTGAAACTGCTTTAAATACTTTTAATTCTCCTCAAAAGTACCGATTTTCACATTCCATAGTTGGAAATGGCAGGGACGATATGTGTGTGTAATAATAACAATATACAACTGAGAAAATAATAATAGCACCAAAGTTGGGAGGTTAACATGATTATCAAACCTAATGGATACATTTGCAAAGTGTTTCCTCACACAGGTTTGAATAGTTTCCTCAAAATAAGGCCAATATATTAGGAGTAGCATCCTTCCAGTTCATTATTACATCCTTCCTTGTAACATCAACGATAAAATTTTAACATATTCATAATTAAAAATTTCTTTAAGGTTACATTAATTGGTAAGCATTCAGATTCAAAAACAAAAATAAAAACACAAACAAGTAAGTAAATTGTAAATTTAATAAGTTAACTATTAACAAAGACGACAATTAGAAGATATATAATAAACAATGTCTTAAAAAAAAAAAAGATTACAAAATAAGATAAGTAATTAGAAATCTATAACATATAATTAAAAAATGAAAATGAGCCAGCTAAATAATTGTTATAAATATAAATTCACAAAAAACAATAACATTAGAATAGCTTTTTATCGAATCAATATTATTTTTATTTTCCAAGCTAGTTTATAACAACTTTTAAAATAGGTCAAATTTCATAAAATCTTTTACTTTTATTGAGTTGAGAGCATCAACATCAAATACATTGTTAAATTCTATAAGGATACAATGTAGACTCAAATTGGAAGACACTTCTAATTAGAAATAAAATTAACATTAATTGATGGCATTACATACTACACATAATTACCCAACTCCCTTCCACAATTATAATTTAATAAATACAAAATAATTCTTTAAAAAATGAAGAGTTCCTATTTGATCGATAGTATAATTAGGACACATTCACACCTGTATAATCAAGGCAACATATTTTATTCAAGTCAAGTAGGGAGAGTATGAACAATGCCTGGCCATATATATATATATATATTTCTTCTATTTATACCAGAACCATAGGACTAAAACAAACTAGAATAGAGAGCATGGGTGTCAAGCTATAATAAGCTTTGAGGTCCAACTATAATAAGCTTTAAGGTCCAACTTACTCATTGAAAAAAAAACTAAAGTAGAGAAAAAACTTAGCTAATAGACTGAATGAGCAAGGTGGAAAAGAATAAACAAATTTATTCTTCGCTGATGTGTGTGATAAGGATTCACTATGATGATGATGATTCTGAAATACATTTTTAACTATTTCTAAAACTAATAACAACTAATTGATATCATTAACAAAGAGCCCCTTCCCTTAATATTACCCTGAAATAAGTAAAAATAAAAGTAATTTATTAAGTACCTAAGTTGTGCGATATAATTGAAAATGATAATATATATATATATATATATATCCTAGGGTTAGGATATACCAGTGGCACAACATAATCATAATATTGTCACCCTAATTATAAAACCTCATTACTCCATCTTTACTTATACAGGGCTACAAGCTTTAGATTATAAATAATAATATAAAATATTTATAGTAAGCTTTTTACGATTATAAACCTTACAATTATAATTATGGTTATGATAATGTTCCCGATAAGTTGATGTTTTATCAAAATCACATATGTAACAGGTCGGCTGAAAAGTTCATAGACTGACATATAGATGTCGTTATTAGAATAAAAACAATATGATTTATAGTTAGTAATAACCTTCAAAGGATAAGTGTATAAAATCTATAGCTGCCAGTCAATTGATTCATGAGATATAGCATTTTGAGTGAAGCAACCTTTGTTAATGTAAAAAAAATTAATAACAAAGAATTTAGTGTTCTAATGAAGTATTACTTACATCATAATTAAAAATACAATTGAGTAATGTTTATCAAAGCTTGGTTGATAAGCATAACATTGATTCTTCATCAGGGAAATCAACCGTTGGGAAGTGGTTTGCTAAATTAAATGGGGCAAAATGAGAAATGAGGCAAATCTAAGACAATACAACCAGTGGACGCCCCAAAGAGGCTATAACGGACGAAAACATAAAAAAAAGTATACAAAATAATTATGAATGACCATAAATTGAAGCTGAGACTTGTAGATATCAAAAGAGTGTGTTGGACATATCATGGATGACTATTCAGAAATGCAAGAGCTGTGTGCAAAGTGTCTGTCTCACAAGCCCAAAATCGAGAAAAAGTTTCAATGTGTCGTTGATTCAGAACAATGTTTAGAAATATTAACAAGTATAAAAACAAATTTTTCCATCAATATGTGACAATGGCTTCATGACTACACTTCCGAATCCAATCCACAACCCAGTGAATTCATGCGATGAACCGAATCCAAAGCATAAAAAACTCAATAGTTGGTTGGGAATGTATTCTGGCATCAATATTCTGGGATGCACATGGTATAATATTCATTGATTACATGGGTCAGATGAATAGCAATCATTGCATAGCTGTTGGAGCGTTTTAAGGATCAAATCACGAAGAAATGGCACTATTTGAAGAAGAAAAATGCGCTGTTCCAAGACAATGCACCATGGAACATGCCAGAAGTCGATGAAATGGTAGCAAAACTGCATGAATTAGTCTTTTATGAATTAGTGAATTAGAGTTGCTTTCCCTTCCACCTTAATTAGAGTTGCTTTCCCTTCCACCTTAATTAGAGTTGCTTTCCCTTCCACCTTAATTAGAGTTGCTTTCCCTTCTCCAGATCTGGCTCTGAGTGACTTTTACTGTTTGTAGACCTCAAAAGAATGCTAACTGGAAAAAAACTCAGCACTAATGAAGAATTAATCTTTGAGGGTGAGGACAGAGGAGTCTAAAGAGAAATAGGGCTATAAAAGTGGTATTGAAAAATTGGATGATAGAGGCAACTTTGAACGTTGAATAATGAAATCGAATATAACCAAAAAAATGTGTTTTGCTATGTTGGCCTACCAACTTTTCCGCCCAACTATTATGTGTGTTTATATATAATATAACTGATTATAGTAATGACATAATTATTATTTACTTATTAAAAATCAATTAGGCAGTTTATTTATTTAGAGTAAATAAATAGCTTGCATTAAGGCGACATCCAGTTATTGGAGTATGACGTAGTTTGCAGGAAAGAGGCCATATTGTCCATTACAAGATCCACGCCACCAGCCTTCATCTATCTACAAACAGAAAGCAAATGCAATATTTTTCTTTTCACTCAATATCATTATTATCATAATTATTCTTAAAATTTAATAAAAATGCATTGATCAAAAAACTTGTAAAATGATTTTCTTTTAAAAAACATTTTAAATAAAATTAAAGCTCCTTGAGTGAACAAGTGAAGAAGCTACTGATGTTTACTGCCAAAAACTCATTAAATTGGAGGAAACTACCAAAGAGAAAAGGCCACAATTGGAATAATGTTCCACTAGGACCTTTCTTAGGCATGTTTGAAACTATTGGAGCTTGGTTGGGAAGTAATGTCACATTCAACATACAGCCCTCACTGCCTTACACACCACCAGACCTCACTGCCTTACACACCACCAGACCTCACTGCCTTACACCCACCAGACCTCACTGCCTTACACACCACCAGACCTCACTGCCTTACACCCACCAGACCTCACTGCCTAACACACCACCAGACCTCACTGCCTTACACCCACCGGACCTCACTGCCTTACACACCACCAGACCTCACTGCCTTACACACCACCAGACCTCACTGCCTTACACCCACCAGACCTCACTGCCTTACACACCACCAGACCTCACTGCCTTACACACCACCAGACCTCACTGCCTTACACCCACCAGACCTCACTGCCTAACACACCACCAGACCTCACTGCCTTACACACCACCAGACCTCACTGCCCTACACCCCAACAACCCTCACTGCCTTACACACCACCAGACCTCACTGCCCTACACCCCAACACCCCTCACTGCCTTACACACCACCAGACCTCACTGCCTTACACACCACCAGACCTCACTGCCTTACACACCACCAGACCTCACTGCCTTACACCCACCAGACCTCACTGCCTAACACACCACCAGACCTCACTGCCTTACACACCACCAGACCTCACTGCCTTACACACCACCAGACCTCACTGCCTTACACACCACCAGACCTCACTGCCTTACACCCACCAGACCTCACTGCCTAACACACCACCAGACCTCACTGCCTAACACACCACCAGACCTCACTGCCTTACACCCACCGGACCTCACTGCCTTACACACCACCAGACCTCACTGCCTTACACCCACCAGACCTCACTGCCTTACACACCACCAGACCTCACTGCCTTACACACCACCAGACCTCACTGCCTTACACACCACCAGACCTCACTGCCTTACACCCACCAGACCTCACTGCCTTACACACTGTTACGGCCGCTCAGTTGTAATTATAAAAAACGTATGTTCATACTTGATATTTTGTTGTTTTTTCAAATAGTCTGTATTTTTTATTATTTTTTGATTTTCATTAGAAAATAACTGTTTGTAAGCAGCTGTTATATACTTTTGTCAGTTTGAGTCAAGCGAACATCATCTAGTGCCCAGTCTTGTTTTGGGTAGCGGCCCGAGCGGTCCATCTGTTTTTTCACAGTTTTTCGTGAAGTCTACTTTTCGAAAGCGGCCCGAGCGGTCATCTTCACCACTATTGTCATCTTGGCTAGCGTACCTTCAGGACCTACCTTACGGCAGTCAGTGTTATCGTTTTCGTGAGTGCGACCTTGATTGTCCACCTTCAACCATAAATCAACAGGGGTTGGTTTCTTTGTCGACTTCGTTCCAGCACATCTAAATCTACAGGGTATTTAGACATTTTTTTTTTTTTAATTGCGCAATTAAATAACTATCTTCATGTGAAAAATATCATTTATTTGTTTCATATTAGAATTATTTTGTTTAGTAACTTCATTCATGTATCTAGCCATGCTTATTTTGATTTAATTTACTTGTTTATTTTTTTATATATATATATTCAACCAAATCAAAAAGGTTTAATTTTCGTTTATTATTTAATTATTCATTGTTGGAAACAATAATTGTATTAATTGTATTTTAATTTAATTAATTGTTCTTTTGTTCTAATGTTAAGTAATATGATTTATGTATTTATTTATCAATATAAGGTTTCAAAAAAATAAGCGTTCGCTATTATCTGACATCCCATTTATTCATTTGATCTTACAATTCAAATATAATTTTTAAATGGTTAATATATCAGATAATTTTCGGTAAAGAAAATTGTTTGATCAGATTAAGGCAGCAGCCTATCAGAGTTTTTTAGTACAATAGGGAAAGGTGGTTCAAGGGTGCAATCCCTGTTACCCTTACGACGCCCTAACATTTTGGTCCTCCGTTGGCCGGATGCTTTTTTTTGAAACTTTTTCTTCATTAACATGTGTTGTACAATTTAATTTATTTCATTTCTTCATTAACATATGTTTTATAATTTATGAGATGAAAATGGTTGACTGGATGATCTTATGTAAAGGAGATAGTTGGGGGGTGCAGTCAATAAGAACACCGAATAAGTGAAGTACTTATATTATGTGCCGACGTTTCGACCTACAGCGTAGGTCATCTTCAGGGCTAACAGAGAAACAAACAGAACAAAAATGTAAAAACATCAAAGTTGTACAGTAACAATACTAGTGACAAATAATGTAGAAAAATACAAAGTGGCAGATATGAAAATAGAAGATAAAGAATATTAAAAAGGAGTCAGATTATAATAAAATAAAGATATAGACAGATTTAAAAATTACTGATAATGAAAAGGCATTAAACTAGTGGCAGATATAATAAAAATCAGATAAAGACAAATATAACAAAATTATTGAAATAGTGACAGATATAATTATAGAAAATGTGATAGAATATAATAAAATTAAGATAAAGACAGATATAACAAAGATATTGATAATGAAAAGAAAATGAAAATAATGGCAGATATAATAAAGTAAGACAGATTTAATAAAATTAAAGAAAATGAGCAGAAATGATAAATAATAAATAACGCATATAAAATAAAAAATAGAAAATAAATGTACAGAATGGATAGTACAGTACAATATAATAATATAAAGGAAAATCTAAAGGAGGAGTTAAACAAAAGAAACAAAAATGAGGATATTTACATATAAAGAAAGGTTGGAATATGAAGAATACAGAAAAACTAGTAAAATAAAGGTGTAAAATGTATGATAACGGACTTAATGATGTTACCAAGTTACAGAAAAGTATGGAACTATATGTACAATAACAAATGTGAATAATAGAAAAACTATTGTACAATAACACCAGTGTACCACTAGTTTAATGCTTTTTCCTTATCAGTAATTTTTAAATCTGTCTATATCTTTATTTTATTATAATCTGACTCCTTTTTAATATTCTTTTTCTTCTATTTTCATATCTGCCACTTTGTATTTTTCTACATTATTTGTCACTAGTATTGTTACTGTACAACATTGATGTTTTTACATTTTTGTTCTGTTTGTTTCTCTGTTAGCCCTGAAGATGACCTACACTGTAGGTCGAAACGTCGGCACATAATATAAGTACTTCACTTATTCGGTGTTCTTATTGACTGCACCCCCCAACTATCTCCTTTACACACGTTTTATAATTTAGTTTATTTCACCGTACAGCTATCGATTTTATTTTATCTGCTATCGATTTAATTCACTTTGTAAATGAAGATATGTTTTATAATTTACTTTATTTCACCGTACAGCAATCGATTTTGTTTTATCTGCTATCGATTTAATTCACTTTGTAAATGAAGATATGTTTTATAATTTAGTTTATTTCACCGTACAGCTATCGATTTTGTTTTATCTGCTATCGATTTAATTCACTTTGTAAATGAACATTTGTTTTATAATTTAGTTTATTTCACCGTACAGCTATCGATTTTGTTTTATCTGCTATCGATTTAATTCACTTTGTAAATGAAGATATGTTTTATAATTTAGTTTATTTCACCGTACAGCTATCGATTTAATTCACTTTGTAAATGAACATTTGTTTTATAATTTAGTTTATTTCACCGTACAGCTATCGATTTTGTTTTATCTGCTATCGATTTAATTCACTTTGTAAATGAACATTTGTTTTATAATTTAGTTTATTTCACCGTACAGCTATCGATTTTGTTTTATCTGCTATCGATTTAATTCACTTTGTAAATGAACATTTGTTTTATAATTTAGTTTATTTCACCGTTCAGCTATCGATTTTGTTTTATCTGCTATCGATTTAATTCACTTTGTAAATGAACATTTGTTTTATAATTTAGTTTATTTCACCGTACAGCTATCGATTTTGTTTTATCTGCTATCGATTTAATTCACTTTGTAAATGAAGATATGTTTTATAATTTAGTTTATTTCACCGTACAGCTATCGATTTTGTTTTATCTGCTATCGATTTAATTCACTTTGTAAATGAAGATATGTTTTATAATTTAGTTTATTTCACCGTACAGCTATCGATTTTGTTTTATCTGCTATCGATTTAATTCACTTTGTAAATGAACATTTGTTTTATAATTTAGTTTATTTCACCGTACAGCTATCGATTTTGTTTTATCTGCTATCGATTTAATTCACTTTGTAAATGAACATTTGTTTTATAATTTAGTTTATTTCACCGTACAGCTATCGATTTTGTTTTATCTGCTATCGATTTAATTCACTTTGTAAATGAAGATATGTTTTATAATTTAGTTTATTTCACCGTTCAGCTATCGATTTTGTTTTATCTGCTATCGATTTAATTCACTTTGTAAATGAACATTTGTTTTATAATTTAGTTTATTTCACCGTACAGCTATCGATTTTGTTTTATCTGCTATCGATTTAATTCACTTTGTAAATGAACATTTGTTTTATAATTTAGTTTATTTCACCGTACAGCTATCGATTTTGTTTTATCTGCTATCGATTTAATTCACTTTGTAAATGAAGATATGTTTTATAATTTAGTTTATTTCACCGTTCAGCTATCGATTTTGTTTTATCTGCTATCGATTTAATTCACTTTGTAAATGAACATTTGTTTTATAATTTAGTTTATTTCACCGTACAGCTATCGATTTTGTTTTATCTGCTATCGATTTAATTCACTTTGTAAATGAACATTTGTTTTATAATTTAGTTTATTTCACCGTACAGCTATCGATTTTGTTTTATCTGCTATCGATTTAATTCAATTTGTAAATGAAGATATGTTTTATAATTTAGTTTATTTCACCGTACAGCTATCGATTTTGTTTTATCTGCTATCGATTTAATTCACTTTGTAAATGAACATTTGTTTTATAATTTAGTATATTTCACCGTTCAGCTATCGATTTTGTTTTATCTGCTATCGATTTAATTCACTTTGTAAATGAACATTTGTTTTATAATTTAGTTTCATACAACTTTCAGATATCGATTTTTTTATTCAATTTACTTTGTAAATGAGACATATTGGACACTTATTCTCCTAGATACGTTTCGAGTTTTTATAACCTCTTTTTCTTTATTTTTCGTAAATTACTATTTTGAACTTTCGTTACCATGGCTCTCGAGTTAGATGACAAGACAGAAGCTCTTGAAGAACAAATCGTTCTAATCGAAGACTTATCGTCAGACATCATCGATACCCAAACTCTTGGCAAATGGCTCGCCTCAGATCCCACTAAAATTAGCATTTTTAAAGTGAGGCTTTCCAACATTCAAAAGAATTGGATGCAATTTTATTTAACTGCCATCATAGCTAAATGCGCAGCAGCTCGGTTGGACAAACCGAAAAAATTAGCCCATATTACCGACCTCATTTCTCATACACGGGAAGCATTTTATGAGGCATTAGCCACTGAAATTCCATCTTGTGAAGGAGCATACATATCTCTAAGTAATGAGTATGACAATAAACCTATACAGGTGATCTCTACTACGAAACCAAGTATAGTGTTGGATGCTTCTATGCAAGCTTCTAGAGGCTCAATCAATAGCCAACTAACAACAAGTCCACCATTACAATCGGACATCGAAAATAATTTTAAACACCCAGATAATTCTTTGGATCAAGATATAATTTATCGTTCTACTCCCTCAGAGAAGGTTCAAGAGTCTCCCTGTTTAGCTCTGCGGGAACTTGAGCAACCAATCAACAATGAAACACCAGTTTTTCCCTTAGCGGCTAGTTCTCTGCAGAATAGTATGAACATAGATAACGTTTTTACTAAATCCAATGCTACTGAGGAAAACGTTATAATATCTCCAGAATTACAAAAAGTCATCGCTCGGGATGATTTTGAATTGAATAATTCGGCCAGTAATCCCAACAGCGGAGTCGAATTTATTTCAGAAGACTTAAGAGATATAACATCTCCTCATCATGAATCGTATGAAAAACCTCTAGGAAAGATGTGGAACCCAAATTCCTCCAAATTGTGCCATAAGGTTCTTATGCCTTCAGTAAGAACGAATCAATCAATTTCATCTAGACAAGTTAGCCGGCTAGGCTATTTGTCTCCGATAAATATTAAAACTAAGCAACTAATACAGAAGCCATGGCCGCTTAAATTAAAGTTGGGTGCATCTTCGCCAACTAATAGCAACATCCAATCGGAAATAATTATATCAGATGAGAAAACTTTAGAAACGATTTATATCTCTCATTGCATTATGCCATTTCACACTCATCAACCCTTTGCTATGAGGTTCGCAGACATATCGGATCTCAGATATACCACAGCAATCTACCTACGATCAAAATCAATTGAAAGGGAAAATAATTCCTATCTGTTAGCATCAAAGACTCGCATTGCCCCTGTAAAAGCTTTATTGATACTCAGATTGGAGTTAAGTGCAGATAATATACGCCGATATCGTGTCAAGAAGAATTTTTCCAACTTCTCTTCAACATTACTGTCTATATTGGCAACGACAGTTATGGCTAGGACAAGGTCCCTCAGGATAGCACAATCATCTCCAACAAGTTTTGAAAATTTAGCTGAAATTAAACCAGAATCCACACCTTTGTCACTCACTTATCTTTCTAAAACATTAGTGGAAGAATGGTTAATAAACATTTCTTCCTTTTCAAAAAATCAAAGAATAACTGCCTATATTCTAAGAATTATAAACAACTCAAAAAAGAATTTCGTACGGATGGTGGGCAGTTTGAGCTTAAAAGAAATTCTCGAGGCAACAAAGGTCTGCATAAAAATGTCTCAAAATCACTTTTACCGTAAGGAACTTCTTCTGATCACCAACGGAAAGGGTGACAAACCCCAATTATCATCTCTCGCACCTTTCTTGGATTCCCTTGGAGTTCTAAGGGTGGGCGGACGTTTACAGAACAGCTCCCTGACTTACTAGGCTAAATATCCCATTATCTTACATCCCAAATCCCATTTGACAACTAAGCTAGTTGATCATCTTCATAAATCATATTTACATGCTGGACCTCAACTACTTCAGTCGCTAATTAGAAGACAGTACTGGATACCCACGGCAAGAAGAGTTATACGGTCCAGGATACATAAATGTGTCACATGTCATCGATTACGAGCAACTAGTTATACGCCATTTATGAGTCCACTACCAGCTTCTCGTTTTGAGCAAGGTCGGGCGTTCCTAAATGTAGGTGTAGACTTTGCCGGTCCTTTTTTAATCAAGAATCTACCAGAAAAAGGGCACCTACAAACAAGGCCTATGTATGCTTGTACATTTGCATGAGCACAAAGGCAGTTCATCTCGAATTATTGTCACAACTTACTACTGACGCTTTCATAGCATGCCTAGACAGGTTTGTGGCCCGAAGAGGCGCAACTCAGATAACGCAACAAACATGGTGGGAGCCGATAGAAGACTGAAGGAGTTGTGGAATCATCTCCAAAACCCAGGAACTCAAGAGCGTATCATCGACCATTGCCACATGAAACAAATAGAATGGAACTTTATCCCTCCTGCCTCACCTCACTTTGGAGGTCTCTGGGAAGCGGGGGTCGGATCAATGAAATCGCATCTAGTAGGAGTGTTGAATGACAGCTGCCTTGCATTTGAGGAGTTAAATAAGATTATTCCCAACATGGAGGCCATCTTAAATTCGCGTCCATTGTGCCCACTTTCCACATCCGTGGACGACATTGATGCTCTAACACCTGGTCATTTCCTTATCGGTGGACCTCTAGTTGCCACACAGGAATTGAATCTGACCGATATACCAGTGAATAGATTAACTCGTTGGCAGTTAGTGAAAATGTTAATTCAGAACATATGGCAGCGATGGCGATTAAACTATTTGAATAGTTTACAGCAGCGCGTCAAATGGATATCACACATTAGGAATATCACGACGGGAACTCTAGTACTAGTCAAAGAAGCCCGAGTATCACCTCGCTTTTGGCCAGCAGCAAGAATTATTGAGACCTATCCCAGTAAAGATGGTGTTATAAGAATAGTAAAGTTAAAAACCCCTTGCGACCCCTTGAAGGAGAATACTTGCGACCAGTTACTCAGTTAGCACCCTTGATACCTAACCAACCATCAGAGGTTGGACCTGACTGAAATTTTAATACTTAAAATTTGGTGGGCGGTGTTACGGCCGCTCAGTTGTAATTATAAAAAACGTATGTTCATAGTTGATATTTTGTTGTTTTTTCAAATAGTCTGTATTTTTTATTATTTTTTGATTTTCATAAGAAAATAACTGTTTGTAAACAGCTGTTATATACTTTTGTCAGTTTGAGTCAAGCGAACATCATCTAGTGCCCAGTCTTGTTTTGGATAGCGGCCCGAGCGGTCCATCTGTTTTTTCACAGTTTTTGTGAAGTCTACTTTTCGAAAGCGGCCCGAGCGGTCATCTTCACCACTATTGTCATCTTGGCTAGCGTACCTTCAGGACCTACCTTACGGCAGTCAGTGTTATCGTTTTCGTGAGTGCGACCTTGATTGTCCACCTTCAACCATAAATCAACAGGGGTTGGTTTCTTTGTCGACTTCGTTCCAGCACATCTAAATCTACAGGGTATTTAGACATTTATTTTTTTTTAATTGCGCAATTAAATAACTATCTTCATGTGAAAAATATCATTTATTTGTTTCATATTAGAATTATTTTGTTTAGTAACTTCATTCATGTATCTAGCCATGCTTATTTTGATTTAATTTACTTGTTTATTTTTTTATATATATATATTCAACCAAATCAAAAAGGTTTAATTTTCGTTTATTATTTAATTATTCATTGTTGGAAACAATAATTGTATTAATTGTATTTTAATTTAATTAATTGTTCTTTTGTTCTAATGTTAAGTAATATGATTTATGTATTTATTTATATATATAAGGTTTCAAAAAAATAAGCGTTCGGTATTATCTGACATCCCATTTATTCATTTGATCTTACAATTCAAATATAATTTTTAAATGGTTAATATATCAGATAATTTTCGGTAAAGAAAATTGTTTGATCAGATTAAGGCAGCAGCCTATCAGAGTTTTTTAGTACAATAGGGAAAGGTGGTTCAAGGGTGCAATCCCTGTTACCCTTACGACACCCTAACACACACCACCAGACCTCACTGCCCTACACCCCAACAACCCTCACTGCCTTACACACCACCAGACCTCACTGCCCTACGCCCCAACAACCCTCACTGCCTTACACACCACCAGACCTCACTGCCCTACACCCCAACAACCCTCACTGCCTTACACACCACCAGACCTCACTGCCTTACACACCACCAGACCTCACTGCCTTACACACCACCAGACCTCACTGCCTAACACACCACCAGACCTCACTGCCTAACACACCACCAGACCTCACTGCCTTACACACCACCAGACCTCACTGCCTTACACACCACCAGACCTCACTGCCTAACACCCCAACAACCCTCACTGCCTTACACACCACCAGACCTCACTGCCTTACACCCACCGGACCTCACTGCCTTACACACCACCAGACCTCACTGCCTTACACACCACCAGACCTCACTGCCTTACACCCACCAGACCTCACTGCCTTACACACCACCAGACCTCACTGCCCTACACCCCAACAACCCTCACTGCCTTACACACCACCAGACCTCACTGCCCTACACCCCAACAACCCTCACTGCCTTACACACCACCAGACCTCACTGCCCTACACCCCAACAACCCTCACTGCCTTACACACCACCAGACCTCACTGCCCTACACCCCAACAACCCTCACTGCCTTACACACCACCAGACCTCACTGCCTTACACACCAACAGCCCTCACTGCCTTACACATCACCAACTCTGACTGCCTTACACACCACCAGACCTCACTGCCTTACACACCAACAGCCCTCACTGCCCTACACCCCAACAGCCCTCACTGCCTTACACACCACCAGACCTCACTGCCCTACACCCCAACAACCCTCACTGCCTTACACACCACCAGACCTCACTGCCCTACACCCCAACAACCCTCACTGCCTTACACACCACCAGACCTCACTGCCTTACACACCACCAGACCTCACTGCCTTACACACCACCAGACCTCACTGCCTAACACACCACCAGACCTCACTGCCTAACACACCACCAGACCTCACTGCCTTACACACCACCAGACCTCACTACCTTACACACCACCAGACCTCACTGCCTTACACCCCAACAACCCTCACTGCCTTACACACCACCAGACCTCACTGCCCTACACCCCAACAACCCTCACTGCCTTACACACCACCAGACCTCACTGCCTAACACACCACCAGACCTCACTGCCTAACACACCACCAGACCTCACTGCCTTACACACCACCAGACCTCACTGCCTTACACACCACCAGACCTCACTGCCTAACACACCACCAGACCTCACTGCCTAACACACCACCAGACCTCACTGCCTTACACACCACCAGACCTCACTGCCTTACACACCACCAGACCTCACTGCCTTACACACCACCAGACCTCACTGCCTTACACACCACCAGACCTCACTGCCTTACACCCCAACAACCCTCACTGCCTTACACACCACCAGACCTCACTGCCTTACACACCACCAGACCTCACTGCCCTACACCCCAACAACCCTCACTGCCTTACACACCACCAGACCTCACTGCCCTACACCCCAACAACCCTCACTGCCTTACACACCACCAGACCTCACTGCCTTACACACCAACAGCCCTCACTGCCTTACACATCACCAACTCTGACTGCCTTACACACCACCAGACCTCACTGCCTTACACACCAACAGCCCTCACTGCCCTACACCCCAACAGCCCTCACTGCCTTACACACCACCAGACCTCACTGCCTAACACACAACAACTGAGCCTCCCCAGTTTAATAAACTTCTCAATATCCACATCTCCGTAAAGGTAATAAAGCTCCCTGTTCCTCCTAGTCCTCCATCCATCTCCATCTCTCACTGGGCCACCTATACGCCATAATATTTTTCTTTAAAAAATTAAAAGACTATTTTCATTATTTCTTGAGATAGTCCAGGTTTGGGAAGCATGGTTAAGAACAGGGCGTATGAGAGTCTTGTATATATCCAGTTTAGTGCCCCTCGTAAGGGATCTGCTGTGAAGTTTTCAGTAAGAAGAGTTCAAAATATGCCCTATTTGCCGCCACTATCCTTTTTCTTATCTCAGCAGAGACATCATTTGTTGGTGCCACTAAGTATCCCAAATATGCGATCTCGTCCACTCTCTGGAATGTGTAAGGGCCCACAATCAGTGCCCCTTCACCACCAGCACCTGTATACATATAATTTGTCTTCCCCTCGTTTATGGTCAACCCAATGGCTGAAGCAGCGTCCATGAGTTTCCCAATGGCTTCTATCAATTCTGATCATGTCCTGGCAACGATATCGAGGTCATCAGCATATCCCAACATCTGTACAGTACGGGTAAATAAACCTACGGGCGTAGGGAATTGGCGACCCCATCGCCCAGTCATCGTACCGCAGTCAGCCACTGGCCCTCCACGTTCCACGGGGAACAGTACTCAAACACACATGCAGTACACAATCCACAGCACACTCCACACAAGGTCACTTATAGTACACACCCTAGGACCACCTTCCCTAGGTAGCTGCCCCGGATGGAGGAGTAGGTCAGGAGGCTCTAAGGAGGCAGCCCCTCCACCTGACGAGGAGGGCGAGGGCTGATAATCCTCCCCTCTGAAACCTCTTCATGCCGAGACCTCAACGAGAAATAGCCAGCAGATCACATGGTAACAGACACGGAAACCGTCATATGGACTTCAGATTAGGAATGTGGAACATTTTAACTTTATATAGACCAGGTGGGCTTCAAGTCCTCCTTTCAGAATTGGACAAATACAGACTTGACGTTACTGCTATTCAGGAGATCCGCTGGACCTGCCATGGGCTGTTGGAGAAGAAATTCCACAAAATATATTATAGCGGCCACGACAGAAACCACACATTAGGCACTGGGTTCGTTGTGAGAGGTTAGATGAGGCAACGGGCTATTGGATTCAATCCTATTAATGATCGCCTATGCTCCATCCGCATCAAGGGAACCTTCTACAATTACAAACTCTTCAGCTGTCATGTACCCACAGAGGCCTCAAGCGATGATGAGGACACCTTTTATGATACCGTGGAAAGGGCCTATGATGCATGCTCCACTTCCGACATCAAAATCCTACTAGGCGACTTCAATGCAAAGATTGGAAGAGAAGATGCATACAAACCCACAATTGGCTCATTCAGTTTGCATGAAGGAAGCAATGAAAATGGTAGGAGGGTCATCGAGTTCGGGGCATCGAGAAATCTGGTAGTTGGGAGAACTTTGTTCCCTGGGGGGGGGGAGATTTACAAGGCTACATGGAAATCACCCGATGTCACTAACCAGATTGACCATATCTTGATCAGCTCACGTCACAAATCCAACCTCCTTACTCCTTAGTAGCAGGACATTGTGACCCCAAAAATCAGCTGGTAACCTGGGAAAACCTGCATATTACCTTCCTGAGGTGTGACTAATGAGATTAGAGTGTACATGTGCACGACAATTCATATTTCATTCACTATTCATTTTTTTGGTTTATATCTTTTATATTTTCTTTTACAATTTCTTTTATATTTTCTTTTATACTTGGCATGCCAGAGTAAGAATTTAATTTGTAGAGTGATGGCCATTTTCCTTTTCTTTTTTTTTTGTAATAAGTTGTATATATTTTGTTAAGTTTGTATATAATATAATTTTGTATATTTATTGTCTGTAAATAGATCTGTACATAGAACACCCTTCTGCTTTTCTGTGTGTAATTATGCGAACCGCCCTAACTCCTGAGCCTAGCCCGGAGCCTTATTATCAGGTTTAATATCCCAGGTATGTTTCACAAAATATGTTCTTTTTTTTTCAATTAAGAAGAACTAAATATCAAGGCTAGAACATAGCCAGGCGCCCAACCATACCTAAGGGTTATATTAAATAAATGGCACCCATTGTGGGGCATAAATTTGCTTAAAGTCGAAGGAGAATTGGTTCTATTGTGTAGATTTATAAGAGGAAAAAGGAAAATACAAATAGTAGTTTCTTACATTTCTTATAAATAATATCACTTCATAGATAGGTTAATCTTGAACAAGTTGGATTTGATGTATTTATGGAATTTGTTTTAGTATTATAATAATCAAGTAAAACTGCATCTTTGTTACCTACATAATTTATGAATTACCTTAACTTGACTTAAGCCAACCAGAGAAATCTGAATAAACACCCACTTGTATTATTTAACTCCTAAGAAGTTATCTTTTTAGATTCTACTGTGATAGCTTATCTTTCTTAATTGCATGCTGGTGTATCTCAATGAATGGTTATCTTATTAAATACAATTTATTCCCTTTGAGATTACAAATTGTATGTCTTATCATTGAAATAATAGTAATTGCATTCTCATAAGTATTGTATTGATTGACTATATTTATTGATCTATAATATTTTGACTGTTTGGTTGTTATAATCGCTGTTACTTAATAATAATAGCTGGGATTAGCTCAGCTCATGCATGTTGATTGACTTCTAAATTATCATTGCTTAAATTAAATTGTATTGTTTATGACTTTCTACGCTTGCTTAATTTAGTGCATGAAGTATTTTTTTAGTTTAGTTTGTATTGCTTGTTTTACTTTGTTTTCTAGCAAGATTTCTATTGGTTTCTAGGTGCTATAAGTTGTAAAGGTTTCAGTTTCAGCTTCCAAAAGCACATCATTTTGTTCGTTTTATATTACTTCATGATTATTACCTTATTTATAATTTGAAATTTAGCAACTAGTAACTTAGTTCACTTTTCTATTAATAATGATAGGGCTGAAAAGACAGTCTCTTATAATCTGACTTCAGTTAAATTATAAATCCTAAACCGTGGGCTACCTTTCCACCAAAAGTCGACTCTATAGGCCCCTAGTAGTCGTGAAGGCTATCCTTTTTCTTCCCCTATATCCTAGGGATCTGCATCATTATCGTCTGCTAGATTTTCTTCATACCACTAGAATTTATGGTTAATGAGGAGGAGTCTAAACCAGGGAAACCGGGTAAGATCCCGCTAAACTGGATTTATCAATTAAAAAAAGAGGATCTCGTCGAACTTCTGAGAACACATGACTTAAATACGGAGGGTAGTGTTGAGTTACTGAGACAAACACTGAAGGAGTATGTTTTGAAGAATCCCTGTCGGTTTAAGAAACGAACAGAGACTTCTGGAGAAATGGCAGGAGATGAATCTACTCCTTCCGGTTCAGGAGCCTCAGCAGTGTCCCGCACTTACCCCATAGGTACTCAACCTTATTTTCCTCCTTTTTATATGAATCCATTATTGAAGGAAAAGTTTTGTAATCGGCCTCATACTATAAGTGCTGAAAATTTTTTGCTGAAAGTTATTGAACGGCGAAAAGCTTGGAAAATCAGCGATGAAGATCTCTTAGCGCACCTACCCGAGCTCTTAGAAGGTACTCCCTTAAATTGGTATCGTTTAGAACAGGACACTTGGAATAGTTGGACGGAATTTGAGCTTGCCTTTGGTAAAACATTTTTCCCTATCGATTACCAGGAAAGTCTTAGAAAAGAAATAGATAAGAGGACTCAAGGTGAAGAGGAAAAAATTTTAGACTATGTGATTTGCCGGAAAACTCTTTTTAAAAGGTTAAGTAAGCCATTGACAGAAAGGGAGCAACTAACTAAAGTCTTCGATAACTTACTACCTAGGTACCAATTGTATATACGTCCTTCTGGAGTTACATCGCTGTCTCAGATGGTTGAAATGGGGCAGCAATATGAGAAAATACAAGAGAGGACTAAAACGTTTCGATCACCTCCTTCCAAAGGCACTTGCTTAATTCCCGAAGCTGCTTATGTTCCTCCAGTGAAAAGTCTACCTACAGGAACCAAACCCAAAACACCAATTGCGCCCATCGAAACTACAAAACCTAATGAGGCGAAGCTCAAAAAGAAAAAATCTAAGACTCCGCCAGTCACTAACCTTTCGAAACCTGCAAAGCAAGAACTTCATGTTTTACAACCTACACCACTTTGTTGGAATTGTCTTGAAGAAGGGCATGCCTATCCTGAATGCAAGAAGCCTAGGGTCACAATCTTCTGCTATCACTGTGGTACTAGAGGTGTTACCCGAGTTAATTGCCCTACATGTAAGAAGCCGGGAAACTAAAAGCTGGTCAGGTTGAAGGAGTCTCCCCTGGCCATGTACCTACTCAGAATGACTCCAAATCAGAACTATCGTCGCATATTAAGGACAATTTGTCTCTAATGCATGTAGACGGGAGTCGATATTTCCTTTATCTGCAAATAGGTGACAAATACCTTCCATCATTAATAGATACAGGAGCCACGCAATCATATCTTGGATTAGAAGGATTATCTTTAGTGGAACAGATGGAGAGCTCTCGTATCAAAATAACACCTTATCAAGTTATTTTAGCCAATGGAATAGAAGAAACAGTTCAAGATGTTATTACCTTAACCACTAGCATCCAAGGAAATCGGAAGAAAGTTACCTTCTCTATTCTTCTGAATCTTTCAGTTCCTTCTCTTCTCGGCTTAGATACCTTAAAGGAGTGGGGTCTAGTAGTCAACACTTCTAATTCTACCTGGTGGCTAAATGACAGCCCTAGGAGTGTTTATACCTTTAATTCACTAGGGAAATCTCATCTGAACCAAGTCGGTCTTAAAACCATTGATCCAGAAGAAATGAAGATACTACAGGATTTTCTAGCTCAGGAGCATAAGAGCAGCCAATCAACCCCCGGAATAACTACCTTGACGGAACATGCCATCGATGTAGGCGATAACCTACCAATTAAACAGAGGGCGTACCCGGTATCTCCTGCAATACAGGAAGTAATTAATAAAGAGGTGGATCGGATGCTGGAGGAAGACATTATAGAACCTTCACACAGCCCATGGTCTAGCCCAGTAGTCATGGTTAAAAAGCCAAACGGTAATTATAGGTTCTGCGTCGATTTTCGCAGGGTAAACGCTTGCACCAAAAAAGATGCTTACCCATTACCGAACATGACCTCGCTACTAGACCAATTACGCTCATGTAGGTACCTTTCAAAAATTGACTTGGCACAAGCCTACCACCAAATCCCTTTAGCTCGGCAAAGTAGAGAGGTAACAGCATTCATTGTCTTGGGCAAAGGTTTATATCACTTTAAGAGGCTTCCCTTTGGGTTATGTGGCGCCCCCGCCACCTTTCAACGCCTTTTAGACATCATCATCTCGCCTGACTTAGCACCTGCCTGTTTCGCTTATTTAGATGATATTGTCATCGCCACCAATACCTTCGATGAACATCTCCGTTGTCTTAAAACTGTCTTTCAACGCTTAAGGAATGCTGGACTAAAGATCAACCATGAGAAATGTATGTTCGGCTGTACAGAAATTAAATATCTTGGCTTTTTAATTAATAGAAATGGACTACAGGTCGATCCCGACAAGATAGAACCATTGCTAAAACTACCTTCTCCAAAAGATTTGACCGAACTTCGTCGCTTTATAGGAATGTCCTCCTGGTACCGGCGTTTTATCTCTAACTTTTCAGACAGAATCCGCCCTTTGACTCAGCTTCTCAAGAAAGGTCAACAATGGTTATGGACTACAGAGCAAGAAGAGGCATTCCAAGAAATTAAATCACTTCTTATCTCACCGCCAATACTTACCAGGCCCGATTTCTCTCAACTTTTCTACCTTCAAACCGACGCCAGTGCTACTGGCCTAGGTGCTGTATTAACTCAGAACCTGGATGATAAGGAAGGAGTCATAGCCTACGCAAGTAGGGCTTTACATGGAGCAGAGTTAAACTACAGCGTCACTGAGAAAGAATGCTTGGCAGTATTATGGGCAATAAGAAAATTTCGTCCCTACCTGGAGGGTTATCATTTCAAGGTAATTTCTGACCATGCCAGCCTCAAATGGCTCAATAATCTTAAAAATCCCACAGGAAGATTAGCGAGATGGGCATTGGAACTACAAGGATATGACTTTGAAGTGTTATATCGGAAGGGTTTATCCCATTCCGTTCCAGATTTCTTTTCACGTGTTCCAAAAGAATGCCTAGAGGCTGACGAAGGAAATAATAAATCCCTACTAACCATTGATGCCACACCTCCAGTACAAGATCCGTGGTACCACCATAAATTATTAGAAGTTAGCCGCCGACCAGCTGAATTTCCGGATTGGAAGATATCTAATGGACACTTTTACCGCCATATCTTGGACGAAATAGAAGACGCTCTGGAAGATGACACCCATGCATGGAAACTCGTTGTCCCCGAAGAACAACAAGTTAACGTAATGCATGAGAATCATAATTCACCGGACGCAGGTCACATTGGCATGGAAAAAACTACTGCAAGAATAGCACGTTTATACTATTGGCCAGGAATGCGACGTGACATCACCAACTACATCAGGAAATGTAAAATCTGTCAGCTTACAAAGCCTGAGCAACGACCTCAAACGGGAAAGATGAATCTTCATCAATATACAAAGCCGTGGGATATCGTGGCTGCAGACATTCAAGGCCCATTTCCACGATCATCGAATGGATTCTGCTACCTTTTAGTATTTCAAGACACCTTTTCGAAATGGGTGGAGATACTTCCCATACGAACTGCGAACGCTGCTACGGTTGCTAAGTGCTTTAGGCAGTCTGTAGTATTCAGATGGGGCACACCAAGAATCCTTCACACCGACAACGGTACTCCTTTTGTTAATAAATTAATGCAGGACTTGGCAAAAACTTTTGGTATTCAATTATCTAATACTCCGACCTACTGGCCTCAAGCAAATCCAGTAGAAAGGACCAATCGTATATTAAAACTATGATTACTTCCTTTATTGAAGACAATCACCGAAAATGGGATGTATACATTCCAGAATTTACATTTGCTATAAATACCTCTCTTCATTCCTCTCTGGATTGTACCCCTGCGTATTTAAATATGGGTCGAGAATTATTACCTCCAAATACTCTATTTCGAAACGCAGACGCTAATGACCTCAGACCACTTCCTATCTCCACTTGGACCTCTCATCTCAAAAAATTAGCTGACCTTAGGTTACTGGTTGAAAAGAATCTTAGTAGAGCCAGTGAGAAACAATGTAAATATTACAATAGAAATAAGCGGGAATCCACTTTTAAAGAAGGTGATTTAGTTCTTCGGCGCACCCACACCTTGTCATCGGCAGCTGAAGCATTTTCTTCAAAACTGGCTCCGAAATTCGAGGGCCCATTCAAGATCTCTAAGAAAAAGTCTGCCAATGTTTTCTACTTGGAAGATGAAGCAGGCAATAGCGTAGGAACCAGCCATACGGCCCAGCTGAAGCCATACCACATCTAATTGGAATCAGCGTGAGAGTCTCACGCTTCCAAAGAGGGGGAAGTGTGACCCCAAAAATCAGCTGGTAACCTGGGAAAACCTGCATATTACCTTCCTGAGGTGTGACTAATGAGATTAGAGTGTACATGTGCACGACAATTCATATTTCATTCACTATTCATTTTTTTGGTTTATATCTTTTATATTTTCTTTTACAATTTCTTTTATATTTTCTTTTATACTTGGCATGCCAGAGTAAGAATTTAATTTGTAGAGTGATGACCATTTTCCTTTTCTTTTTTTTTCTATCTTTTGTACATAGTATTTATATATATCTAGTTTTTCTTTTTTTTTTGTAATAAGTTGTATATATATTGTTAAGTTTGTATATAATATAATTTTGTATATTTATTGTCTGTAAATAGATCTGTACATAGAACACCCTTCTGCTTTTCTGTGTGTAATTATGCGAACCGCCCTAACTCCTGAGCCTAGCCCGGAGCCTTATTATCAGGTTTAATATCCCAGGTATGTTTCACAAAATATGTTCTTTTTTTTTTCAATTAAGAAGAACTAAATATCAAGGCTAGAACATAGCCAGGCGCCCAACCATACCTAAGGGTTATAAGGGGAGCAAATGTTGACTTCGACCATTATCTTGTAATATCAAGAATTAGAGCCAGGATTGCCACCGTCAGGAGTCACAGGACAGAAAGGTCCAAAAGGTCATCAATCAAACATCAGAAAGCTGAAGGACCCAGAAAGCTGTCCAGCATTTCAACAGAAAACGGAAGAATTGGTCAGAGATGGGCTCAGAGTTGCTGACGTTGAAAGTGTACAGGATGTCTGGGATCAATTGGAAAAGGCCTTGGACGGCACAGCAGAACAAACCCTTGGAAAGGAGGCTCTTGAGGGTCGAGGTAAATGGTTCGACAAGGAGTGTAAGTTGGCCAATGATGCGAAGAATGAAGCGTACAGGAACATATTAAATGTTCAAAGTGATTCCCTTGAGCATTCAGACAGGCTTGGCATCCTTCTTCAACAGCAGCAGTGACCAAACTGAAAATATGAACTAAGGATCTTAAAACAAGAAAAAAATATTTCATACAAAGGTATGTTTGCAAAAAGCTTTGTTTAGGAGATAAATTTAGATAGAATACTAATATGACCTTGTCTCCCTAACTGCACATAAACCATGGACTTTATGATTAATACTGTTTGGAATAGAACATCAACAACAAATAATAATAAGAATAGAACTATCAATAACATTTATCAGTTTTTTTTTAGGCTTTTGCAGAGTACTCATTATGCCTTCCATTTATACTAATGCTGACTATGCCGATACTGGCCAGAAGCGGACCGAATGGATGCAGCGGACCGGGAAGGCTGGACGGCACCCGGGCGGATGGAGACCAGCCAAGAGGCCTAAAAGGTGCTGCCCCAACAGTAAGGTACACATCCGTGCACCGGGCAGCATAGCACCACAGAATAATTTTAATTTTATTTTTGTACCCACGAATTATACATTACCCCCCAAAAGTACTACTGTACAATAAGAAAGTTTTTTGAATCAAGTGTTGATTTTTGCCAGTGGTGGGCGTGCGTAAACCCAATGTACTATCCCACCACTGCCGAACCTCGTATGCCAAAAATGGCAGGTAGAGGGGAAAAAATAAAAAATAAAGTTATGGAAATATTATGTTTTAGTTCTCGAGTTTCAGCCCTTCTTTATCCTTGTCTCGAAACGTCGCTTAAAAGAAATTTAAAGAAGGACTAAAACTCGAGAACTAAAACATATATATATATATATATATATATATATATATATATATATATATATATATATATATATATATAATATTATAATATAATATTATAAATGTTTATAATATTCTAATATTATAAATGCGAAAGTTTGTATGTTTGTCTCTCTTTCATGCAAAAACTACTGAACGGATTTGGATGAAACTTTACAGTGATATAGGTTATACATCAGAATAATACATAGGCTACAGCAACGGCGGATTTAGGGAATTCAACAGACTGCTTTTAAGGTGTATGAAGACAGTTAGAACCTGGAAAAACAAGGTCACCTGTGGTCTAGTGTTAGCGTAACAAACTACTAAGCCCAAGATCGCGGGTTCGTATCCCGGCAGGTGACCCTAGGATTTTTTTAAGGGAGTAAAAAATCTTTAGTTATGCCGTCCTTCGGAAGGGACATTAAACGGGGGTCCCGAGCCTGTACGATGTCAGGTACTCGTTAAAAATCCCTATCCTAATTAAACCTGGATAGGCAAAATTTAGAGCTCCCAATGTAGTATCGTCCGATTAGCCATAGCAGCATAAAGTGACGTTAAATGAACAAACAAACAAACCTGGAAAAGCTGAAGGAAATTCATATTATGATAAAAACTAAATATGAAGGCATACCTCCTAAAGTATCTTACAACATTCAGACAAAAATAATCTTTAAAATTAGTAGTGAATAATAATTTCAAAAGAAAGAGAAAATAAATGCACTTTCACAGTACTTGTTCAGCCATAATCCAGAACTATATGAAGTAAGACACTTGGTAAGATCTAAGGTAAGATTAATGTTGAAAAAGCTAAAACTGATAAAAGATAGTGTACCAAATAGGACTCAAAAAGCAATGAACAAAGAAAAATTGCAAACTTGGTATAGTTTTTTCCTATTTTTTCGTTTTTCTAAAGCTTTATACCAAACAGGTGAAGCGTATAATAGAATTGGTAAGATAGCTCCCTCATCGATAGTTCTTAATGCTTTAGATCCTATTCCCCATCTTATTTTACTCCCTCTGGCTAACATACTTATTAGTCTTAAACATTTGCATTTAACATATTCAATATGAGCGCCCAATTTAAATTTGCAATCAATAATTACCCCAAAATATTTTAATACAGTTACTGTTTCTATTTTTTTCCTGTTTATACATAAATTAAATGGATTCTTATTTTGTTTTCTGGATATGTGTAATGCCTTACTTTTGCGACAATATAAATTATATTAATTTATATTATAAATTACATTAATTTATATTATAAATTATATTAATTTATATTATAAATTATATTAATTTATATTATAAATTAATCATATTAATGGGTTTGGGCAAACGGTATTTACTAAAAGAGTGCAAGTTACTCAGGGTTTTTATATGGATGACATAAAGAAAAGATATGCAAGAAATGAGCAAGGCTTGAGCTATTATTAATTAATTATAGGTAGTAACAAGATTCAAACGAGATGTCAATATGACCCTAAGTTTAGAAAAATGTCCAATAGTCAATTGCCTTAAGATACATAAAGGCAAACTCAAAGACTCGGAAAACATTGAGCTATCAAATAATGAAATCATAAACAATAGTTTTCAAGTTAATTTGAAGGCTTACCATATCAATATTAGTAATGATATCATCTGGATCAAAAGAAATCTCATCATCCGCCGCTGCTTGGTAGTCATATAGGGCTATGGCAGTGTACCCACTGTCGTCATCGGGCGAGCAATCCTGCGACTCTCCAGCCATCTTGTTCAACATTTCCTTTTCCTAATGAACAAACAAACTTATTTATTTATTGAATCTATAATCAATAGCACAAATGCCTACAATTTCTTTACAGATACAATAATAATGAGCTAAATGTTAGATCCTTTTTCTTCTCACCGACATGTAAAACCAACCTGACAAATTAATGATACCTCTTGGCCAAGTTTCTTATATTATATCACTTGGCTCAATGGAAATGGTCCACAACACTAACTTCTGACAAATTTCCAAATTACTATTCTATATTTCATATCATAACAAACTATGAAATATACCGTCTGCCTAATATTGTAATTGTAGTTTTCTAAGGACTAACACAGAATAATTTACATCCTTGCTACCACATATAATTAAAAAATGCCAATAATCAAGGGACCAAAAAAAGAAGTAACTTAAACTTCATTATTTTTTTAATTTATAAGATTTTATTTCAGAAAATAAAAAAACAAAACACGGAAAACATTGTACAACTAAACCCTGTGAAGGGTCTTGGCTTGAGAACAGAGTAGGTACAGTACTACTTCTAAGTAGGTACAGTACTACTTCTAAGTAGGTACAGTACTACTTCTAAGTAGGTACAGTACTACTTCTAAGTAGGTACAGTACTACTTCTAAGGAGGTACAGTACTACTTCTAAGTAGGTACAGTACTACTTCTAAGTAGGTACAGTACTACTTCTCAGTAGGTACAGTACTACTTCTAAGTAGGTACAGTACTACTTCTAAGTAGGTACAGTACTACTTCTAAGTAGGTACAGTACTACTTCTAAGTAGGTACAGTACTACTTCTAAGTAGGTACAGTACTACTTCTAAGTAGGTACAGTACTACTTCTAAGTAGGTACAGTACTACTTCTAAGTAGGTACAGTACTACTTCTAAGTAGGTACAGTACTACTTCTAAGTAGGTACAGTACTACTTCTAAGCCAATGTTAGTAAAGATAAGTGATTATTTAGGCAAGATGAAGCTCAACCATCTCCACTTCTAATACATATCACTTAGCTTTCATTTATTTTTATATCCAATATTGTCATGATAGTTGATGCTGTTTTGAATAATCCATTTTGAGATACAACTTAGATTTTTTTTAATGCTTCAAATAATTAACCTGATTATTACTAATGTTAAAAAAGGTGTGGTATTTTAGAGTGCTTCATTTTATTAAGCTTTTGTTTCAATACTTGTATTTGACATCCCTTCCATAAAATACATAAAAATCAATTGAATATAAATTCAGATTAAAACCTTGGCTTCATAATATTTGACAAGCTCGTTGGTTTCACCATTTTCATCATCTAAAAAACGTTTTGATGAATTGATAACTTGTTGCTGTAGTGGTGTTTCACTTATAATGAATTTCTCAATCCAATCTTCTAAAGATAAAGGCTTGTCATCCATCATTTCTGCAGCCATAAATTGATCTCTCTTTATAACCTTTCCCGTCTTCATTGTTCTTTGTTTAAATTTAAAAAAAAAAAATACACACAAAAAGTAATGAAACTAATAACAGATGGAATTCATACTTGATAAAAACTAATTATCCAATTTCAACAGCTGTCAAATTAACACTATTATTAAAAAGGTTATGTTGAGCTAATGAAATATATAATAATATCAGGTGGTCTTTCAGCTGGCAGTTCATAATAATTTAGTAATCTTTCAGTTGGCAGTTCATATATGCAATATTCGCTATTTATCATCCATTGTTTTTATCATTTCTTATCATAAAACATTTTAGGAAACTAGCAACTGGTTAGGTTAATAAGGTTATATTAATGAAAGGAGGGGAAGTAATGAAAGGAATGGGTTACCTCACAATTCAAAACTTCCTGGATTACAGTATCTATAAATAATTTGTAAACTGCCATGTCCTTGCGAAGTCTTATCATTTCCGCCCTCACCTGGCCGATGTTTTGCAATGTAAACATCTGCCGAGATCGTATATCACACAATTCCAAGTGCATGCAGTGCAGAACTTCTTCAAGCAAAGTAGTAACAGAATCTGTTTCCTTATATTCAGTAAAAAAAATATTTCATTATGACGACACATAGTCCCTTAATATGATTTACATTATATCATTTAGTCCCAAAATTTAACAAAAAAAAGTCACTATAGCTTCCTCACCTTATTTACTGTATAAATGAGGAAAGTGTGTGAATGTTTTTATTGCTTTTATAAAAAAAAAAAATTGTCCCTAAAAAATAATATTTAAAAAAATGGAAATCTCGCTAATTTAACAAAGTTCTCTAGATTGAAGAAAACTTCAAAAATAACAAAACATAAAAATGTGGAAGCACAATTGAAGTAGTATTTTAAATGAGCGTCTGAAATGATAAGAAAATGTATGTTTCTGTTTTGAGTAATAAAAAATTTAAAATAATAAGAACTGTTATCCAAATGAACATGAGCAAAATAATTTACTACGTATGTACAAAGTTTGAAAGGCAGATATCTCAGTCAAATAATACTGATATGGAGATCATATTTAATTTTTTCATTTTAAAGAAAATTTAAATATACTTCGAATGAAATGAATTTGTAGTGATTCATAATAAATTCCTGCTTTTTCATGTGGATGTGCTAAATAAATATGAAAGTTATAAGTGTTTTGAGAATAAGATATTGGAATGTTTCATCAACACCACTGATAATTAATTAATTATAATTAGTCGTTTTGGAGGAACATTCAATTCAGTCTCAATTTCTATATAAAAAGAAACATGAATTTCAAATTACATATAGACTTTTGAACTAGCATCCTTAATAACATTCTTTTTTAATTTTTCAGCCAAACTTGACATGCTATTTTCAAAACATATACTGGAAAAAAATGATGTCTCATCACTCATCACATTTTTAAATAAAAGTTTCAAAATAACAGTAAAAATAAAATAAAATGTAGATATCGCAGTTTATGAATTCCAATATACAAAAAGGTGAAATGAATCTTATTTATTCATTATCAATGCTTATTAGTACGTTGAAATAAATTATTACACCTTCAACCAATTTCTAGATATTTACCAGATTAACAATCAACCATTTCAACGCCAATGGTACGTGTAGGTTCAGTTTCATTTTAAACTTGTTTCTCAGTTTGAGTCATTAAATATGCTGCAAAGAAAAAAAGAAATCTTAACACTTACCGACTGGGATGGTAAATGTTTGACAGCCTCGCCAGCGGCATCAGGAGGCTCACTGGTCGTCTGCACAACAGGACAGAGGTTAGGTTCTCCTTCTTGCTGGAATCAATTAATTACTAGTCAAAGGAATATAGTGTCTCTATATCTAGATTTTTTATTTATTTATTTCAGCTTAAAAATACAGACAATGGGAAATTACTAAATTATTAAAAATTAATTAATATAGTAAATATTAAAATTAAAATACATAAGTATTAAGGTATGTGAATGGTGGAAAATTTAATAAACATTTCTCCCTATCTATGAGAAATTTATTGACCTCCATCGGACCATTCTCTTCCACATATATTATCTTTTCCTTCTTCCTCTAACTCCTGTGCTCGGTCCATCGAGCCCATTGGTCTCTGTCCCTTGCAAATCTTCTCATCTCCGGAGTGGTGAGTCCTCTTGCAGCACCCAGTTTCCCAATGTAGTCGGAGTACATACATCTGGGTCTACCATGAGGGCTTCTTTCCGGTCTAGCTTCAAAGAACCACCTGGCCATTCGGGTATCACTCATTCTGCAGACATGCCCAAACCATTTCAATTGCCGCTCTTCCAGGATGTCCCGCACTGATCTTACTTCCAAATCCTCACGAATCCTGTCATTTCTTATACAGTCCCTCCTGGTCCTGCCAACTATCCTTTGGAGGAATCTCATTTCAGCCGCTGCCATCCTGTTTGCGTGTTTATCGAGGGTTGTCCAACTTTCAGCTCCGTACAAAAGCACCGGAAGGAAAACTGATTTAAATATCCTAATTTTGGCATCTATGCTTACTTCATGATTTCCGACGATAGTTTTGGATTGGATTGGATTGGTAGTACAGTCCATTGGCCTCCACCACCCGATTTAGAACCTCCTGGTTTATTTTACCATCTTTGCTCATGACTGTCCCTAGATGCGTGTAGGTGTCTGCTATTTCTAGGGGTTCGCCATGACATAATATCCTTGGCTCCAGGTTTTCCCTTTCAACACACATAATTTTGCTTTTATCTGGATTTATGTGCAATCCTCTTAGCTGGAGTTCCTCATATATAATCAATATAAGGTCAACTATTATCATTCAAAATATAGTTTTGTATTTTATAATGAAATTTCCATCGAGCTATAAGTTTCTTTAACCAACCTTATTATAAATAAAGACATTATTATTATTATTATTATTATTATTATTATTATTAAGTAAATGGTTTCAATTTTAGTATATCAAGAAAATATATCAGAAAAAAGAAATTAAAACTGAAATAATAGTAAGTGTTAAACAACTAGTTATGATATTAGAACAAACTTGGGATAAAAATCATAGTATTCTGTCAAGTCTAAACATAGACCCAGTGATAAGCATCTAGTAGTCATCAAAAAGAAACAAAAAGTTAAATATTCCAATTAAGGTATGTACAAAATTTGATCTATAATTAATACCAATGATTGATTGAATTCCTCAGGGGGTACAGTCAAAGATAACACAAAATATCAATTAGAATTATTCTTATTGATAATAGTTTAATGCCTTTAGAATTATTCTTATTGACTTGTCAAACTAACACCAATGAAAAATCAATAAAAATAAATTTTCCGACATTTATTTTAAATTTAAGTCAGAGTTAAAGCTGGTACTTGAGGCAAAAAGGGTCGTGATCTGACTGGAAGGAAGATGAACCTTGAACGTAGGGATCTCTAATTTCCTGTAGCCTGACTAGATTTGGGGTGGAGCCAGATGGTAGACGAGTTGATTATAGAGCCAACCAAGTATGAAACGTAATTTTTTTTTTCTTTTTATAGCGCTTCAATGACAAAACAGATGGGATGGTGAAAATTGTTTTAAATCATAGTTATTATTTTTGTTGATGGTCAATGTTAAGTTTTAAATTGTAGTTATTGTTTTATTAATGCCTTTAGAATTATTCTTATTGATAATAGTTTAATGCCTTTAGAATTATTCTTATTGATAATAGTTTAGTGTAAATTCTGATTCTGAGTTCCAGTCAGTTCTTAAATTTATTATACATATAAATACAATAATATTAAAAATAATATAATAATAATAATATTAAAATTTATTAACACGATCTAAACCAGAAGAAATCAACAAATTCTTTTATAATATTAAAAATGTTTTGAGATTTTTAAGAGTTGTATCAAAATTATACTTACACATTAAAATTTTTAAAAATATGTTGAAAATTTGTATAGATTTTTTTTTTATTGAGGTGTAAAATGTTTTCCTAGTCACTATGTGTAAAATTGAATCATCTCTTGTATTTTAAAATTATATGGTAACAATGTTTATAACTAGGGATTGGATTCATATGTATTTACATATTTTTTTCCAGGCAATTTACAGACTTTTTCAACTAGAAGTGTTCATACTGACAGTTTGAGCCTACCTTTATTTCAAATATTTCCACATATTTGGATGTTATTGCATATTTATACATATTTGATCAAAATAAACACATATTTAATCAAAATATTTTCATAATTTTGAGGTGGTTGACAGGAACTGTGAACCACAGACTATAGGGCTGTGAATCACAGTGGGTACAATGGTTGCTGTAATAAAAAGAGAATGCTTCTAAACAGTGACTGGCACTTGTTAGTGAAGCATCGTTGTCTTTTCTTTCAGCTTGTTCGTTGAAGTGTCCAATCATTCATTTCGTTCGGTCACTTAGTGTATTCTTTTTTTCAGTGAAATGCCACGAACATCAGCCTCAAACAGACAGCTGGTTGCTAAATATCTTTGCGAGTTTCCAGCAGAACTTTTTCGAAGTGATGTAGACATTTTGTACTGCACAGCTTGTGAAAAGTGCGTTTCTTGCTCTCAGCGTTCCCAAGTCACCCAACATATTACCACCGGATCGCACAAAGAGAATAAAAACAGAAAGAAAGAAAGGACGTACTATCAAGCCTTCCTTACATCTCCATCATCAAGTAAGTCTACTCTGAGTACAGATCTATGTCGGGCTTTGGTCAGAGCAGATATCTCTTTCCACAAACTTAATAATCCTCATTCCAAAGGATTCTTAGAGACCTACATTGGGAAAAAAATGCCTGACGAGAGCACTCTGCGGAAAACTACATGGAAGATATCTATAAAGATACACTAGCCAAGAATCGGGAACATATCAGAATTGGACCAATTTGGGTGTCAATTGATGAAACCACTGATGTTGAGGGCAGGTATATTGCCAATGCAGTTATTGGTAAACCTGACAGTGATGTGGATTCAAAGCCATTCCTTTTGAACTCTGAAGGTCTCGAAAAATGCAACCATTCCACCATTTCACGATTCTTCGGTGCCTCGATGCATATCCTATGGCCCAGTGGAGTTTTGAACAATAAAGTTCTGTTGTTCTCTCTGATCCTGCTCCAAACATGGACAAGGCTGGGCAATCTGTTCAGGTATTTTATCCCAAGATAATTAATGTGACGTGTACTGCTCGAGTAGCAGAAACTGCCCGATCATTATTCAGTGATGTAGATTCCTTAATCTCCTCAGTTAAAAAAGTGTTCTTAAAAACACCCAGTCGCATTCAAATGCTAAAAGACTCTATCCAAACTTGTGCCTTCCACCAGAACCAATATTGACAAGATGGGGTACTTGGCTGGAAGCAGCTCAGTATTACTGCGAGAACTACAATAAAATCAAGAATGTTCTTTCACATCTCGAAGACGAAGCAGTAGCGATAAATACAGCCAAGTCTTTATTCGAGAAACCTAATTAAAAGAACGATCTTGCTTTCATTTTTAACAATTGCATATTTCTCGCACAAGCCACTACCCAACTTGAGTCCCAAAATGTTCCACTGACAGAAAACGTGGCTAACGTTAAAAAGGCCATCGAAAAGGTGGAAGGAATACCTGGGAGTAAGGGAGATCTGATCAGATCAAAACTGGCAGAAGTACTGAGCAAGAACAAAGGGCAAGAGACCATCTGCCAAATTTCCGATATTATCAGCGGAACAGAAATAACCTCTGAATATCGTGTGCTCTTTACTCCCAATGAGATGACTTCTTTCAGCAAGACACCTATAACATCTGTAGATGTTAAACGATCTTTTAGTCTATACAATCCCGTCCTACGCACAGATCGTCATAGCTTTACGTTCCAACTTATGAAATTCCATGTAGTTGCAAACAATTTCGAAGAGTGAAGTTTTCAAAATTGAAAATTTAACATATCTTTTATTATTAAAAATTTTTAAAATGTTCTATTGCTGTATATATCATTATAACTTGTAAAAAAAAATTTCTTTTGTTCCTAATAATTACTATAAGTTGTAAAAATGTTCTTTAGTTCCTAATCTTACTAATATTATAAATGTGAAAGTTTGTATGTTTGTCTCTCTTTCACGCAAAAACTACTGAACGGATTTGGATGAAACTTTACAGTAATATAGGTTATACATCAGAATGACACATAGGCTATAGCAAGCACGGATTTAGGAGGGGCGCACGGGGGCACGTGCCCCCTCCCCCCGACAGTTTTTTTAGGTACTGTGGAGAATCCATTATAGTACATGATTAAAGGCAAATCACATTATAATAGTTGTTAAAATAACAGAAAAAACATGAATGAAACTATTGTTTTGATATCCTACTAATATTATAAATGCGAAAGTTTGTATGTTTGTCTCTCTTTCACGCAAAAACTAATAAACGGATTTGGATGAAACATTACAGTAATATTGGTTATCTATCAGAATAACACATAGGCTACAGCAAGGGGGGATTTAAGGAGGGGGCACTGGGGCACTTGTTTTAGGTACTGTGGAGAATCCATTATAGTACATAATTAAAGGCAAATCAGGAACTTAGCATTTTGAAATTTGCAGATAGGCTCTTTGTATAATTTAATAAAGAAATTTGGATAATACTACCCCCCAAGGGTCTCTCCCTAGATATAATAGGGGTTCAAAGACTGTATGGAATCCATGAGTATGTAACGAATGTCAGTTTTGACGCTAGACATCTGAAATTTTGGATGTACCAGTAACTGATAGTTAAAAAAAAAAAATAAATTTATTTAAAATGATCTGTCTCGAAACATTATGTGGCAGACCAAATTCCAGGCGAGCGAAGCCGTAGGAAAAAGCTAGTATTATAAATGTGAAAGTTTGTATGTTTGTCTCTCTTTCACGCAAAAACTACTGAACGGATTTGGATGAAACTTTACAGTAATATAGGTTATACATCAGAATAACACATAGGTCAAAGCAAGCGCGGATTATTTAAGGGGGGGCCTGCACGGGGGCATGTGTCCCCCCTTCGACAATTTTTTAGGTACTGTGGAGAATCCATTATAATACATAATTAAAGGCAAATCACAGGATCATAGTTGTTAAAATACCAGAAAGAACATGAATGAAACTATTTATTTTTTTTATATCCTACTAATCTTACTAATACTATAAATGTGAAAGTTTGAGTTTGTATTTTTGTCTCTCTTTCACGCAAAGAGTGCATTTCATTAAGAAAGAAATTTGGATAATTTCACCCCAAGGGTTTCCCCTTTAATATAATAGGGGTACACAGGTTAGTGAAATAATTAAATTATTTATTTAAAATGATCTTTCACGAAACTTTATGTGGCAGACCAAATTACACGCGAGCGAAGCTGCTGGCATAAGCTAGTAATATTATAAATTGTAAAAATGTTCTTTTGTTGTATTTATCATTATAACTTGTAAAAAAAATTTCTTTTGTTCCTAATAATTATTATAAGTTGTAAAAATGTTCTTTTCTTGTATAAATCATCATAAATTGTAAAAAAATAATTATATTTTCATCGAAAAATGTCCATTTTACTTAAATATTTCTGAAAATATTTTAAAAAATTAAATATTTACCACATATTTGATGAAAATTAAAAACATAAAAATCCGATCCCTATTTATAACCTTAATAATATATATAGATTTGATTTGTAGCATAGTAATATATCGAGTTTTAAATGGCTTTTGCTGAGCTATTCAACTGAAGATCCAGGGTTTTAGACTGGCTGTGGAAAATGAGTTGTATATTCTGTTATCAGTCATGTTAACAGGAGGCATGGATCAACCCAAGGGGATCAGGTTATATATTCTGTTATCAGTCATGTTAACAGGAGGCATGGATCAACCCATGGGGATCAGGTTATATATTCTGTTATCAGTCATGTTAACAGGAGGCATGGATCAACCCATGGGGATCAGGTTATATATTCTGTTATCAGTCATGTTAACAGGAGGCATGGATCAACCCATGGGGATCAGGTTATATATTCTGTTATCAGTCATGTTAACAGGAGGCATGGATCAACCCATGGGGATCAGGTTATATATTCTGTTATCAGTCATGTTAACAGGAGGCATGGATCAACCCATGGGGATCAGGTTATATATTCTGTTATCAGTCATGTTAACAGGAGGCATGGATCAACCCATGGGGATCAGCAGACCCTCGGGACTAGCTCGCTCTCTATTCATCACCTTCAACAAATCGCCTCGCTCAAGATCTGTTGGCTTAGAAATGGTACAGTAATAAAAAATATTTTACAATATTAATAAAAATAAAACAACAATCATAAATTACTGTCTTACATATAAAAGAAATTTCGTTGATTGAACTCAATTTTTCCCACTTTAAAAAAATGACAATAAGAAAAAACACCTTTCCTAGAGGTTGATATTAATTATGGTTTTATATTAATTATGGTAGTATAAAATTTAAAAATAGAAGAGATAATTCATTTTTACATTTATATAAATTCCCTCACCCTGATCCCTCAACTAACCAAGAGTTGTGGGCATCCTGGGCCACATCCATCGGCTAGAGATATGGAGCTTTTTTTTTTATGGTTACGTCACCCACAGGAAAATTTCACCTTACTCGTTAATATGAGTGAACATAATAATTAAAACACTAAAAATCCGAAAGAGTCCAAAAAAATCTGAGTCTAAAACAAAATAACTATAACAGATTAACAATAAATTCCAGAAATATCAGGTTCGGATGCAAAACAATATTATTTACTCTAAGAGAATCCAAAGATAAAATAGTAAGATAAAACAAGGTCCTTATGACAGGTCACAGGGCGGCAGATGCGTCATTGTGACACGATGTGACATTTGCGCAGGTTGCTTACTAAACTGTTAGGTTGTACACATGGGTAACCTTAACCACCAATGAATGAATAGCCCACTTCTACAACAGATATAATTATTCTTGTATAATTGTTGTTACTTGCAACCAAATCGACAGACGAAACACATAATTACAACTGTAGATACTGCAGGTATCTATTAACTTTTTATAACAGTAGGACCTCGATAATCCGAACTAATTGGGACCGGGGGTGGTTCGGACTATCAAATAGTTCGGATTACCAAACAAAGTGCTTTCCAGGCATAGTAGCATGCAAAAAATGAACACTGACATACTAGTTCCCATAAAATAAGAAGCACGTTGTATTGTTTAAGGTAAATAGTTTCTTTTATGAAATACTACTGTGCTACAGTAAGGTAACTATATTTTAATATTGCACATGAATTTCACAATATTTTACATATGTAGTATACAATCTTATACACATAAAGAAAGTACAGTACTGTACACACAAAAAAATTATACTGTACAGAAAGATAAAAAAAAATTAAAGAAAACAAAAAACTAAACATTTGGAAAATAGTCACTCATTTTTTTCTGAACTAAGGTTGAAGAACGTTTTTTGGCCGCTAAATCACGGATATTCTTTAGCATGATCAACTGAGGTAAACAGCATTCAGGTTGTTTTTCGTACCTGTTCATTGCCGTTTCAAGAGCACTGAACGCATCGGCATGGGATGGGCCCGAATCAATAACGTCTTCATCATCACTGCTGTCTTATAATTCGTTGACTTCCGTGACAAGAGACAGGATCTCGTTTTCATTATAGATTTGGTAACCATGCTCATTAATATCACTGTTGAGCCACTCTGTTGCATCAGCCAGGTCACACTCTTCAAAGCCAGGAATTACATTACAAAGATCGGCGATTTCTGCAAGAAGCTCAGGTTCAAATCCCTCGTTATTTTCGTCCTCATTGATAGCTGGCCTAGGCCAAAGTTTGTTCCAAACTTTCATTGGATTTCCCTCAGTTAGACTTTTCCAGGAATCCTCCAACATGTAGCAGTAGTCTTTAATATTTAATTTGTTTGTAAGCTCAATCACACTTTCTTCATTTCGGTCTGCTAGAAGTAGCCGTCGAAGCACTTCTTTCCTGTAAATCTGTTTCATTTTGGCAATTACGCCCTGACCCATTGGCTGGAGGAGGGCTGTCACATTTGGTGGGAGAAACATGACAGTAAAGTTGTTGTCAATGCTGTTCAAGCAGTCAATATCAGAATGTGTGGGGGCATTGTCAATAATCAATGGCTTTCTCTGAATTTCTTAACCTCTGGTATGAAAGTGTTAGAGTACCAATCGAGAAAAATATCAGACGTCATCCATGAACTCTTTTGTGCCTTATAAACAATAGGAAGGCATGTCACATTGTTAAAGCAACGAGGTTTTTTGCTTTTACCAATCAGCAGTAAAGGAAGAGGATGCGTGCCGCTTGCATTGGCACAAACCATAGCTGTCATCCTGTCTTTGTAGCCAGGAGCAAGAGTTTCATTACGTGATGCAAGACATTTTCTCAGCAAGGAGCGCCAATTTATCCCAGTTTCGTCAGTAATATAACGTCTCGTTATAAACATCATCCGTTGACAATTGCTTATCAAGGGTAATGTTTTTAGAAACGATACTGCAGCAGCAGAATCACCAGATAGCATTTCCCCTTGAACATCAAGCTGTCTTATTCCGTGCCGTTGTTTGAAGTTAGCCAGCCACCCACTGCTGGCCTTGAAATCAGGAGGCCCATTAAGTTGTTTATTAAAATCTAGACCCTTTTCACAAAGAAGCGGGCCTGATATTGGTTCACCTAAGCTCCTTCTTTGTGTAAAACATAAATATAGGCATATATATTCCTCAAGAGCCATATTATGCGCTAATTTTAATGTCTTTCTGTTTTTAGGTCCCTCATTGCTATCTTGTTGAGATGCATATTTCAAAATAGCATCTTGTTTAGACTTTATGTCCGTAATTGTAGACTTACCGTCACCGGAACTCTCGGGCTAATGCAGTTCCGCTTTCACTGAAGTTTTACCTCTATGTTCAGTGTCTTGTATTTTCTTTTAAACGACGCTTGTGAAGCCATTTTACTTGAAATTACAGTACACAAGTAATGTTTCACTGATCATTAAACAGTGAATTTCGAAAATAAAACCCAAAATAGGCACAATAACAACACTCCCCCTTCCCTCCCTCAGTTTGTGCTTACGATTCTGATTATTTTTATTTTTCCCAAAACGGCGTTCGGATTATCGAGCGTTCGGATTACAAAGGTTCGGATTATCGAGGTTCTTCTGTAAATTAAATTTTATCAATCCAATTTCCCTATAAGATTGAATATGAGTAGTATAACCATAAAAAAAATGGTTTGAAAAACGTAACTGAGTTATCAATAAAAATTAGCAAAACATAAAAAGAGATTTTATGTAGTTATTAGAATGCAAATGAAAAATTCCAAAAAACATATCCTCAAGTCTCTAAAATACTGGAAAATAACTAACAAGGTAGTTTATTAGTATTTATTAGCTGGAATTTTTAGTTATTTTATAGTATTTTAGAGGCAAGGCTTTGTTATTTTTGAGTTTTCAAAGTGCATTCTAATATTTGACTTATTTTGTAATTTTATACCATATTATTAGTAATATTATGTGATTTTTAATTTTGTACCATAATTATAAAACTTGTAAAATCCATAAGAGCAACAATAGGACTATTACGGAGATTTGTAATAAGGCTGACAATCTTTTACAAAAAAATGGGCTTTACCGAAAGTATGAAAAATTTACACCAATAACCTATGCATCATCTTTCAATAAATCATCGAAGAGGATAGTTGAGAAAATTGTATAAACATTTTAACTTAAAACCGAACAATGACTAGACCAAACAGACACTGCATGTTTGCCATCAATTACAACTTCTCTCTATAAATTGTACTAGAACAAAAAATTTAAATTTATGTAAGTCACCAAAAAAATCAACAAGAGCATATTATGGAACTGGTTCATTCCTTTGGTCACCATACCAATAAACTAGATCATATTATGGAACTAGTTCATTCCTTTGGTCACCATACCAATAAACTAGATCATATTATGGAACTGGTTCATTCCTTTGGTCACCATACCAATAAACTAGATCATATTATGGAACTGGTTCATTCCTTTGGTCACCATACCAATAAACTAGATCATATTATGGAACTGGTTCATTCCTTTGGTCACCATACCAATAAACTAGATCATATTATGAAACTGGTTCATTCCTTTGGTCACCATACCAATAAACTAGATCATATTATGGAACTGGTTCATTCCTTTGGTCACCATACCAATAAACTAGATCATATTATGGAACTACTTCATTCCTTTGGTCACCATACCAATAAACTAGATCATATTATGGAACTAGTTCATTCCTTTGGTCACCATACCAATGAACTAGATCATACTATGGAACTGGTTCATTCCTTTGGTCACCATACCAATAAACTAGATCATACTATGGAACTAGTTCATTCCTTTGGTCACCATACCAATAAACTAGATCATATTATGGAACTGGTTCATTCCTTTGGTCACCATACCAATAAACTAGATCATATTATGGAACTGGTTCATTCCTTTGGTCACCATACCAATAAACTAGATCATATTATGGAACTGGTTCATTCCTTTGGTCACCATACCAATAAACTAGATCATATTATGGAACTGGTTCATTCCTTTGGTCACCATACCAATAAACTAGATCATATTATGGAACTCGTTCATTCCTTTGGTCACCATACCAATAAACTAGATCATATTATGGAACTAGTTCATTCCTTTGGTCACCATACCAATAAACTAGATCATATTATGGAACTAGTTCATTCCTTTGGTCACCATACCAATGAACTAGATCATATTATGGAACTAGTTCATTCCTTTGGTCACCATACCAATGAACTAGATCATATTATGGAACTAGTTCATTCCTGTGGGTCACCATACCAATGAACTAGATCATATTATGGAACTAGTTCATTCCTGTGGGTCACCATACCAATAAACTAGATCATATTATGGAACTAGTTCATTCCTTTGGTCACCATACCAATAAACTAGATCATATTATGGAACTGGTTCATTCCTTTGGTCACCATACCAATAAACTAGATCATATTATGGAACTGGTTCATTCCTTTGGTCACCATACCAATAAACTAGATCATATTATGGAACTGGTTCATTCCTTTGGTCACCATACCAATAAACTAGATCATATTATGGAACTGGTTCATTCCTTTGGTCACCATACCAATAAACTAGATCATATTATGGAACTAGTTCATTCCTTTGGTCACCATACCAATAAACTAGATCATATTATGGAACTAGTTCATTCCTTTGGTCACCATACCAATAAACTAGATCATATTATGGAACTAGTTCATTCCTTTGGTCACCATACCAATGAACTAGATCATACTATGGAACTGGTTCATTCCTTTGGTCACCATACCAATAAACTAGATCATACTATGGAACTAGTTCATTCCTTTGGTCACCATACCAATAAACTAGATCATATTATGGAACTGGTTCATTCCTTTGGTCACCATACCAATAAACTAGATCATATTATGGAACTGGTTCATTCCTTTGGTCACCATACCAATAAACTAGATCATATTATGGAACTGGTTCATTCCTTTGGTCACCATACCAATAAACTAGATCATATTATGGAACTGGTTCATTCCTTTGGTCACCATACCAATAAACTAGATCATATTATGGAACTCGTTCATTCCTTTGGTCACCATACCAATAAACTAGATCATATTATGGAACTAGTTCATTCCTTTGGTCACCATACCAATAAACTAGATCATATTATGGAACTAGTTCATTCCTTTGGTCACCATACCAATGAACTAGATCATATTATGGAACTAGTTCATTCCTTTGGTCACCATACCAATGAACTAGATCATATTATGGAACTAGTTCATTCCTGTGGGTCACCATACCAATGAACTAGATCATATTATGGAACTAGTTCATTCCTGTGGGTCACCATACCAATAAACTAGATCATATTATGGAACTAGTTCATTCCTTTGGTCACCATACCAATAAACTAGATCATATTATGGAACTGGTTCATTCCTTTGGTCACCATACCAATAAACTAGATCATATTATGGAACTGGTTCATTCCTTTGGTCACCATACCAATAAACTAGATCATATTATGGAACTGGTTCATTCCTTTGGTCACCATACCAATAAACTAGATCATATTATGGAACTGGTTCATTCCTTTGGTCACCATACCAATAAACTAGATCATATTATGGAACTAGTTCATTCCTTTGGTCACCATACCAATAAACTAGATCATATTATGGAACTAGTTCATTCCTTTGGTCACCATACCAATAAACTAGATCATATTATGGAACTAGTTCATTCCTTTGGTCACCATACCAATGAACTAGATCATACTATGGAACTGGTTCATTCCTTTGGTCACCATACCAATAAACTAGATCATACTATGGAACTGGTTCATTCCTTTGGTCACCATACCAATAAACTAGATCATATTATGGAACTGGTTCATTCCTTTGGTCACCATACCAATAAACTAGATCATATTATGGAACTGGTTCTTTCCTTTGGTCACCATACCAATAAACTAGATCATATTATGGAACTGGTTCATTCCTTTGGTGACCATACCAATAAACTAGATCATATTATGGAACTAGTTCATTCCTTTGGTCACCATACCAATAAACTAGATCATATTATGGAACTGGTTCATTCCTTTGGTCACCATACCAATAAACTAGATCATATTATGGAACTGGTTCATTCCTTTGGTCACCATACCAATAAACTAGATCATATTATGGAACTGGTTCATTCCTTTGGTCACCATACCAATAAACTAGATCATATTATGGAACTGGTTCATTCCTTTGGTCACCATACCAATAAACTAGATCATATTATGGAACTGGTTCATTCCTTTGGTCACCATACCAATAAACTAGATCATATTATGAAACTGGTTCATTCCTTTGGTCACCATACCAATAAACTAGATCATATTATGGAACTGGTTCATTCCTTTGGTCACCATACCAATGAACTAGATCATACTATGGAACTGGTTCATTCCTTTGGTCACCATACCAATAAACTAGATCATATTATGGAACTGGTTCATTCCTTTGGTCACCATACCAATAAACTAGATCATATTATGGAACTGGTTCATTCCTTTGGTCACCATACCAATAAACTAGATCATATTATGGAACTGGTTCATTCCTTTGGTCACCATACCAATAAACTAGATCATATTATGGAACTGGTTCATTCCTTTGGTCACCATACCAATGAACTAGATCATACTATGGAACTGGTTCATTCCTTTGGTCACCATACCAATAAACTAGATCATATTATGGAACTGGTTCATTCCTTTGGTCACCATACCAATAAACTAGATCATATTATGGAACTGGTTCATTCCTTTGGTCACCATACCAATAAACTAGATCATATTATGGAACTGGTTCATTCCTTTGGTGACCATACCAATAAACTAGATCATATTATGGAACTAGTTCATTCCTTTGGTCACCATACCAATAAACTAGATCATATTATGGAACTAGTTCATTCCTTTGGTCACCATACCAATAAACTAGATCATATTATGGAACTAGTTCATTCCTTTGGTCACCATACCAATGAACTAGATCATATTATGGAACTAGTTCATTCCTTTGGTCACCATACCAATGAACTAGATCATATTATGGAACTAGTTCATTCCTTTGGTCACCATACCAATGAACTAGATCATATTATGGAACTAGTTCATTCCTGTGGGTCACCATACCAATGAACTAGATCATATTATGGAACTAGTTCATTCCTGTGGGTCACCATACCAATGAACTAGATCATATTATGGAACTAGTTCATTACTGTGGGTCACCATACCAATAAACTAGATCATATTACGAAACTAGTTGATTGCTTTGTCATCAAGCTAATATTATTTTAATTTTCTTTCTGTTTTCAATTTAAAAATTAAATAATAATTTTATCTATGTCAGTACAAATTATTTTTTATTAAATCAACTAAATTAACATTATTTATATTCCTATTACGTACACGTTTTTTCTTCTGGTCAGACGCTTCTGGTTTCAATTTAATGGAATGCAATGAAACTTCCCTTTTTGCTTGCTACACAGACAATATCAGCAAGATCATTCTTCTAGTCAATGTTCAAAAAGAAAAAAAATATTTATAAAATTACTTTTTTTTTTAATTATCTCCATTGTGAGTATTAATACACAGGGTGTAAATATAAATGTTATAAATTGTCAATTTTAAATTTAGACAAGTGTGTTATTTAATACAATTCACTAAAAGACTATTTTTGACTGTTAGAGCAATGTTATAACAACAATATAGTCTCGAAATGTCGCCATAAGGAAGTTTAACATATATACCGAATTGATTGGATAGATAAAAATAAATGCAAACACTATATCTCATACTATTAATTAAAATTTTTATTTTTATTATTTTTGTATTTGAAGGTCACGCTTAGAGTGGCTCTAGGCTGAGACTGAAAGAACTGGAAAAGCAAATGATTTTTATTATCAACTAATAACTTGATAAATAATAAATTGAATAACACTTAAGACCCATCGTAAAAGTAGCATTTCCTCAACATTTTAGAGAAAAATCTTTAAAGAATTTCCTAACGTGTGTGACAACTTTCTTGATTGTTAGGATAACAAGAACATCAATATTATTTGACCTTGGGCGATTTTCTCATGGGCATCACTTGAAAGGTCGATAATCAGTCATTTATAATCAAGTCATCCTTGAAAGGTCGATAATAAATCATCCTTGAGGGAAATCCATGGATTATAGCAAAATAAATAATTGATCAAGATGAAAAAAATACAAAAATTATGAATTTTAATTGATGATTTTAATGTTTTGTTAATGTTTAATAGCTACTTCTCACTGACTAAACCCTTTATCCTTTAGTTTCTAAAAAAATTATTATTTAAAAAAGATTGTTAATATTTTGTAGAGATTGTAAGGATCATAACACTATTTTTTCTTGAGGAGTAACACACTTCATTTATTATGAAGATAAAACAAAGTAACTTATTGTACAAAATAAAAAATCTTTTACTTACAGTGGTATACAATAATAAACGATTTCTATCTGTTAAACCATATGTGCGTACTTTATCTTATTGTTCAAATACATTTTGATTTATCGATGATTGATGTTCGATGTCGCTACAAGATATTACAGCAAATTATTTTATATAACAAATTGGTACATAATTATACAAGTTAATAATAATTATTAATATTGTGATAGGAAGACGATTAAAGCTTATAACTGTTGGTTAATGAAGTAGATTATATTTATCAGTTGGGATGATGTGTTAACAATATCCTGCCATAGGTTTGGACTGAACCCAGATCTCGACCGTGGGTGACCTGCAGATTAGTAACTCAACCCCATACACATTGTGCCATCCTGCTCTCATCTATATAACAGGGTAACAGCAGGTGTCTTTCCTGGAACGATGCATAAGCTGGCAGGTGTCCTCAGAATATAGTTCAGCACAATCATTCCTATTTATTCCCCTCTTCTAATAGATGTAAATCATTACATTAGAATTATCTTTAGTTAGCGATTAGGCTAGTTACTTTGTCTGTCATTTTCAATTGTTCTTTTTAACAAGTGATTTAGAGTTGGAGATTATTTAATTATATGCTCTAGCATTCACACTTTTAATAAAACTGCTTCATACGTTCATCATCATCATCCTCTGCTTTGTCAGAATCATCGCTGCTTGATTAAGCTCTTGCGCATTTACCAACATTTTGTTGAACTAGTTGGCATCACTTAAATAATCAAAGGTATGAACATACTTTCAATTTTGTTATCACTAGAATAGACGTTTGCTGAACCATTGGACTTCCATCATCACTTTCATAAAATGGATTCAACTCAAACATTACATAAGGATTATTTTTAATTTTTACTAAATTCAAATGTGTATACATCATTTGCCTTGCTAGATAACTGCTATAGTAAATACTGATGTCAATGTGATTTTCTTAAATTTATCGGAATGCCAGAACGATTTTGTAATTAGCACTGTTGAGAAGGAGAGTATCTAAAAACATTTTAAAGAAAATAGAATCAACATGACATGCAAATGAAATAATTTAATAATATACCGTAAGATAACCAAAGAGACTGTTGCTGTTATTGGGAAATGTCAAAGTCTACATATCGCCACACAAAATTAATGACTTTTCCAGATGTCATTGTATTTCAAGGTGTTAACAACTTATCCATTTTCTGGATTGTATTAATAAAATACCATATATATTAATCAGTAATAAATTTTATATTGAAATAAATAAATAAATAATAAATCGCCTACTTGGAGAGGCAGGATATTGTTAACACATCATACCAACCTATAAATATAATCTACTCACTAACCAACAATTATAAGCTTTAATCACCTTCCAATCACAATATTAATAATTATTATTAAATTATATAAGTTATTTCCTAATTTTTTATATAAAATAATATCCTGTAATATCTTTTTTTTAAAATAAATTTTATAAAAATTAAGGATAGGGTTTAGCTAATGAGAAGTCGCTATTTCAACATAAAATTCACAACCTTTGTTTATTCTCATCTTGATATGAACATGTATTAAAAAATTTAAATGGAAAGAAAAAACACAATACTATTAGCGTCACCAAAATTGATAAATGGTGCGAATTCTAGACTCACCAAGGGTGGTTTCTGTTCTTTCTCCTTTTTTTGAGTCGGAGGAGATTTAGGCGGAGTAGAGTCTGCTTCAGCTTCAGCTACTTTATTTTCACCAGAACGAGCTCTAACTTTCAAACTTTTAAGATCCCGTTTCATTTCTTCGTCTTCTTTTTTTACAGCAAGCTAGAAATATTTTTAAAGAAAATAAGTTTATCAAAAAAATACAAAGTTTCTTTACTCTTAATCAAACATTTTCAACTCATTAATGGTGATTTAATTTAACTTATTAATCTCTAATCAGAAATAATAAGGTTGAGATGTACTATACCATGAAATTTTGAAAAACTCATTACAAAAGGTGCAAAATCAATGATTTGTTAAAAAAATATCTTTAAAATTATTTTATAACTTCAATTAAACTACTTAATTCTTTTTAAACACCATTAACAGAAAAATTTGTATAATAGAACTACCACCTCTCCAAGTATTTATTGAATTGATCCAATGAGTTTTATATCAAACTAATACATTCAAACTTGACCTGAAATTTCTCATATACATTTAGTAAAGGCATATATGGTGAGAGTATAAAACTTATATTGCAAAAGATGAATGAATGTAACATAGTCGATCATGGGATATATGTAAATATAAGTATGCAGGATCATCACGCATTACATACAGAGGCTAGCTGAATTATAAAGAGTAGCTGTAGGCTGCTCCTGCGATTCCTATGTTCAAATCTGGCTACGGCAGAAAGATAGATCTGTTAAGAGCCATGGATAGACTCTCTGAGGCATAAAGAACCTCATGGCACTCACCCACCTACTATAAAGTGTATACCCTAAATTGGGGGGACCTCACAGTTGAACAAGTTCTCGGTCAAATCATCTCCCTGCATAACATTTGCCCTAGAAAGAGTACAATCTCAACAATGTACTAAACCAAAGACATGCACATGGTACAGATTCATTTGCAGGATCATCAGATAAATTTAAAACTAATGACAATCCAAGAACCTATCTATCTATTAAGGATAGATATACTTTTTTACTATACTAGTCACAGTTTTTGGCCTCCTCCTATATATATAAAAGTTATATATATTAAGGATATAAGTAAATCAGCAAGGTTGTGATTTAAATAAATAATTCCAAGTTGTTTTTTTTAGGTTTTCTTCAAAATCCTATCCTCACACTCAAGTTATTAATTCTATTACTCCAAATTTCTCTGATCTTTTGCAGAATATAATCAATTAATTCATTAATAAATCAGGAAATTACTATTTCATTATCTTACAATAAGTAGAAACATTGTTTTTAACAATTTTTATTCTGGCTAATCTTTTTTTTTTTTAATCAGGAATTGAAACACTCTAAAGCAAAGTTGAACTGGAAACCTTAAGGTGTCAGCCAACAAGCACTTTCCTGGGTGCGATCTTCTGGAGTTGTAAAATCCTGCAATAGTAGGCAGTGGGGTAAGGCAAATCAGATCATCAATATGAATGATCCAAATTGGAATATAAACTCACTAGCATCAAACAAGTCAGCAGGTCCTTTTATGCTACAGGCATAAATACATGGCCTTCTGGTAATCAGAACCTTCTTTAACTTCTAAGGGGTAGCCTAGCATTTGGATACATTTCCACAAATTGGAGACTGTCCAAACTCGGCTGCATTTTCCAAACTAGGCTTAGATGATCTCTAAGCTTGATTAGTATTTCACCAAGGGTATGAATGTGTACATTTTATTTTTTAGTATTTTTTTTGTTTTTTTACTTTACTTTAATATCATTTTCGCATTAATTTCTTTTTATTACCTGTATATATTTATTTATATTATTGTTTTGTTATGGAATGACGGTAAGCTACATAGCACCATTACTGATTGCCCACAAGTGGCAAATTGTAATGTTTCAATAAAGAGTTTAAATAAAAATAAAAAAAAAAGTATGCCATGTTTTCTGGTCAAGACATTAGAAAAGATCCTTGACCCTCACATCAGAGAAAGTATTCAGCCCTATTAATCTTAATGAGTATGACTACCAGGTGGATAAATCCTGCGAGATGGTTTTTAATCTGATTTCTACATTGGAAAAACATATGAAACGAAGCAAACATGGTCAGAGGTATGCTGAAAACATTGGCATCCTGATAAGAGGCAAGGTTTTTAAAACAACAACTGTTGTTCTGGTCAGGAAAATCAATTCTCGTAAAGTGAACTTACCAGGGTTTACCAGGAAGAAGAAAGCAATAATTAGCTTAGTAACTCTAAATGGCATTAACTTGAGTATGACAAGAGTGGTAGCATATTTTGGAATCACTCCAGATAGCAAACTGAGTTGGAATGAACACGTGGTTCACATTTAAATCAGCTTCGGTGCCTGTCGTACTGTACTTAATCATTAACAGCTCAATGTGGTCAGATGGCGAATTTTAAAACAGCTTAAAGTGGATCCGACAGTCAGCGATCTCATGAAAAAGTTGTCTAAATAAAAAAATTCTTGCTAATGAACGAAACGAAATGAACGAATGCATTCTCAACAAACTATCTTCACACACTACCCACTGACAGACAGTTTCCTCACACAACCCCCATCAAAGAACCAGATTCCCAACTCACCTACCCCATCAAAGCATATTCCCAATATTTAATAGTTTACAGGCTATTAATATAAATATTTAACCAATAAAAAGCAACATTTAAATGAACCTGTTCACTTTCAGCTATACTCTGTTTCCTCTCCTCTTCTTCTTTCTTCCTTCTTCTAGCTCTTTCTTCTTCAACTTTCTTCCTTGCTTCTGCTTCGCTACCTTTTGCAAGTTCTTCAAACTTTGCTCTTAGGTTGGAAGGTTTTGTTGATCCTGTAAACAAAAAAAATTAATAAAAAATAATGATATCAATATTTTTGCTTGTAAATAATATTAAGATACTAGCTGACCCGGCCACGCGTTGCTGTGGCTGTTATAATAGCTTTAAAAAATATTAAGTTAAAATTTGAATTTTAAAGAAATAATGAATGAATGAAAAAATTAATTAAATTGATTTTTGATTTTACATTCCATTCATATTATATCTAACTATAGTATATAATAAATAAATAATATACTAAATTCTTAACTGATAAAATATAAACATTAGTTTAATGAATGAAGTATGTAATATCCGTTTTTTCGGATGCAAATTCGGATTTACACTACTCAGATATGCTGTTACAACATATCAAAAATGCAGCAGGTTAGAAAAAAATATTGTTTTGCAATAAAAATATCGAAGTCGAAAAACGAAAAAAAATATAGCCTACATTTTAAGTTGGACAATTTTACATATCTGCAAAATTTCATTATAATCAGTCAAGGAGTTTCGGAGATTAGCCTGGACAAAGATCGTGACAGGATATTTTTATATATGCAGATATAAGATTCCAGTAATTTGTTATATGAAAGGGACTCAACTCAGAATCTATTGGACCTACAGTTGGCTCAAATTGTAGCAAATTCAATCTACTTTAAAAATATTTAATTATGTTTTTTTTCAAAAACACACCGATAAGGAGATACAGTTAATTATTGCACGATAGGGACCGAACTCAGTATCTATTCAACGTACAGAGCTGCGGTTGGCCTCAAATTGTAGCAAATTTAATCTTCTTTAAAAATGGTTAAAAAAACAACATAGGTTATCTATGTTGTTTCTTAAAAATGCAACGATTAGGAGATGAAGGCCAAAAAGTAAAAAAACTCCGAAAATTTCCAGGTTTTTCGGCCACCGAAGGTTTCCCTCGTCATTTTTCCGGGTTTTCTCTCCATAAGAACCTTCTATGTGCCTTAGCGAAAATATGAAAAAAAAATTAGCCGAATTGGTTTAGCCGTTCTTGAGTTTAGCGTTAGCAAGGAATTTGGCGATTCATTTTTATTATATAGATTACTTATACTAAAAATATTATTCAAAATTTTAATTATTATTACCTTAAATAACAACAAAGAGAAATACAAGTATTATTATTACTTCCTTAAGAAACTAAAATATTTGTCCTAAAGTATGATGAAATGGGGTAGATAATAAAAGGTTGTTTCGAATATGCAAAAACTGATGAAAAGGATGCACATTTCAAACTGTCCTCTAGATTTTAAAATATATTTATACTGAAAAGTATTGCATGGAAATGAAAATAATAGCTACATTATAATATATGCCGTTTTTCTCACCAGCTCCAATTCCATAAAATCTCTTCAGTGCTTCTCGTTTATTTACTTTTGATTATTGTTATTCAGTGTGTGGGTTATTGAACCATTCTCTATCTGCTAAGACGAGCTGCCCCTTAAAGGGTGTAACTTACACTCCTTCCTCCTTGCAAGGAGAATCCTTACTCCTTTATCCAGGCTTGGGATAGCGACTACCTCTGAGAGGCAGTAGACGGAGTTCTAAAGAATAAAAGACACCGAACAGGTAAGAAGCTTTAAATATCTGGGAGATAAGGGGATGGTCAATTCAGGTGGTAAAATGTTTTATCCTGAATAGAAACTTCCTGAATAAAATAGTAGTCTCCAAGGACACCAAATAGAGAGTGTATAAGTCTACATTTCTCCCCATATTGACTTACTCTTACGAATTTTGCTCACTAACCACCAAGCATAAATATAAAATTCAAGCTTCAGAAATGAGATTGATCAAAGATTTAGGAAGGAAAACCAGACGAGACTGCATTTGTAGCACAACCATTAGATCAAACCTCGAGGTAGAACCTGCAAAAAATATTATTTCGAAAAACAGGCCTATGTCAACATTTTGGAAGTCATAAAATAAAGTCAAGTCTTCAATCCAATTTTTCAAAAAAAAAGAAAAAGTGATATATTGAAAATTTCAAGTTGATAAAAAAACTACAACAGGCGATATATACAGTAAAACCTCTACTAACGGACACCTCTAAATAGCGGTCACTCCCCATTACCGGACGATTTTTTTTGCACCAACATTTTAATACAATTTTAAAGGCATTTTAACCTCTATTTAACGAAACCTCTCATTAACGGTCACGGACAGGCTGTGTTGGTTAGAAATCGATTAAAAAAACCTCTAAAAGACGGACAGTATGACTTTATCCCTTTCCCGTTTCTCGGAAACAATTAGTTGTTTCCGGTCTAAGGAAACAGAGACAGTTGTATTTACTTTTGAGTAAAGGTTTTCCGCATAAATACTTTTTTTTTATTCTCGAACTTGCTTTATTAAAATTTAGTTCTGTTCTAACCCTCGTGGCAGGCGGCTGAAAATGTTTCCCTCACGTAAGAGACTCACTTTAGAACAAAAAATAAATGTAATCGACTTTTATGACCTTGAAAAGTTAAGGGTACGTGCGCTAGCGGAAAGACTCAATATCGGTAGGACACAAGTTTCGGGAACACTCAAAAACGGTGCGATGTTTTTTTTTATTCTACTTACCTTTTAAACACATGGGAAATTGAATAAGAGAGAATTAATTTGTACAAATACATATTTATAAAAAATAAAACCTCCCTTTAAAGGACACCTCTAAATAACGGACAAAAATATTTGCACCAGGGCTGTCCGTTAATTCGAGGTTTTACTGTATTTCTAAATTCTACTTGCTCTGACAAGAAAGTTCTATCTAAACTGAATAAGTTGGGTGTCATGAGAATCACACTGTGCAAGCCAATAATTCTTATACCTGTATATTTGATTTTATCCCAATAAACAATTAACCATATCTTTTAGTATTTAAACAAACAAAAATAAGATAAAAATAATTAAACAGGGCTTATACATAAAATATACTTTATTTGCTCACCTTAGAACATCAACATGCTCATTACATAATAATGGTTTGATAATAATTTAAAAAAGCAACAAAAGTTAATTGTCAACGATCACAAAAATAACAGCTAATGTTCCTTCCACTTGTCTTGAGCCCTAAAAATTCTTCCATTAACAACAATATCACTTAAATGCCAACATAAGAATATAAAGGCTCCAATTTAGAAATTAAAAAAGTTATTTTGCTTGAAAACTAACTATCACATGATAACATCATAAGTTAAGATAGTATGATTAGAATTTACTTAAGGTTAATTGTTTTAGTTACATTGGACTAAAAAGAAAATCATATGTTTCCATCACCTTGTATAATTATTGTATATACTTCAATAAAATAATTAAATTGCCTCAACGTTTCAATTACTACAATACTGGAATAAAAAACAAGCCTAGACAAGTTAAGCACAAAACATTCATATCTTATTAATGGATAGTAATTTTTGTTTAAAAAGTTAAACATCTTATCTTATAATTTTTATTTCTTCTTAATATTTATTTAAATCCAAATTTCATTGACATTTTCTTCATTGTCATCATTATAAAGGTAGTTCCTAAAATACTTAAATTGTTTTTTATGAGTAAAACCACTTTTGCCATAACGGCTAAAATATGACATGTCTGGCTGCTGAAAGAAATGTACATCAGTGAATGAGAGGAAAATAGTTGACTGGATGATAAAATGGAGAACGGTGATAGTTGGGGGTGCAGTCAAAAAAACACCAAATAAATAATAGACTTATATTTAGTTAGTGCCGACGTTTCAACCTACAATGTAGGCCATCTTCAGGGCTATGAGAGAGAAAGAAACAGAACAAAAAATGTTTTTATATATTTTTTATAAACAAAAGAGAGAAGTTGGCACTTTTCAACGTTTACGTTTTCGCGTTCTTTCCTTTTTAATACGCATAATGCAAGAACTCATTCCGCACAAAGAAATGCTCTCCATGGTGTATTGACTAGGATTAGTCAAGAAACTCAAATAGTAGTGCGGACGCTAGACCATTGCTTAGACGGACTAAGGTTTGTCCCTTCTAAAGGCAGGCAAATGTCTCATAGTGTGGACATAGCTTTAGCTGAGCCAAGCATTGGAGTAATGTATAAAAATAAGATCAGCCTATGCTGGTAAGGACAAAAAAAGTCTTTCACTCAAAACGATTCCTTATTGACCCTACTGCAAGTAGGAATAAAATGCTACTTATCTTGGACAGGGATTCAGAACAATCAGTGTCTTACCTAGGTCACTGCAGACTCAATTGCCTATTGTAAGTATGACCTTGGGCTGATATGAAATCTCCTTTGATGATTGATAATAAACGCCCTATCACATAACCAGCTTGTGCGATAGTTTTAGCAGACCTTAGGTTTTTGACTTTTGGGTTGGATCATATTAATCAACATGGCACGTTTTGTTCACCCCTTCCCTCACTTTACAAGCCCTAGCCACCTGTGATTCCTTCACAGGACATTCCTTCCCATTCCCAAGACTCAAAAGGGACATGAAAGGAAAACGTTTTGAGACTGCAAAGGAGATAAAACAAACAGCCCTGGAAGGGCTAAAGGACACCCCTAAACGTGAATATTATTTTTTGTTACGCCTCCTATTTACTTAATCTTTTAATATAATTTTCTTGTATAACGATAATGAAGCAAACAATCTAAAAGAAAAACCTTTAAGAAACTTAATTGCTCTAAAAATCTTAGTTGATTAAGATATCTTCTTCAAATTTTTCAGAAACCATTACTGCAATCTTAAGAAATTGTATTGAATGAGAATCCTGTATAATTAAACATTTTTCTAATAAAATAGTAATACCAACTTTTTAAAATAAATAAATAAAAGCTTTCTTATAACAGTAAGGCATTTACCAATGTTGGGCTTTTCTTTTTCATAATTAGTTCCAACAAGTTGAACCGTTTCATTGAAGTCGTGCGCACATTTATCTACACGATCTGATTCCACACCAAACTTGCCACCAAAACCCTGAGAAAAAACAAAAATTGATATATTTTCTTTTATGTATCTACCGGTTATAAGGCTATAGTACTGTATTAATAACATCAAATTTTTAGAAATAGAAAAAAAAAAGCAGCAAAATATCCCATTTTCTTGTCAAATCAAGCATGAATTAAAAAAAAAACTCTTTATAATGAGACATCTCCTGCCCCAAAAATTGTAATTTTTTATTTATACTGGAAGTATTTGTCCAAGCAGTGTCGTTAATCATTACTACACAAAATCAATATTATAGGTGAAAAAAGAATTTTTGGTTTTGTTTTTCTTTCAATTACTTTGTTTGTAGTATTTTTGTGCTTATTTAGTATTTTTTTTCTTTTTGTTATTTGCTATTTAATATGTGTTAATATATATGTTTCAACTATTTTATTGTACGCTAAGAACAATATTTTGTTGTTTAAGTTTTGTTTTAATGTTGTATTTTCAATTTAGCGTTAAGGTTTGTATATAAATAAAATGTAAAATGTAAAATATTAGAAAAAATATATAAAAGTACAATTGTATGTAATGTACTATAAATGTAAAGAACATGCAGAGCAATAAACATACTTCACTTAGGAGTACTAGGTGAGGGGAAAAATAAAATATAATATATATATATATGTATTTATTTATTTCTTGAGTTTCAGTCCTTCTTTATTTAAAATTCTTTAGGCGATGTTTCGAGACCAGGTTTGTCTCATATTCATGCCCTAACAGTGAAAAATGAGATTTTTTAAAATAAAAACATAAAACAGCACACTAAAACAAGTGTAGTGAGAACTGTAATGCTAAAAACAACAAAAATACCTTCTAACCAAAACAACTGAAATGAAACTAATAAAAAAAAATACTATACAATACCATATATACCATATAACACTTTCAGAAAGACTAGCAAAAACACTCACCCGTAAAAAAAGTAACATTGACTCCGCAATTACTTTCAGAAACATAGTGACAGTACCAAGATTATTTACAAAAACCAAGGATTCGGATAAATTAGAGCTAAAATCAAATGTCATGTATGAAATACAATGAAGATAAATGCGGTAAGGTAAATCCTATTTTGGAACATCAGAACAATACTTAAAACGTAGAGTATACCAACACAAATACAGTTGTGATTCAATAATAAAAAACCCTAATAAGCCAGATCAGACAGCTCTCACTACACACTTTAGAAATACTAAACATACATTTAAATTTGATAAACCTAAAGCGATACACCAGGAGAGAAATAGTTTCAAAAGGAATATAAAGGAAATGATAACTATAGAGAAATATAAAAATCGTGCTGTAAACAAAAAATCGGATGTTCAAGGTCTGAGCTCATGTTACACAAATTTATTTAATTCATAATGAAATAATAATAAAAACAAGTAAATAAAACTGCTATTCCTAGAAACGGATTAATTGGTCGTTGATCATAGCTATTGCAGTGTAAACATTTTATGATGTAGTACGAAGTGGCTGGTCGGTGATGGGGTGGTCTATTTTTTAGAACTTGAAAGTGCACACTATCTAATTACATCTTATACGGGTCATTTTATATTTGTTTTGGTGTGCTGTTTAATGTTTTTATTTGAAAAAATCTCATTTTTCACTGTTAGGGCACAAATATGAGACAAACCTGGTCTCGAAACATCGCCTAAGGAATTTTAAATAAAGGACAGAATCTCAAGAAATAAAAACATATAATTTACATAATAATCGAGAGAAGTAGAAACCAATATATATATATATATATATATATATATATATATATATATAATTCTGTATTCTATATTTTCTCTATATTAATAAGAGTAATCACAGTTTAAACATCCCAATGTCTGAAAATTTATTAAACAAAACAAAAAGTCAGTAACAAATAACAAAAATAATACAAATATACAATTAGAAAAAAAAAATAATAATACCTGAATAAACTGAATTGATGATGTTTCATCAGAATGAAATGAAGTGACAATTACAAAAAAAAAATATAAAAGACTAAATATATATAAAACATATATTACAAAAAAAACTTATACTTAACTATTAGGTGTAAGTTAGACAAAAGATTACATTATTACTTCTATGCTCATAAACTATTTTACAAATATATATATATATATATATATATATATATATATATATATATATATATATATAAGTTAAGACAAGACCGATGATGGCATAGTTGCTAAGATCAAGCTAGCCATTGTAACAGCTGTTAATATGTAAATATTATATATAGAGGTTCAAGATAGCAATACAGTCAGTGTTAACCCAGTTATCGTGCGAGTCATTTCATCCTTCTTTTCCTTTTTTTTTATGTTTTGTTTCTGGAAGTATATAAGTGGTGCGGAAACCTGAGAACTTGAAAGATCTTTTTTTGTTGATTTAAACACACACAAAAAATAATAATAATACCTAATATAAAAAAAAATGTCCTTTATCATTTTTTTTTCTATTTCTTCTGTCTCTTGTGGCCATAAATAATAATGGCAGAACCGAGACAGAGAGACATTCTTAGGCCAGCTACATTAATGCTTGTGTCACCACCGCAATCACCGATACAGGCGGAACCAGTGGACACTGAGTTCCCGCCTTTGCCGACGACTACGCTCGCAATGGCACGTGCGGACCTAGCAGCGAGGGAGGCGAACAGGATCGCAGAGGAGACCAATGCGCTCGAATGTATGAAGTTAAAAAGGGCTAATGCACAGGATGTAAGAAGAGAGATCTCGGATCTGGAAAAATTCAATGGCGATATGGGGGAGCTGAACCATTTCCTCAAAGGTGGTGATGGTATTATGTTCAGTATCGAATCCCATGTTGCTGCGGATCTCATAGACGAGCTGGATGCTAAAAGGCACCGGATAGAAGGAACTGGCGCAGGGAGAAAAGGAAATGCCACAGGTGCGGCAAAGTGGGACATCTAGCGGCTGAATGCTCCAGGTGCTATGAATGTGGAACGGAAGGGCACTTTGCCCGGCAATGTCCATATATAAGACGGAGAGAGGTGGGCAGAGGGAGGCCCATGGAAGTAAATGCACAGAGGATGTGGAAAAGGAGGCGACCGTCCGAGTCAATTATTTCCTCAGTAGTGTCGGAAACAGAAGGAGAGGAGAGTGAACCAAGAGCCAGACAAGCCACAGTAGGAAGAAGTTTCAAGAGGATTGAGGGGAAGTCGAGCCAAGGTAGGAGGGCGAAGAGTGGAGAATGAAGAGAGTGCCGGCAGAGAGGCAACCGCACAGTGATCAATAACATCGAAGGGGCCTATGGTGCGTTGCCTATCATAAGAGTCGGGAGAGGAGTGGAGTGTCTAGTGGATTCAGGAAGTTCAAGTACTGTGATTTGTCGCAGCATGGTGAAGGCACTGCCTATAGGAGAAGGGATACAGGTATGTGACTGTAAATTGATCACTCTGAGTGGACCCTGTAAAGTAGAAGGGGAGGCCGTGATTGAACTTGGGAGATGGGGTTCCAAGGGGCGCATGACCGTTCATGTGGTGGAAAATATGCCTCGAGAGTATGGGGGAATAATCGGATGCGGGTGGGAGCCAGGATAAGGTGTAAAAACGGGAAGTGGATGGTGAAATTAGGAAAAATGGTGTATAAAGGCTTAAGGGTACTGAAGAACGGCCATGGAAAGATCGGAGCGATTAATCAAAGAGAAGATTGGCGACACGCCATCAAGAAGGAATTCGGGGATATATTTTTTAATGAAGGGGAAATCCTCAGTGTAACAGGGCAAACGGTACACGAAATCCCTTTAAAACAAGACCACGTGACATATGTTAAAGAACATCGGTACCCGCAAGCACTACGGCAACACATACGGGAAGAGTTACATAACCTTAAAATGTAAGGGATCATTGTGGACATTACGTCACCGTACAATAGCCCCCTATGGGCCGTAAGGAAAAAGAGTGCGGACGGCGAGAAGTACTGGGTCGTAGTGGATTTCCAGAAGATTGATGAGAACACTTTGGACGAACGCTATCCCATTCCGAGGTTCGATGACATATTAGACCGACTTGGGGGGGGGGGGGACAATTTTTAGCAACCTTGATCTGAAGGCAAGATACCATCAAATTCGGATGCACCCACGAGACCAGCATAAGACAGCCTTCACCTTTGAGCAGGGCCATTTCGAATTTCTACGGATGCCCTTCGGTCTAATCCCGCGGATTATGGATGAGTTTTTCCGTGGACTGGACGAATTGTTATACACAGTATACATGAATGATTTACTCACGTTTAGCAAATCAGAAGAACGCCATGTTGAAGATCTTCGTAAGGTGTTTACAAGGTTGCGCCAGTTCGGGTTAAAATTATCCGGAGAGAAATCGGTTATGGGTCAGAGTCAGCTCAATTTTTTGGGGCATACCATATCCAAGGAGGAAGTGCGACCAGATATGCAGAAGGTTGAGGCGATAAGACAAATGGCGATTCCGACCGATGTCAAAGGCTATTAGGAACATTCAACTATTATTGCCAAATTGTGCCGGAAATGGCGGAGTATCTTGTGCCACTCAATAATATGCTGAAGAAAGGACGGAGCATTGTGATCACCCATGAAATCGAAAATAACATTCGTACATACATGAGGAAACTGCAGGAAGAACCAATCCTCGCCTTTCCTGATTTTACACTGAAATATCACATTACCACAGATGCGAGTGAGTACGCCTTTTTTTTTCTTTTTTTTTTTAAATGTGGGCATAATTTGCACTGCGACCATACTTGGTCTATTGTGCGCCCCTATGAAAGCGATTATTATAATCTTAACTTAGCTAAACCACAAATTTAAGAATACTTGCAAGGTTGATTGACTCGACCTGCCTAGGGTTAGTGAGTCTATCCTGACCAAAGGTTGCAAACCTTAGGCCAGCAAACCTATCACATAGGCAGATAACATGATAGGGTGTTTCGTCCTCTGTACGAATGTCTGATCATATGGGCGTTGAGTCTACAATGACCCGTATATACCGCTATAATTGTTTTTAATGCTTCCCTGTCCGGATCCAGAAGAGTATTACATGTCTTCTCATTGAAGCTGTCAAGGAATAATTTGGAATGTCTTAATCCTTTTAGCTCACTCCAATATTGGTGCGATTTCCTAAAGTAGATAGCCTTTATTCTACTTTTGGCATAGCTGAGACTAATGCCACATACTGGTTCGGGAGTGCATGGAATGTTATCTGATCCCAGCCTGGCTAGCCTATCAGCTTCTTCATTGCCCGGGATGCCAGAGTGTCCAGGAACCCACTCAATGCTAACCCTGTTATTCTCCGCCAGTTTGTTGAGAACTGTATAGCTGTCCCAAACGATCCAAGCGGTATTATCCCAGGAAGGTAAAGGTGGTGAGCGTCCCGTAGCATACGCCAGCAGACGACTAACGGATACGGAAGCACGTTACAGCCCACTAGAAAGGGAGTTGCTTGGGATCGTGTGGGCGATAGAGCATTTCCGACCATATGTGTTCGGGCGAAAGTTTGTGGTCCACAAGGACCATAGGCCGTTGCTATGGGTCGGGAAATTGAAGGAGTCATCAGCACGAGTCACCCGCTGGAAAGAGCAGCTCAGTCAATATAACATAGAGGTAATATACAAGCCTGGAAGGGAAAATATTGTAGAGGATTGGCTATCGCGAGCTCTTCAAATTAACGCAATCGAGTCGAGTACAGGGGAACATTCCAGAGATATCCAAACGTTCGAGCATGATTGGACACCGGACGAAGAAGGAGAAGGCGATGCAGATCAACAAGACGACGGGGCCTCATCTGATCGAGATGAATCGGGGGACGAGAGACCAACAGAGATGGAGGAGTTAACAGACACCATCATTAACAACAAGCCTCGTCAGATTATTTGGAAGACGAAGACCACGGGATTTCTGAAAATAGAGAAGTCTAAATATGAAAAGCATGATATCGTCACTATTTGGTCCCAACCAGAAATCAAAGAAGAACAAATGTCCCGGGTGCTGAAGGATGCATTCAGAGCAGGCATGATCCACTACCTCTATGTCGAAAACGCAACAATCTGGGAAAAGATCCATAACTTGTGGAGGGCCGAGAAAATAGGTTTAGATAGATCATTTGTCCGATGCTGTGTTATGGTCGATACGATTCGTGATCCCGATCAACAAAAGGAGTTGACACTCGCATATCACCAGGGAAAAACGAACTACCGAGGGATTAATGAAACAATGGCAGGTTGAAACAAAAACATTATTGGGTAGGAATGCGAAAATCTATCGAAGATTTAATAAGCGAATGTCACATTTGTAATACGACGAAGTATGTTCGTCACCCCCCAGTAGGGATACAAACAGAGACCTACGGTACACCTACGGTACTTTAGCTGAGCTCCAGATCGGGGATCACTTTTACCTGGCGGGGATTCAAATGGGTGACAGTGGTGGACACCTTCAGCAAGATAGCCATGGCCCATCCGGTGAAGGAGAAATCAGTGGCAGCGGTCAGTAGAGCCCTCCAAACGTGGTTCCAGTTCTATGGAGTGCCTGATAAGATTTCCTCAGACGGGGGTAGGGAATTTGACAATGCGCAGCTTAGGAAAGAAATGAAAGATTTAGGCGTCGTCTGGCATTGGAATACACCGGGGCATCCCAAAAGCAGGGGGGGAATCGAAAAGCTTCACAATACTCTAGGGGAACATCTGAGAGTATTTAAAGGGATAGGAAGCAGATGAGGCAATGCCCCGGGCCATAGCGGCATATAACCACTGCATCCACATGGCTACTGGATTTTCCCCTTTCCAGACCTTTTTTGGTCTACATGCATGACGGAGAGATGGGAGCGGTACGGTCGTGGACAAGGGCATGGCAGGACGATTGATCGCCAATAGAATAAAGCTCGAGAGAATATGGTGAAAAGCACACGGAAGGATGGTCGCGGAAAAGCGCAAGAGAGTCGCACGGGAAAACCTAGGAGTGAAAGATATAACGGTTAAGATCAGGATAGTTACCATCGTCTACAAGAAAATTGTGTCGAACCATGCAAAGGAGGTTTTGCGTTACGAGGGGCCATTCAGAGTGATTGCGATTAGAGAGCATAACTTAGTCACTGTTCAGAGTATAGCTGAGCCGAGAAATCGTAGGACAGTTCATATCGAACAGCTCAAGATTCAAGCTCAGGAATCCAGCCCATAACCGTGTAGTTTATTTCGCAATGTTGGAGCTTATTTTAGAGGTGTAGTGGAACAGTATGTTTTCATATCTCTTGTGTATAGTTTTTGTAAAGTAACTTTTTTTTAAAGACATATTTTTGTTAATTACGAATGATATTTATGTAGATTTAGCTATTAGTAAGGTCTTTTGTTTTCATTTTTATGTAAGTAGAATAAGATTCAATTAATTTGTAATTTATTTTTGTTGTTGTGTTCTCTCTCTCTGCAATTTTAGTTTTGTTTAGAGTTTACGAGGGTGTTCGTAAACTGGCAGGGGGGAGTTAAGACCTATGATCGCATGGCCGCTAAGATCAAGCTGGCCATTGTAAAAGCTGTTAATATGTAAATATTATATACAAAGGTTCAAGATGGGAATACAGTCAGTGTTAACCCAGTTATCGTGCGAGTCATTTCATCCTTCTTTTCCTTTTTTTTTATGTTTTGTTTCTGGAAGTAAGATTAGATTGATTACATTTGCCTACCTTACTGTGATCAGTTTGGCTGTGGTGTTGAGCTACCCGCTCAATATGGTCCCAACCTACAGCCGATTTATCCTGCCTGTCAGCTTGAACACCAAACTTTCCTCCAAATCCAACCGCATAATCTGAAAAATTATCAACATTTAAAAGTTAAGGCTCAAAAGGATTGAAAATATTTTTTTTATTCGATTAACATATATTTTTATAAATTATTTGCATTGATTGAAACTTATAAAAAATTATTTATAAAAAGCATATACCACTACAACCCGTGAACGGGTCTGGGGGTAAGTACATGGTAGAGACTGTACTGTTTTGTGGACAACAGATGTGCAGGGATGTGATTTGTCCTAGATCATGTTCGACCACCAGATTTTTCCCCCGTATATTGGGTACCTACTTTATTTGCTGTTTGCCCCAGGAGGGTCCTAGATCCCTAACAGACTAAATAAAAGTCTTGCTGCCAGCAGGATTTTTAGCATGGGAACTCAGTGCTCTACCACTGAGCCACTCCACTCCCCAATAAAAAAATGATACTTTTACAAAAACTTAAAATAGTAAAATGATCGAATCCATTCTACAAAATAGGAAGTGGTCAACATTTTTTTTATAAAACTCATTAAATCAGTAATTGAAAAAATATATTTTCTGTCATGTTGCCTATTAGATTTGCTACCATTTAGCAGTAGCTTAACGCAAATCATCCTTTAACTTGCAAGCTCAGGCTCAAAACAAAATGTATTCTGTTTCCTTATCCTACTCATTAGCAACTATAAAGTGTATGTATGTATATGTATCATGAAAATATTTAAATTATACCATGGTAATTTGGTACAAATGCGAAGCATATAAAACATAGAAGTGATTATCAATACTTAAGTGTGATTTATTTCAACTTCATAGCAAATAGACAAATTTTAATCAGCTTAATTAAACAAGTCCAATCTGATTTTTCGTTGCTTCGGTATTTATAGCTATCCGGGGGCAGAGCTTATTTTTCCAGTGATCTGATTGGTTGATTTCTGATTGGCTGGGTTCCGACCGGATGGTCTCTGATTGGATGGGCCTTGACTGGCTGACTTCTGATTGGTTTGTATTTTCTTTTAAGTGATTTGGGTTCTTCTTGGACACTGGTATGTTTGGGAGCCATAATTTACTTAGTTTAAAACCATCTTCTCTGTTGAAATTTTACTACTTCGATTGCCTCCAATATCCTTCTTTCTGTCGCACCATTACACTTTTTAACTACTCTAATTTTGTCAAATTCAATTGCATGATTTGCGTTCACAAAATGTTCTGCCAATGCTGATGATATGCCATCCATCTTCTCTATGCTTCTGACATGTTCTGCACGTCTTGTACACATTGATCTTTCTGTTTTTCCAATGTAGTCCTTTCTACAGGAACATCGAATGCTGTAGATTCCTGGCATTTCTAGGCCTAAGTCATCTTTTGCACTACACAGAACCTGACTTATTTTCTGTCTGTGGTGTAATTATAAGGATAAAAGGAGTAATTATAAGGATTAAAGGATAAAAGGAGTAATTTTAAGGATTATGTTCTACAGGAACATCGAATGCTGTAGATTCCTGGCATTTCTAGGCCTAAGTCATCTTCTGCACTACACAGAACCTGACTTATTTTCTGTCTGTGGTGTTACTTGTCCTTATTCTGTAATTCTTTAAGATTTCCACTATTTTCTCTGAAGTGCCCTTAACATATGGAATCACCGCTGTCTTTATTTTTTCCCTGTCTTCCCTTCCTTCTTCCTTCTTTCCCTGATGTTTTTTGGGGCTTTTTTGAATTCTCTTATTATAGTTTCTTCCTGGATACCATTTTTCATCGTCACTTTCTTTAAATGTCTCTTTTTTTTTCAAATGCGCCGGTTAAGAAATCCTCATGGCTCTTTTCATCAATTCATAGTTGTACTCATTCAAAATATGGAGGTCAATCCTTATAATTGCAAATCATAAGACCATGACAAAACCATGCAGAAATATGCAAATGCACAACACTTAAAGCCTTTCTGCAGGTGAGAGCTCAAGTTTTTTTTATTAAATAGCAGAAAAAAAAAGCTTTTGTTTTCAATATTATCATTTTATTAAACAAAAAAGTTTATTCATTTTCAGCTTGAGTTTAAAAACTTTTTATATCCATTGATACATATAATAAATAGTATAAAGTTATTTTCTCATAGTATTTGAATAAAATATCAAGACCAAAATAGCAGCTGTTTGCTCGCCTCTATACTCGTACCTCTATGGTGGACCTATTACCTGTGCACAATAAAGATATCAAGTACACAAAACTATTTACTTCAGTAAATGTTTTTCTTTCTCATTTCATATTAGCTTTTGTTCATAAAAATGTTCAGTTGTTTGGTTGTTAATTTGTTTATATAATTTTTAAATTTAAATTTTATACATCATTATGGTTATTGTTTATGTTTAACAATTCTAAAATACCAACTGTAAAATTTTCTTTATATCATTTATCATTCGGACTTAAATTCCCATTCTTAAGCCTCCTCCACTACCCATTTATCTTATGACAAATTTGCTACTCCTGGGTCGTGTTTGTCCCATGGCCTTGAAATTCACCTTGCCATTAAAAATTCAATCATATAGGGTTTAAAATAAAAAGTACAAGACTTGTAATTATAGAAGCATAATAATAATTTTTAAGAAGGCAAACAATAGTAAAAAAAAATAATAAATTGAACTATTAAGTATTAAAAAACAAAACCAAATTCATGAACAGATTAATATTACTTAATAATTAAATTATAGTATTACTATTTTTTATACTCTTCAATATACTTTAAATATTCTAAATGATTTTGGGATGCCAGAGTAATCATTTAAGATGATTACTCAAATTATTAATTCTAACTTCAGTCTTAATTGGATTCTATTCCAGTGGTCCTTCGTGTGTTTACCAATTTACTCTGTATTTAACCCTTCAATATATTATTTATAAATAAATAAGCACTAAAAGAATTATAATGAATATAGTTTATTAATTCAATTTTAAATCACATTAATGATTTAATATATACATTGATAAGTACAGTTAGGTAGTTCATTTTTACATTAATAAGTTACTATGGGTAGGCCTTCGCCTGGCCTCGTCCGGATCTTCTGCGCCCTGCATCGTCAGACGGCTTCTGTCTTCTGCATCTTCCTCGCTTCTTCCCTTTTTTCGGGCAAACCTCTACCTGAGCGACCTACTTCTTGCAAATGTCTATTTTCTCTTTGTGCAAACACATATTCGGAGGGAGTATAGTACATCTTACAGTTCTCGTTGAATAAGTTCCATACCTCCCTAAATGCAGCAAACTTATCCCCTTCTCTTCTGGAAGTTTTGAGTGGTTTTTTAATCAGTGCAGCAGAATATTTGAGGGCCAAGAGTGGTTGAAAACAACTCATCTGTACACAATCCACCACTTTTTAGAACTCTCGATGTGATCAGTCCGCCTATAAAAGGATGCTTAGGGTTAAACGGTGATGCTTTCATATCAATCTCTTCATTGAAATATTTTACAATTAGCTCTATCATTTTCTCACTTATGAAGAGAGAAAATACTTTTTTCTCGTCCATGAGCTCTTTAGCCTCCCCTTTTGGGCCTGGGAAATCTGTAATTATGTTTTTCTTGGGAGTTCTAGAGTACTTACTGCTTATAGGTTTGTCAGCCCAGATGGTTTCTAGGTCCTTCCTAAGGAAAAAATTTACTTCATCCCTGTCTTCTCCAGAGTGAAGAGGTATAAAATCATCTCTCTGGCCAGAAATATATTCATCATCGTTGGCTACATCCTCATCATTGGGGATAATTTCGTCGTCATGCTCTCTGCACTCACTGCTTACTGCTAAACCATCTTCTTCCTCCTCCATCTTACAGAACAATTCCGCCCGAATTTCATTTTCCGTGATAAACAAGCGATGTTCGGCCATATTTACTGCAAAAAAAAAATAATTAGACCAGACATACAAAATAGTTAAGAATATTCATGACACATAAGCTACCCCTGGGTCTAACGCGACCCACACATTTTTCAAGAAAAAAATCAGAATATAGGTTCGAAAAGGCAATAGATTACTTACCTTATTGCTAGGACAGCTCCGAGAAGACATGCTGGGAGGGTGTTTGGGCCCCTCCCAACTCACCTCCTCACCGCTGGCGCTGACAAAGCAGAACACGGTCGCCCTCTAGGTAGTGGAGGAGGGTTAATCACAGAGTCCTGTTAAGTTTTGTTTTAAATAAAAAACAATTCTTTGAGTATGAAGTTATTGTGATCTAAGATACAAATTTATGCATAAAAAGATGTCCAAAAATTAATGTTGAAACATATACCTGCAGCCCCAGTGAATTAGTGATTAGGTCAACTCCTGATCGCTATATGAATATTGTAGAAATGTGTTTCTTAATGTAAATTCTTTTAAATAAATAAATAAGGTTTGCGTTATAGATATAAATATTCTTGAAGCAGATAAATAAGAGGTCAAGAATGTAATTATAATGTGATATTAATACCACATTAATGCTAAGATAACTGTATTATTATGTTTTATTAATCATAATAATAAAGATGAACAGTCACATAAAAAACTTGTATTAGGGCTACGAAAGAGATTTACAATATATAGGATAGGATCAGATTGTGGGGCGATCAACAGCGCTGTCATTAAGTCCTTGCTTTTGAGTTACAATAGATTTCGATTCTGAGAAAAAAAAATCTTAATTACTTAAAACATATCCAAATGCAACCAATGAACTTCAAAATTTATTAAAATTCAAATTTATTATACACAAATCAATAAAATAATTACAGATAATGCTTTGTAGAACTACACATGCTTTGAAAGAAAAAAGAGCATTAAAAACAATCAACAAATGGAAAAGTTAAATTAGCAGAATTAATTATCAATGAGCCAGCAATGTATACTATATTAACAATCAGTTGGCAATGCACATAATTAACAATGGGCGGGCTATGCAGGCTAATCATTTACCTATCAATGACCTAGCTATGTAAACTGTTATCAATAAGCTATCAGTGTTAACAGTTATCAATGATATAGCAATGTAAACTGTTATCAATGATCTAGCAATGTAAACTATTATCAATGATCTAGCAATTTGTAAACTGTTATCAATGATCTAGTAATTTGTAAACTGTTATGAATGATCTAGCAATGCAAACTGTTATCAATGAGCTAGGAACGAAAACTGCTATGAATGATCTAGCAATGCAAACTGTTATCAATAAGCTGAGAAGACACAAATGCCAATGTTGAGACCCTCTCTAGGAAACCTAGGTAGAAATTTCAGGTATTTAAAACTTTTAGTCTAGATTTAAACTAATTGTAATTCTAATTATATTGATAGATAAATGAAGCATGCTCTTTACCTTTCTGAGAGGGATGCTTTTGTGGTGCTTCAATGTGGTCCCAGCCAACAGCAACACGATCCTGTCGATCCTTTTCGATTCCAAACTTACCCCCAAAACCTCGAGAGTAATCTGATCAAATAAAACTACATACATGCTCATATCTTTTTACTTGAAATACTTTAACTCTACTATACTTTACACAGCCATTAAGAATAGATCATAAAAAACTTGATGCATTTACTACAAAACAAATCAGCCAAAATAATAATTTTTAATGCCAGAGTTTATACCACAAAAAAACGCATAGTAGCAGGACAATTCAAACAACTGTGAACTCATTCCAAATAAAAATAAACTAACTACAAAAGGACAAATTATATATATTTCAAACTAAAAACAAACAGCTAAATATAATAAATATGGATCTGAAACAGTTATTCACCTTCAGCAATAAATTTCATTTCACTAAAGTTTATTTTTTAGGTTAAAAAATTAGTTTTTTAAAAGCTTCTATTTTAAGCTTTCTAAAAACTCATACATTTATAATCTAACTTTTATTTTATGTGGATGTAATAAAATACACTATTTTCCTATTATTTTTACTTTAATATAAATTAATAAATTACTGGCACCTGTTGATTTGAAGAATTTGTTAATTTGTGGATATCTCCAGATATTTATTAAAAACATTGGCAGGAATGGTGGACCTATCTTCAGCAATGGGGTTAATCAAATCACAGCAATACTTTTACAAGTAGAGGGATTTTATGAGAACCATAAACATTCCGGCCTTTTCATTCTATTCTAAGGTACTCTTTTATTAACTATAATCATTAATTCTTCTAATAGATGAATTCAATAAAGATTAATAGAAACAGTAGCCCTGAGACATAGAGGAATAGAAGGAAATCTATAGTTTTATATAGATATTAATCCTTGTACAACAGAAGGAAATCATAAGGCAATGTTAATCGTTATCTTTTAACATTTGTAAAAAGGTAGCTTCAGAAATATTTTTTTCAGAAATTTATGCCACAAAAAATACAATAGAATAATTTGAAACTAAGACATTAGATTTAAAGGCCATTCATCATCCTAACATCATTTCCAAATATTATAAATATCCTAGAATATAAAAGAGCTACTTAATTATTTTAAAAAATCATTTCCAATTATATATTCGAAAAAACATATTTTATACACAGAATTTACTTTTTACAGTAAATAAACAGTAAGCTACTAGCTGGGTGGGGCACCATAACTTCTTTTTCAAAAATGCGCGCCATTAAGTCGGTTGATGTTGTAACTGAGCACAAGTGGTTTTGTTCGAGGTAAGACTTTAAACTTTTGTCCTGACATAGTTAAGTCGCCATCAACGATGGCTGTTTTGAAGGAACGCTTTCCAGAATGCCTCGTCTCAATTAGGGGCGATTTGGAGTTGCCGGGTCGCTCTCCCGATTTTTCCTCTAGTGATTTTTTTCTATGTAGTTTTTTGAAATCCTGTGTAACCATCCAAGGACCCTGCAAGATTCGAAGACCAACATTCTGGAAGAAATTGCCAACATAACGTCAACTATGCTGGCATGAGAAACGCCAGAAATCGGTTTACTCAACGTAAGGAGAAAGAGCGACATCACCTACCTGATTTGATCTTCAAAACTATGTAAAACAAAACTTTAGGCTTGCGCCTACATTATAAAATAAAAATAATCTGATTCGTATAACTATTAAGTTTTGAAAAAAGGAAGTTTTGCTGCCACACCCTATACGAGAGAAACACAATTTTTATAAACTGTACCAGTTTGTGACTCATGCTTGTGCAACTTTTCGACATGATCCCATCCGACCGCTGACTTGTCCTGACGATCAGCTTCAACTCCAAATTTTCCTCCAAAGCCTGTCCTGTAATCTGTTTGGGAGGCATGCTTTTGGCTGGCTTCCTTGTGTTCCCAACTTACTGCACTCTAAACCAACATAGTTCATTCTATATAAACTCTCAACTTTGGTACATTCTTTTATATTTTAGATAATTTTAGCAACAATTGTTATGATGTTATTATCTTGAGAACAAAGAAAACTGTATCTTAATTTCAATAAATGCATCTTTGGGTTATATCATCAACAGACCAGACCCTTTTATAGACTTAGCATGTTTTGAGAACAATCCTTTGAGAAGGAAAACCTCAAATAGATTCTACACAACTTAAATGCTAACAGATAGTTGTAATAATTTTTACTGACCTTATCTATCCTATCTGTTTGGACACCAAATTTCCCTCCAAAGCCTGCACTATAATCTTTCTGTGACGCATGTTTTTCCACTTTAGCCACATAATCATGGCCGACAGCAGAAGAATCCATACTAAATTTGTTTTAATTAATGACAAATCAATAATATAAACCAGAAATGAATCATTATAAGAAAATAATGAAGATACTCCAAAATTTCTTATTACACTAGGCATATCATGAGGACTAAGCAAGTACTATTTATATCATTGCTTAAATATAATTTATTAAATATATGCAATATAAATGAGATAATATAAAATATTAATATTAATTAAAAAAATCATTGGTTTACCGGTCTTTTTCAATGCCAAATTTTCCTCCATATCCAAAAGCACCTTTTCCTTGTTCAAGTTGTTTTTTCTTCTGTATCGCATCTGCAGCAGCAACTTGTTCCCTCAGTTCATTCATACTGTACAAATAAAACAATATCCTTATTATGTAACAATGTTATTACAAAAAGTTTCTTTAAAACTTAATTTAATACAGTCATCAATATAAGCAGAATTTATGAATTTCAAGTATTTCAACCCTCATTTACGATCAAAATAGAAACTATATCATTCAAAGCCCCTACTTTGGATAATATAGAAGAGTAGTTTGAAAAGTTGGTAAAAAGTGAGGGATGTGGTACTACAAGTGCATATTTATTTTGTTTTCAGTTAGTAGCATTTCTTGGAAAAAACACAAACCAAGTTTCATCCCAATCGATCGTATATTTCTTTGAGTTTGGCTTGCATTAGTACTGGGAAAATCGAGTGATTTCCAAAAATGGACAGAAAAAAAAATGTTGTAAATTGATTAAACACTACTTTATTTAAGGTAAAATGCCTTATGAGATTAAATAAAAGCTTGATTAACACTATGGTGACTCTGCAATGTGTGCAATGTGATTAGAACAGCATATAAGGTTTCAAAATTTTCGGAGTGGCCGGAAGGGCACAAGGGAAGCTGAACGCTCTGGACCCCTTCTTGATGCCACTTTTCCAGAAATCATTACTAAAATCCATGATATGGTGATGGAAGACAGAAGAGTGAAGGTGCATGAGATTGCTAGTGATGTGGGCATCTAGTATGCATGAGTAGATAATATTCTGCACCAATATTTGGACATGAAAAATCTATCTGGAAGATAAATATTTGGGTGCCACCATTGCTCACAATTGCCCAAAAACGAAATCAAGTAAAGTGTTGCAGCTCTTTCACCGGGATCTGCAGAACTCTAGCATCAATTTGTCACTTCATCAGAGGTAATAATCCTCATCAAGTATCTGTAAAAGGGTGACAGGTGCATATTATTCATCGTTATTGACCCGTTCGAACGCCGAGCTGCAAGGAAAACGTCCAAGATAGATCTGCGAAAAAGTCGTTTTCCATCAAGACAACACATCGGCTCACACCTGTAAATGTTAATTTCAGCCAAATAAGGGTTGCTACATTCAAATTATCAGATTCCTTGTTTAAAACAAAACATTGTTTATTTTAATTGTTGGGATGAATTTTTTATATTCAATTCAAATACTGTTTTTAAAATAGTCGTTTTACTGCGTTAATGCATCATTGGACTATGAAGTTTTTACAAAGAAGACAATACTACGTTTTTGCTCTTAAATGTTTGGGATGCCAGAGTATCATTTAGGATGATTACTCATATTATTATTCCTATGCCTTAGTCTTAATTGGATTCTTTTCCAGAGGTCTGTTCTTGTGTTTACCAATTTACTCATCTACTTAATTATACATTTAATAGATATATTTTTAGAGGTACATCTAGAGTTCTTCTTGGTAGGATGTGTATTCGGATCTCCTTATCTTCTCGGTCCGTGTCGTTCGCTGCTCCCTCACTTCTTCCTCAGGATATGTGTAGAGAATCCTTTTTTCCAGTGGTATTCAACCCCCCATTTTCTTATCTTTTCAGCCATCTTGAACCTAAGAGGACCATAGGGGACACCTGCGTGGCCTACTTCTCGCAAACCAACATTGCTCTTTGTGCGAAACCCGAACACTTTCATGATTGCCGCCTGGCATCGCTTTCATGATGCCGACGGTACAATAAATAGCACTTTTTTATCTCCCACACCTGTCTAATGAAGACGTGCTCATGTATGTTCGTGATCAATATGATTGACAGTACTGCGATAAATGCTTGGAAAATTTATAATATAGCAAATGAGAGTAAGATGCCGTTGCTGGATTTCAAATCCTATATTGTAAGGAACTTGTTGCGATTTGAGTGCGAAGGCTATAGCCAGATCTATCAATGAACAACAGAGAAGAGGAAGACCAGTTGTGAACACGGTGTTAGATGAAGTGAGAAAGGACAAAATCGGATATTTGATCGTCAGGGATGAGACAAGGCAAAGGTGTAGAGTGTGTAAAAGCTAAACTACTTATAGGTGTGAGAGATGTAATGTTAAATTATACCCAGATTGTTTTAAATCATGCCACGAATAAAAAATGAAAATTGTGATATTTTATGAAAATAGTGTGCAAATTGTAATTTTTTATTTCTTTGAAGAAGAATATTATTCAAACGATTGTAATAAAAGTTTTCATGACTCAGTGTTATTGTATTGCTACGGGCTACTGGGTATTAAAATGAATTAAACAATTCCTTAATTAAAGATACTAATATTTATTAACAAAAGTGATAAAAAGGATACAAGTAAATTATTACAAAGGACACTATTAAACTATTAACAATTAAATTATTAAACTAATATAAATTTATAATGACAATATTCTAAATATTTATTATAACCTAGGCCTATTTAATTATTACAATAATATAAGATATTACTAATTCTAGACAGCTTAACTAGTTACAATAGTTTCTATGAATATTATAAAATTACGCTACAATTTATAATTAATAGTTAACACTTATAGTTCCATAGTCCACCGACCGTAAGATTCTCCAAGTATGACAAACTGACACACAGTAACAAACAGAAACAGTTTATTACACTCGCGAGACTGTCACAGTTCACTGATACACTTATTACACTGGCCGGTTCAACACTGACTAGTTTATCACACTGACACTCACTTATCACAAATCTTCACCGTGCGTGGTCTACTCTCAAACTAAGACTGACTCGCTCGAGGCGAGGGAGGTATTTAAATAGGCAAGGCCGAACATTCTAGAACAGTCTCCACTCTTCCGTGTTCTAGAATCTTCTTAATCTCTTTCCGACAAAGCAGAGGCGGATCTACTAAGGTCCTAATCCTATTTTAACTTCTCCCACCGACGGATTTAAGCCGCTAATCCCTTGCTTCCGTCCTCCTGTCGGCGACCGTAACAGTAGCATTTATAAACATATCACCTTACCTAAAACATAAAGTATATACTGGGTGTCCCGAATTTAAATGGCAAAACTTCAGGAACTTATAGTGGGCTGAAAAACTAAAACAAAAAGTCCTTTAGAGATTTGCTCATTTTGGCTTAGTTTTAGAGAAAATCGCAAAAAAAGAAACAAAACAAAAATGTTACAGGTAGCGATTATCACCTTTCAAAGTTCGTCAGGCTAGGCAGTGAGATATGTAAACACTTAATGTTATCCTTTACATTCTTTTATTTGTTTAAATTTTGGCTTCCTGATGATTATAATTCCTAAATCAGTCTTCAGTCAGTTACTCAAATATTTTTGTGTGAATAGCATCAGCCACAATGTAGAATACGCTGATATGATTTTTGTGTATGGTTTCTGTAACGGTAATGCTTTAGAAGCGGTACGGGAATATGCGTGCCGATTTCCAAATAGAAGAGTGGCTAATCGACGAGTCTTTTTGTTAACTTTTAATAGACTACGAGAGACTGGGTCATTCTTAGTACGTCATGAAGGCAACCAATTCCAGGCAGCAGTAAGAGCAGATTATCGGAGAAGAAATTGTGTCCAACGCCACTTCGATAACAATCCTGAGACTAGCATCTGAAGAGCATCTGCTGCATTAGCAATATCGCGGCAAGCAATATGGCGAACTTTGAAAGGTGATAATCGCTACCCATACCATCTTCAAAAAGTTCAGAATTTATTACCTCAAGATTATGTCAAGAGATTGAATTTTAGTAACTGGTTTCTTGAAAAAATTCGCGATGATAATTTATTTCCATTAAAAATTATTTGGACCGATGAAGCTACCTTTACAAGAGGAGGAATTGTTAATCAAAGAAATTATCATGTATGGGCTCTTGAAAATCCCAGAGCTATTAGAGAGAATAGGTTTCAGCATGAATTTGCTGCTATTAACGTTTTTTGGCTTGGATGAATTTGCTATTAAAATTTGGCTTGGAATTTGGAACGGGTTACTGGTGGGACCATATTTTTTACCTGGAAGATTGGATGGTATCACATTTACACATTTTTTGGAGAACGACTTTTCTAATTATTTAGATGACATTCCCTTACAACAGCGGATTGAAATGTGGTTCCAACTCGATGGATGTCCAGCTCATTATAGCAGAGTTGCTCGAGCTTGACTGAATATATAAATTATCCACAACAATGGATTGGACGTGGAGGAGTAGTACCTTGGCCACCCAGATCACCTGATATGACACCCATGGATTTCTTCGTATGGGGAACCTTGAAGCAGAAAGTTTATTCGGTGTCAATCAACTCAAGAGAGCAATTAAGAGACCGAATCATAGATGCAGTGCACCAAATGTCATCAGAACAATGTTTAGTTGCAATTTATCAAGTGAGTGCTAGATGTAATGCTTGCATTGGTGCAAGAGGACAACATTTTGAGCAATATTTACATTCAAAAGAACATAACATAAATATAAATGGAAATAAATAAGTTTAAAAATGAAAACTTGTTTTGTTTCTTTTTTTGCGATTTTCTCTAAAACTAAGCAAAAACCAGCAAATCTCTAAAGGACTTTTTGTCTCAGTTTTTCGGTCCCCTATAAGTTCCTGAAGTTTTGCCATTTAAATTCGGGACACCCTGTATATTATACTCTATAGGCCAATGTTGCATGAGCGCAACATTTTCTACCGCCATTATGGCTGAATAAAAAAAAAAATAATTTTTTTATTTTTATTTTAATTAAACTACCCTAAAAATATTTTTTTGGAAAAAAATCAAAACTTTGAATTTATTCTAGCCTTGGCTGTAAATGAGTTAAGTCAAACTATTCCTTAACAGCTTCAATGAGAAAACATGCAATGCTCTTCTGGATCTGGACAGGGAAGCACTAAAAACAATTATAGCTGCAAACACGGGTCATTTCAGACTCAATGAGCACAAGTTCAGGCTGGGACTGGTGAGTGTCCCCACATGAATCCCGTACAGAGGATGAAACATCCTATCTTGTTATCTGCCTATGTGATAGGTTTACAACCTTTGGTCAAGATAGAGTCACCAACCCTAGGCTGATCGAATTAATCAACCCAGCAAGCATTCTTAAATTTGTGGGTTTGGCTAAGTTAAGATTATAATAATCACATAAAACTATAGAGCACAATAGATCAAATATTGGTCGCAATGCAACTTCAAGCCCACTTAAAAAATTTTTTTTTAAATAAAAATATTAATCAATGATACTTTTAAAATTATAAATATTATTAAAATATAACTATTTTCCTTAATCTTTTCGAATTTATACATTTTTTTTTAATTTTTTAATTGCGGTAAAAATATGGAACCCCAACCTAGCACATTAAACGTAGTCGTTTGGAAAGATGATCCGAGGTTTCATGATTAAATCCGCGTCTTGTTGAAAGACTTGGAGAAAGAAGAAGCTGATGTTTTTTAATCAGATTATGATGACGGAGACTACATCGAAAGTGATCACGATACAGAGTCAAAGATGTAAGTCACTGATGAAGAAACGGAAATGATTCGAAATGAGAGTGGCTATTTTTATAGAAAGAATAATTTCAAAAGGAGTGAACAGAACCTGGTAAGCGAATTTGTGTTTTATCACAAGAATATTATGAAATTACAAGAACAACAAAATTGCGAGCTGAAAAATCAACTTATCGAACGAGTTGACGATTTATTGGGTCTAAAAGAAATAACTCTTGCTGATGATGACATTTGCATGTTTCCAAGAAATAAGCGAAAGCTTTGTTACATAAGTCCAACAAAAAATAATGAAGAAAACATCTTTCCTTAGTGACAAATACAAAAAAATTCCATATGCTTCTTGCAACTGAGAGTCAATTGCTAGAGATAGAGATGATTTTAAATTTTAAAAATATTTATAGTTTCATTAATAATTTCTTTATTTGTTCAAAACTATTAAAAATATTACTATAATTTTAATATATAATTTAAAAATATTATTTGTTTTAAAATATGTAGTTTGTAATTTTTACTATTTCTTGTATTGATCTTACTTGTTTTTTGTTTACTGGAATTTGATGAAATATGATATATTCATTGATTGTGGGCAATGCAAGAAGGTTCCTGTAAGTGATAACAATAAGTGAAATTAGTATATATGTTATTCTGTTTATTAATATATTTATGTAAGTTATCAATACATTTTTAAATAAGGTGGCTCATGGGACCAGGAGTCAGTACTAGCATAAGGAAAAACTATGTTAGTACTTGAGGGTTAAACCTGATAGAAATAGGATTCCAACTCGCTTCAAATTTCCCCTTTTCTCCATATTTGGCTCCCTGGGACTATTATTCATTCCCCAATATGAAGAAATAGCTGACGGGAAAACAAGCAATTAAAACAGTATCATGTGAACTGTAAAAGCCTAAAAGAAGACCATGTTGAAAAATAAAAAAGGTTTATCCCAAAATAACTATCAAGCTAAAAAAAAAATATCAATAACCAAAGCATAAGATATAAAATAGTAACAAGATAAAATATATAACAAATGTTGGTCAACTGTTAGATATTTAAATACGCGGAAAATTAATAAATATTTCAGATAATTTTTTGCCTAGGGAGCGAAGTGATAGGCATCCCATCCTACCCTGGATGGAGCTGTCCTGCATTCTCATTCTTGTCCTCCCTTCAAAACACTTATTAATTAGCTACATTTTAACACAGTTGATGATGGGTTTGACATCAGGCAGTGTTACAATGCCTACTTTTTTTAATTTGTTTCAACATTTTATAACATGTATTTTCTATAATAATTTTATACAATATATATATTACAATCTTTCTGCCCTTCTATTTATTTCATAGCAAGGCTATTACCCTTGTTACTATTTCAAATAGATAAGTAAAGAAACTAAAGTATCAGTTCCACAGGTTATTGCTTCACGTTATGTCACAAGTTTTAACTTTTCTTTTGTTTCCTTTTTAAATTCTCAAAAATAAAATTAATTTATTATAGTATGGAGAAAATAGTACATTTTGGTAATCATTTCATCCAGAAATGAACGTTTCAACAAACATATATAGTCTGTACTTCGAAATATTATTTAAAATGTTTATTTCTTAATATAACGATTACTGAAGTATACACATTTCCCATGATTGCACTCTTTCGAGAATATTACAAAGAAAATTAATGAAAAGTTAAAACCTCAAACAAAACAAATAATAACCATGATTTCATTTTCATACAAAATATAATTTGATATATTTATTTATTAAAAATTTCATAAAGACCATGTACAATATTTCATTGATGTAATATAAAATTCAAAGACACTAAAGATAAAACTAAAAAAAAAACTGAATTCATGTTTTGTATATTTTCTGTAGTTTGTAACATATTCAAATTGAAATAAGAAATCTGTTCAAGCAGTTTGTTGCTTTAAGATGAGTTGAGTCAACAAGTTTTAACTGTTTATTTGTTTCATTTTTAATATTTTCCAAAAATACAAGTTGTCATGAGCTTTAGTATGGAAAAGGGAATGTAATTATGGGAAGTGTATGTACTTCAGTAATCATTCCATCAAGAAATAAAAGTTTCAACTACCATTTCATGGTAAAGATGATATGTTTGTTGAAACGTTCATCTCTAGATGAAATGATAACCAAAGTATACACAATATCCATAATTACATTCTTTGGAAAATATTAAAAGAAAAACAATGAAAATTTAAAGCTTGTGGTGACTCAACTCGAAGTGATAACCTGCAGAATAATAACCGAAATAACTTTTAAAAAAGAACAAATTGCCATACTTTTCTGCAGCATAAAGGTAAGATTTCAAATTCAAATAACTGATGAGCTATGAGTTAAGCTAAGCAGAGAAACATTTAGCGATATCCTAATATTAAACAACATTAGTAAAATAGAAGATTCCATAGCTGATACCTCAAATGTCAATTCTTTTGATATTTAAGGTATAGCATTAGTAGTTAAAAATTGATTTCAAAAAAGTTGGTGAAACATTAATACTAGTATCTGCCTTTTGAGGAAGAAAACTGGAGGATATGATGATTCGTTGCTAGATAATGACCAAATAAAATAGGCAAAACTCTTTATTGTTCTAAGATATAGTTTATTTAATAGCAGTAATAAATTGAAACAAGCACATAGCAACTCAGAAATGACAATAACAGCATCATAATGAGAAATGACAGTAAAGAACTTACTCAATGGAACTGACAGTTCTTCCAGAACCGCTGATGGTTTTGGAGCCCCATCTTTGCTCTTCTTCAGAAACATCATTTATAAAATCTGGATCTGTTTCCCAATCATCATCGGGGTTGGCAATAACTTCTAATTTGGCTCCTGCAGTAGCTTTCCACATGTTGAGTAAGGCTTGATATCATCTATGTACACTGGTGCACGAGATATAAGATTCCGACTAAAATAATAAATATGCGACGTTAAAAAACAATAACTAAAGTCTGTGGCTTCAATTTGTAAAAAAAGACGTCCGCCCCAAGTTGAGCGACCCTTATCAACAAGACCGTAAACAGTATTAGAACCTTTATCCCGGTCACCTCTTATTTACTATTTATTATTTATATTTCAGTTCATGAACAGAAAAAAAACTCGAGGAAAACTCAATTTTTACTCAGGTCTGTTATAATATTGAAAAGAGACACTGGGTTAAAGAACTAACAGACACATTTTATTATATATCAACAGATAGGTTACGAAAGGAAACCGAGGCCAACTTGTATAGATATTACAACTTGATAATATAATACTAATACCCAAATAAGATTGACTTTCAACAAGGTCGCAGCTTACTCGTCAAACCATACAAGTCTACTTAAAATAAAATAAGTTAATCTTATGAGGAATAAACTGATCGAAGGAGTAGAAGATAAGGAGCATTCTTCTCCTCGTGAATCATGGAAATTCTACAAACTTATTTTAGGCCAGTAAAAGTTTAAATAAATTTGACCTTATGTTTTCAATTAAATTATAAAACCAGAAAGTCAAAGAAATCTTTTGCACATTTCCGAGTGTTAAAATGTTATCGCAAGTTTCTTTAGCTCATCCTTTGTTGTGTCACAGAAGAAGGATCATTTTGAGGTTCAAAATGTTTAAACAATCACCATTTATAAACTCCTTTCCTTTTCCCGATATCACATTCAATCGGGTACATATTCTGTAATCCGCAACATGTAACCGCCAAAATACACTAATGGACTCATTTTTGGATCCGATACTGTTCGCAATACCTTAGTGTTGCTAATTCTACGACGTGCTTTGCAATCACGTACAACAGTAGGAAGGGCGGTAGTTTTCTAATTACTAAATTCTAAGTTTTCTAATACTAATTTTTAAATTTCTTGACAAAAGGCGCCATTCAAACCACCAACCATTTTGCTACTTATGATATGCTTCGTCTTTTCCGGTATTCTTCAACATTAATGTATATAGTTTGTATGGCTTCCAATGGATCCAAATCACCCGCAAACCTAAACACGAATATTTTACTACTGAGATACTGAATTATCAACTTGTATTTTCTCTAGTACTTCGTGTTAGGAAAATATTTGATCAATAGTTAAACCGTTTCGTCGATCCGTCATATTGGTAATTTATGTTAATTTCCTCGCCATATTTCATGATTCGGCAAGTTAGGATTAGCGAGAATGTTTTATAGTAAGCTGGTAGGATCGGGGTTTCTTCTTTTTCTTGGCCTTTATCTTGTACCATTCATGGCGTCAAGGAGTCCCAATAAATTACAGCCATTCCTGTCAGTCCCAACATACCTGCTTCATCTGCTGAAGACTTTTGCCGCTTTTCCTTTCAATCCTACAGACACTCTCCTAGTAGGAAATTTTGGGACGACCCGCGGTCTTTTCCCAAAGGATCGAGCTTCCAGAACTTTCTTCAGTTCTCTTTCATTCTCCAAGCGGCACACATGGTCATACCACTCGAGTTGTCGGGATTCCAGCGTGCTCTTCAGTTTGGTCACCTCAGTTCTCTTATTCGTTCATTTGCATGATTGATGCAATCCCTTCTTGTCTTACCAACTACCCTCTTCAGAAACTTCATATCTGCTGCAGTAATGCGGCTACCTTGCTTATTAAGCATTGTCTAACTTGGACTTTCTTATTAAAGGTTCGGGAGATTAACAGATTACCTTTTAGTCTCCATACCTACATATTGTGCCTTTTAGTATCCATACCTACATCTTGGTGGTCAATCATAATATTGCAGATCTGGGTTTCACTATTTCCTTGCCTCACACTTTTTCCTATGTGGAATGCCTCAGATTCTCTAACATTGATTCGCACGACTCCCTTTGCACCCTGATGGCTGAAATTAGATTGTCTGGTATATCTCTGAGCCCATGCCTTCTGAGCACCTAATTGAATGCAGTCTTTAAAGTCAAGAATATATCCTTGCCTGTCTCATGGACAAAAATGTGGCCTTGTCTTCGCTTTCTAGAACAAAAATCCGCCTGTTCAGCTTCTATTGTAGTCGCCTTTCCAGTTTGTTGGTGTAAAGTTTGTAAACTGCAGAGAGCAAGCTTATAGGCCGATAGTTTACATACTCCGTGGAGCTGTCTTTTATGTGTATAGGGTTAATTACACAACATTCCCAATCTCCAAGGATTTTCTTCCTATCCCAAATTAATTGAAAAAGCTGTAGTAGTACTTTGATTAGTTCTTGACCCCATATTCTTTCAGTTCCGGGGCAATGCCATCTCTTTCAGCTGCATTGCCTACTTTTATTTTTTGAATGGCGTCCACCACCTCCTCTTCACTTTCTTGATTATTATTATTGTAGTGAGGAGACTGATCTGTATCATTGGAATCTTTTGGAAACTGCCCTTCATAGAATTGTTTCCATCTCTCAAGGATGGGCTACTTAAAAATTAATACCCCTTGCATTCTTCATATTCCTTACAGGCTTGCTTTGTTTTCCTCTTAATGACTTCACTTTCCCCATTCCAAATGTATCCTTTTACCTGAAACTATGTACAAACCAAAAACGTTCCTTGCTACTTCTGAGGTGCATGTTTTTAGAGCATTCCACAGCTGTTCTAGTCCTCCTCAAGTTCCTCATTCTATCTTCTATCTCTTTGATATACTAAGTCCTCTTAGGGAGGGGAGATTCCACAATAGTTAATGCAATCAATAAAATATAGATTCTTTCCATTTAGAGGTTATATTTCCATTTTCTCATATCTTTACAATCAATCAAAAAGTGAACCTTTAGAATCTCCGACAGCATAAATAAACTTATAATAAATAACTTATAATACTATACCTGTGGTCTAGTGGTTAGCGTAACAAACAACTAAACCGAAGATCGCCGGTTCGTAACCCGGCAGGTGGCCCTAGGATTTTTTTAAGGGAATAAAAAATCCTTAGTTACGCTGTCCTTCGGAAGGGACGTTAAACGGGACTCCCGAGCCTGTACGATGTCAGGTACTCTTAAAATTCCCTATCCTAATTAAACCTGGATAGGCAAAATTTAGAGCTCCCACTGTAGCATCGTCTGATTAGCCATAGCAGCATAAAGTAACATTAAATGAACAAACTTATAATACTTGAAAATAATAAATAATTACTATCTTCTAATTTTGGGATAACAAGGAATTAATCAATCGATATTACTGTCTATGGTAATCTACAATAAATAAACATACAAAATATTCAACAAATTTTTAATAATTGTGGTACTTTTACCAAGAATAAATAATTAAATTTGACTACAATTACAAGTATATTTATTCAGTTACACTGAGTAATTCAAGACACAATAAATTTATAAAATAGAATCATATATTCCGTTATTATAAACAAATATTTTAAAAAATAAAATTATGTACATTATTTATAACAAAGTTATTATACAATGATAATATTTACATCAGTTTATCGAGATATTTTCGAGATATCCACACTAGTTGAGACCATGTTAGTTAATGTCATTGAAATCAACATATGTTCCATGTCGATATGTTTTTATATTGATGTGTTGATAAAGTTGACACCAATTTGGAAACTTATCATTCAGGAGCACTCAATTTATCCAAGATGAAATATTCTATACAATATAATTTTTTTCTTTAGCTCCAAATTTAAGTTGGAACTTTCATCGGTATATTTTAATTAATTATTTATTTTGATTAGCCTCATTTATGATCATATTAATTCTTCTCTTGCAACAACAGGAAGAATAACTTAAAATTCTGCAATTACAGCAATAAATCTCGAATTCATGATCTTTAAATTTCAAAATATTGAAGACTATATAAGTGACATATTATATTACTAAATTGCTTTTGCTTTTAGATTAAATCGAAACGTACACTTTTTTTTTTAATATGAAATGATAAGTAAAACTTCAATTGCATTATTTATCTTTTAGAAAATGTAAAAATTAAAGTAAATGTAAATGATAGTTCAAAACATATCTAGATTCTTCCATTCTTATAAGACTCGATACATGTAGAAATTCATAATAGATTCATTTATATTCCAACTAAAAGCCAATGAGAGGAGAAACATCAGACAAATAGGAATAACAGGAGCAAGCAGAATCTGAGTCCTTTCTAATATTTGCAGACCTTAAACAAATTATAAAAATAAATGAACTAATATAAGAATTAAAAGATTAATTTGGCCATAATGACTACAAACTGTTGGTCCAAAGCCAAAGTAGCATATCTGCAAATTTTGATTGGATTCTGGAGCGATTTAACATGAAGTTTTCAATTCTCTTCGCAATGACAAAAATACCTAACTTAATATGTGACATCATTAATTAAGAGCAAAAAAGCAAATAAGACAAAAAATATTCAAAGCAAATAAAAAAATAATTAGGAAATATGACTAAAAATAAATAAGGTATCTAAATTACAACAGCAACACAATGCTCTCAGCCACACTAATTTTTAGACACGCCACTTTGACTTTGGTATGATGACAATATATCTACTTGAAAACTTGTTCATCAACACTTTAATTGAGATAAAGTTTCCAAGTTGAGGGAATCTCCCTGACAGCATCCACTAAGAATGTGAACTTTTATTATTAAATTATAGTTATATTGCAATCGGTAATTGTGCTTTGTAATTTAACATAGCTTAGATGTTTTAGTATTATGATCAAGGTTGATTTACTTTTTTTTTGAGTTCATCATCGAAAAAAAAAACTTTTAATATAGACTATTAAATTAAAGCATGATATTTTATATAATCATATTATGTCAAATTATAGGAGCAGAAAGATATCCTGGAAAAGCAGAAAAGTATACTGGAGAAGCTTCTGACGCATTGCCAGTAGATAGTGCTGTGTGCATCAAATGCTGGTTCCAGTATTGCCAGTAGATGGCGTTGCTGCTTGAAGTTCAAAGTACATTCGTTCTAGTGTCTTCATTGCAAAAATTGTGAGATCACGAGGAAATGGGATCAGATAAGAGAAAAGATTTCTCCTCTGCCGGCAGGCGGCCTTGGTAGCTTAAATGGGAGAGCGCTGTCACGGAAAGACAGAAAAAACTTTTTTTTTTACTTTTTTATTACTCTATATGTTATTATATTCTTGGTACTGTAATGTTTTTTTAATAGTTATTTTTGTTTTGCCTCTCAAGCCCTGAAAATGACCTACAAAGTAGGATTTTCCGAAACGTCAGCACAAATAAAAAATAAATCTTCACTTATTTGGTGTTTATTTATGACTGCACTCCCCAACTATTTTTATCCTCTATTATATAATATGTATAATTACAATTATAAATATTAATATTATACTTACTACTGTATCCAAGGAAGGTGATATACGTGTAATATCCAAACGATATAAGCCATAGTGAATTACCAAAAAACCTTGAAATAAACCAGTCTCGGCTGATGAAAACTGTCAATAAAAATAAAACATTGTCAAGCATAATTAATCAAGAATAATAGTACTAGGGATGAGGCTTGATAAGAAAATATTCACCATTCTATTTACCTAGTCTAGGGCCAATATCTTATCATCCCAGCCTAGTCTAGGGCCAATATCTTATCATCCCAGCCTAGTCTAGGGCCAATACCTTATCATCCCAGCCTAGTCTAGGGCCAATATCTTATCATCCCAGCCTAGCCTAGGGCCAATATCTTATCGATAACAACAGGTATTGGATAGAAAATATTAATAATCATAAAATATACTCTACACGAAAGTATAAGAATGGTGCAAAAATATTGAGCAAAATTAATGATGAAGAGTATAGCGCAACAAAAGGAAGTATGTCACAAAGAAAATTTCTTTCGTTAGGTTTAACTTTTACTATTCTATTTACTGATCCCCAATAATAAACATAATTATAAATCAATTTCACTACTCATCACTGATAATACTTTTATTTATTTATTATTATTACTATTGCCGTGAGGTATACAGGGACATCTCAAATGTGCTTGAGGACAGATAGAAGCAAATAATGAGACGCAATACAAGATTTGTAGCTATGCTATGCTATCTGTGATAGCATATATGTTAGCTATCATATGTAGTTTTATATAAATTTCTCTTCCCTATATAATATGCTTATGTTTATAATATTAGCATTTATTTATTTATTTGATGCGAAACAGCCTTGAATGACTATGCGACTATGATGCAGCATTGTTTTTTTTTCAGGTTTTTCTTGGCCCATTTTTGCTTCATGATTTCACTGAAGGTTTTTCCTGTTTCTTCTGTCCAGGTCTTGGACAGAAATTTTTTTCTGTCTACCACTAGTACCGCATTTTTGAGGAATTATTGGTATTCTGTTCTGTTTTCTAATGAATCTTGTGTAATCCCGTGTTTCTGTGCTTCTTGTTTTCTTTGTTCTATGTATCCTTGTTTGAATTTGTAGCCTATAAATTTGGTGAAATTTTTTTGTTTAATCTTTCCTCATTCATACTCATCATGTTACCATAAAATCCGAGCCTTCTTACCCTCATTTCTGTTTCCAAATCACGTATTTCACAGTGAATTTCTTTGTTAGATTTAACTGGTGTTGCTTTGTGCCCCTGGAATCTCCTAAGAATCCTTCTCTCTTATTAAAAAGTTTTTCTAAACTGGGAAACCACATAGTCTCGGCCCCGTGCAATATTACTGGGTTTTACCACTGTATTGTAGTGCCTGATTTTGGCTTTTTGGAGAGGCATTTTTTATTATACATACTACTCATTAAGTAGCATAAATTCTCCAAATTTCTAATTCTGTACTTAATGCTTTCTTTTTCAGATAAGTTTCTGCTGATTATTTTAGAACTTTTAACTACCTGAATTTTACCAAATTCTGTTTTAACTTCTTTCTTATTAAAGTGGGTATCTGTAGTCATAAATTTTGTCTTTTGAACAGAGATTTTAAGTCCAACTTTTTTCAACGAATTTGTTTGCCAAATTGCCTTTTCTTCTAATTCTGCCAGTAGGGCTAAGTCATCCGCAAAAGCCAGACATTTTACCAGGATATTGCTCTGCTGATTTCCTAATTTAGCTCCTGAAGTTTCTCTTCCCCACAATGTCTTCATAACTTTGTCGAGAAAAACGTTAAAGAGAACAGGTGAAAGTGTGTCCCCTAGCCTCACATCAGTTTTTATCAGAAACGGTTTTCTGATATTTCCTCTTAATTTTATTTTTGATTTTGTTTATATTAAGGTTTCTTTTATTAGCTTTGTGGTTTTTTGATCAACTCTGTATTCCCTCAGGGTTTTCAGTAGGGCTTCTCTGTCTAAGGAGTCGTATGCTTTTTCAAAATCAACAAAAGAGATATAAATGTTTTTCCGTGGCCTATTTAGATAATATTTTATCAGAAGTTTTAGGCTAAGTATCTGTTATTGGCAGGATTTTCATTGGTATTCTCCTAATTTGTCCTCTATTTGTGGTTCTATCCTGTTCAATAGGGCCTTAGAGAAAATTTTATAAGTCACCGGCAAGAGAGAAATTCCCCTGTAGTTGTTCACATCTGTTTTTGTGCCTTTTTTGTGAAGAATATGAGCATGTTATAAATCAAATAAATAGTAGTAAAATATACAAAATTTAAAGAACTTTTACTACAGTGATATATAATACATACAAAAACTATAAACTATACCATCATAAAAAAACAGCTGTATCACATGTAGAATAAGCAATGGAGGAAAAAATGCATTGAGATGAACATCAAAAGCATAACCCCATTCTACATCCTGGCCTATTGAAGGTTTCAGCATGTAACGATTACTTACAAACCTATTAAACAAAATAAACTTTATATAGTCCAATTATAGGTCATCACAATCTATTATAAATCCAAGTCAATGGAACAATGTTGGTACAGTATTTTATCTTACCACAGGAAGGTGGCCACGCAAAGGCCAACGGTAATACAATCTACTAAAAGTATATACAGCAGAAATCTTACAAAAGCCATCACGCTTAAACCGAGGACTAGGGTAAAACCAACAGATGCAACTGTAAAAAACACAAAAATTAAGAATATTAATAAGTTCTTAATACAGCTTAAGTTTTTAAATTATATAAATACTCTACTATAAATATATAGTATAATAATTTCATGTTAGTACAATTATTAATTATTTTTTTCAAAATAAAACTAAAATAATTTTAAACTTATAGGATGTAGGAAATATATCTTGCGGAGCACCAACCAGTTCACTATGTTCGTCAAACAACAGCTAGCCCATGGAGGTCAACATTTATTTAATCTAGCCATCTATTAACTTCATTACTTAGCATAATATATAACATATAACTACATCACTAAAACCCATGATGAGCCTTGGATTCAATGCATGGTAGATACTGTACTATTTCTGAGCCAATGGTTGTGCAGAGAGGTGACTTGGCCAATCAATCGCCAGGTTTTTTTCGCCAAATATCGACTTTATCTTTATGTATGTATAAATGGTTCAAAAACTATTTTATAAACGATGTTTAGTTTTGTTGCCGTGTCACGAGATGAAATATGTTGGCCTAGCTCTGTTTTTTCAACCATTGGTTGGCAAGGGCAAGGGACCAATGAAATTCCAAAAACAAAACGAGTAAATCAATTTTGGCATTGGCTTTCAATAAACCACTCATCACCATAAACACAGTACAGTTGTCAATGGGCCTGCAGAGCATTTTCCATTTTCGAAAGTAAAAAAGCAAAATATGATGAAAAGTAAACTTGGATTCTCCATTTTCAAAGCACAATAATCTTTGACGGAGGAAACTAATATCAAGAATTTTCTATGGAGTGTAACCTTTCAATTGTCCTTGCTAATTAATATCACTCCAAATATATAAAGACCACAATAGATCCTTTTCAGTAGAGGTTGTGGCTTATAGTAATGTAAATTATTTGTGCTTTAGGTAGAAACTTTCCATATCTGAGAAAGTTGACAATATAATTTTAAATAATATCACATTAAAGCATTAATTATTTTAATAATTCCATTAAACAAAAATTTTACACTAAAGTAGTTAGTTGCCACAAATTGTGTTGGATAACCCCAACAGATAAGGGAATCCTACTAGGAATGGTACTGGTTCATGTATATTTTAAACATTAAAAAAATTAAGTTACCAACAGTAATTAGTCTTAACTAAGTGATAAAAATTAATTCAAATCAGTAATTAACATACTATGATGAACTAATGCAATATACGTGACAAACATATAATACTTACTAAATAGCCAAACTATAAGGAGGACAAAAAAAGCAGGGTCATCTCGTGCAAACTGAGATTTCATCTCTAAAAATTATTGAAAGTGATTATTAAAAAAAAAAAGATATGTAAATGAACAATCACATTTATAAACAAAAAGTATTTACGTTTTCGGTATTGAAAATTTCTATATACTTTTTGTGGAGATACAAAAAGATACATCATTTGCCAAAAAGCAAATTCAAAATCCATCTGGTCGAATTTCAAGAACCTGCGAAGGTACCTGTACCTCTTCACAGCAGCAGACATACAGTTGTGTCTAAAAAGTTGACAAATATGTATCCTTCAACTAATAAAAACTATCTTTTTAAAACAAAAGGAAACCAATTACCTATATGTAACTGGAGTAGGAAGAATGAAGGAAGAAGCTAAAGATTCTTTGCTAAGGGTCCTAGTTTTACTACCATTCGCCATAATAAAATTGTAAAACAGTCAATCCGATAACATTATCTTCTATATCTATAAAATAAATTGCTAATTAAGAAAATAACAGTCGCAATCGTTATAAATTTATAGCTTCAGAATTAATACTATTAATCAGTCACATGTAACCACACTATATACTTCTTGAAAATTAGTAAACATTGACAGCAAGTCGGTCAGTGTTGACGAGAGCTATCTCAATATGAGAACTCACCGTGGAGAAAACTATATATCCTTTCATATAGGATAAAAACGGTTATTAAACAGTATCAAAAGTAGCATTAAACAGTAGCATTTTGAATCACTTTAACATCGCAATGAAAACAAAAAAACTTTGTCCAACTTGGTCATTATTCTTTTCTGCCTGTCGCTTTCCTGTGGCCTGTCTGGAACATTTCCAGGCTTCCTTCCAGTGGGCCAATTCTTCAACAACTTTAACGTTGGCTGAAGTTCAGCAGGGAGAGTGATTCTCCCGAACCATTAGCTGAGTCAAGTCTTAGTATGTGTCAATCAAGGTTTACGTCTACGCACAGAGATCTCGGATAGAAATGAAAAAACCGTTCTCACAGTATGGAGTCTTCAGCAGCTTTCGGTACGAAAAAATGGTGAGTAAGAAATCTTGGTAATTTCCATGTTTGGTGATATTTTAAGCCGAAAGCTACAATTCGCTTTGAAAATCAGTAGACCACGCACGTCGCACCGGTTTAATTTTATCTAGTTTATTAATTTATTCATTGAAACTTACAACTATATTACAGCAATACAAGTAAATGGCAGGAATGGTACATAGTGGCATGAATAAAGACAAGTAGAGAAACTACCTATTGGTAGTACTCAAATATAAAATTCAACTTAGAAATACTAGGTTATCTTTTCAGACGCTTCGGAGGATTATCAGGAATTGACGAGGTTTGAAACGAATGAGAATAAAATTGGTCATGAAAATATTTATATCGGATTCTGTCGAAATCAGGAGCAAATGGGACATTAAAGTCATTATGGATTACTTTGATCGTAACAAAGCAAGGAGCTTGTTTAATTTGAAATCCAATATGACACACAGAGTCTAAATACTGAGAGTTAATTTTAAATTAACTAAATTGATTAAAATAGTTAATTTTAACACAAATATTGTTTAAAATATTTTTTAAACAGAATGCCCAATTAAGTATTTTCATAGAAGTAAAGAATATCAAGGAAACCTAGGCCCCTGAACGATTGTTGCAATACGCCTCATTTCTGTCAGTTTTTGATTATAAAGTAAAATTCAAATCTGGCGAAGAAAATAAAAATGTTGATTGCCTTTCACGAGCTCCTGCTCATGCTATCCATACATCAACTGACACCTTGATGGGAGAAGAAGTTCACCAATTTTTTTCTGAGCAAATTGTTCATATCTCAAGCAATAAAGTTACATTTGAGACTATTCAAGAGGAAACCAAGAAGGATCCGGAACTCGAGAAAATCATTGAATCACTAAAAAACGACTGAATGGACTCAGAATTTACACTGCATGAAGATGTCATCTTCCGCCAAGATCGTATTGTCATCCCTACATCCCTTCGAAGTCAAGTTATATCAGAACTTCATGAAACACATCTAGGGATCAGGAAAATGAAACAATTAGCCCGAAAATATGTTTACTGGCCTGGAATTGACAGTCAGATTGAGCGAATTGTCAAGAGTTGTGAGCAGTGCGCCCTTACAAGATCGGTTCCACCAAAAGTACCAGTTCACCCTTGGGATGAACCATCCGAGAATTGGGAACGAGTCCATATAGATTATGCTGGACCGTTATTTCCTTGTTTGCATAGATGCTAAGTCAAAATGGGCGGAAGTTGAACCTATCAAAGAAGCACCTACCCCGTCCTCAACAATAAATCTTCTCAGAAAGATTTTTCAACGCATGGATTCCCAAACCAGCTTGTTTCAGATAACGCTAGCATTTTCCAGAGCGAAGTGTTTCATCTTTTTTGCCGCACAAATGGAATTTTTCAAAAATTTATAGCCCCTGGCCATCCAGCAACTAATGGCCTTGCTGAACGCAATGTGCGGACACTTAAGGATAAGTTGCGGGCCTTGTCAAATGACGATACCCCTATGCCAGAAAAAGTCACAAATATCCTATTTCATTACAGATCTACTCTCCTTGCTAATGGCTCCTCATCTGCTGAGTTATATTTGAAAAGAAAATTACGAATCCGCCTGGATACCTTGTTACCAATCAAACCACACTCTTCTCAGTCAATGCGAGTTACCAGAAGATTTTTTCATGTGGGGGAGAGAGTGCAAATCCGTGTCTTCAAAAATAACAAGCCAAAGTGGGAGTTTGGTGAGGTTGGGTCAACAACATTACCTTGTCCGCCTGGACGAATCAAGGAGAATTTTCAAGCGTCACATAAATCAACGGAGAAACACCCTTGTACAAGCAAAAAAGACTGTTTCATTTTGCCCTTCTCAGTCTTATGAAATTCCTCGAGCTCCAGGTCCACCTCAGGAACCTCGCACTCAATTTGCATCTCATGATCTTCCAGATTCATCTTCAACAGAGCCAGCTTCAGCTGTGCCTCCTCATGATCTTCCAGATTCATCGTCAACCGAGCCTTTTCTTCAGACTTTATGTCCCATCAACAGACCTTTTCGTCACCCAAAAAGGTTTCGAGATCCAAACATATCACTTCAGTATTGATGTCCCCTCACAAGATACATACTTTTTGATTCATAGTCCTATTTTTAATGTTAATAATTCTTGAATAGTGGGGGAGACTGTTATGTATAATTAAAACTAATTGACTATTTAATATAATTGAAACCCTTATATCATGTGACCATTATTGTAACCTTTTAAAATATATACTTCATGTTCTCGCTCCAAGCCTTGTGTACATTTTCAATTATTTTATTACCCGTTTTCCCCTCCTCTCCTGGGGCTCATCCTGCCTCTATAAAGTGGGTACCCAAAATAAGGGGGGATCTGGCAGTTGAGCGTGATCTAGGACAACTCATCTCCCTCCCTGCACAATCCTGTCCATCAAACAGTGCAGTCTCTACCATGTACTGAACCCCAGACCCGCTCACGGGTTGAAGTGGTACAAGGTTTGTGATGTAACAGTCTAAGGCATCTTTGAGTCATCTACCATCTGAGGTATAGTTCATCATTCTATGGTCCCTCTTGTTTTTCTAGCAATCCTTCAAATAAATTTCCTATTTGCAGCTGTTACTCTGCCCTCCAGTCTACTCCTTAGTATCCAGCTTTCAGTACAATATAACAGTGTAAGTAAATATACGGTTATAAAGACGAAGAGCCCCAATTTTCTACTAGCCTCTCATTTCCCAATTGTTGAGATGGTAAATTTATATTGATTATCATGTCTGCAGCGCCTGGGTTTACTGTTAGTTTGTGCTAAGACAATGTGCTATGTTGTGTCTGTTGAATACACTTTTATCCTTTTAATCTGTCTGTTTTATTAGCAAATAACCCCACCCCATTCACACCAATAACAGTATTACAGATCTTGTTTGCTTATTTATTCTTTTTAAAATTTTTAAGTCAACTTTCCCAGTCTCTAGAAGAATTCACTAACTATTCTGTTCCGTTCTGGAGGTTTCTCAGTCTTCATCCTTGAAATGGCTTGTTCAATTTCCATTTCCTCCATCTCCTCATACAATTCTATTTCATTACATCGTCCCTCCTGATTAATAATTTAGAATAATTATTTTATTAAGAATTTTATATATTTCATTAATTAATAAAATCATCATTGTATAGCCTTTTGTAATATTTTTTCCACACCTCCAGAATGCATCAGAAAACCTATCTCAGAAAACATTTTACCCTGTGCATGTTAATACTTCTGATACCTTTGCATTTATGGCCTCTTAATGTTTTTATTTTTTTCCAGAAGAGGTTTATGTTTCCAAGTTTAACTTGTTTCCAAATTCCTCTAAACATTTCCTTTTAGGCTCCTTTACCTATTTTCTGGTCATCATATGTGTTTGCCATTTTTCAGAGGATTTGTTATGGGAGTATTGCTTCCAGCTTCTTCTTTTCCTTAACCTGTGCCTTCAAATTTTTGTTTGTTGATTCTGTGATAAGCTTTTGACTCAGCTACCAGTAGCATATGGTCGCTTCCTATCTCTGCTCCTTATACTTTTATATAAATAACTTTTATGTTTGTAAAATACATCCTGCTCAAATATGAAGTAGTCAGTAATACTAATTACATTCATTTCAGGGGCTGACCAAATTATTTTATGGCCTAATTTGTGCGAAAAGTAGTCATTTCTTATAATTAAGTAATTGCCTATGAATATAACTAAATTGATACATCACAAAGAGTGAGATAGGTTTGTAAAGAATGAATTTTTGTAGTACTTAGTAAATAATGAATTACTGGTTAAGGGTGGATTGAGTCATACCTAGAATAGTTGCATTAAAGGTAATGTGATAGAATTGGGGTGATAATCTGTGGACAGAGATTTGTAAAAAGCAATTATGGTATTGCATTCTCATTCTCAGATCAGAAAGATATACATAACATATGATATATACTATTTAAGAAAATAGGATAATAATAGAAACTATGAATATCACAAAAAACTTTTGGTACTTGTCTGTTTTGATGTGCATTGACATCAGCGCGCTCAGGTTTCACTTAACTCAACTATTGGACCATGTCAGGTTATCCTGCCTACAATTTATTTCAAATAGTATTGCCTTTCATTATCATAGAACAGATTTAAACAGATTAGGGAATGAAATAAATGAGAAACATTTTAATACAAAATAAAACTAGAAAAATGAAACATTTATTACAAGCAATGTTCATTAAAAAGAACAATATCTAACTAAAACTTTATCTTTTTTTTTTATTGTTTTAATTTTTATATATTTTTCTTTTAAAGAGAAACGATTTGCAAATATTTTCTTTTTAAAAGAAAAATATATTAAAAATTAAAACAATTAACAACAAAATATCAAATTTTAGTTAGATATCATCATTTCTCTTTAAAATATAAATATTTAAAATATGATAATATGAGAAACATGTCAAGAAACAATAAAACATTTATTACAAGCAATGTTCATTAAACACAACAATATCTTCAGGAACTTTAACTATGAAACGCTCTTTTGTTTCTCTTCATATTCCACCAAATATCCACTGCTGAGGCAAAACCCATCCTGTTGTTTTTTCTTCTACTATGTAGACTTTCGTCAATTTCTACATACATCCCTGGACCTCCAGTAGTTGTTGAACTTCTCTCTAATTATTAAAAGCACACACTTCTCTCATATAATTGGAATAATCAATCACTGTTGAATAAGACATGTTGAGCTGCTCGTCACAAAACTTTATGGAAGTCAGTTACTCCTGAAGAAATAGAAGAACTGACTTTTCATCAGTCACCATGCGAAAAATCTTCATTAAATTCCAACTCATATTGTCAAAATAATATGAAAACACATCCATGTTTACTCGACACAAACAATAACAAAGGATTAAGAAAGGTCATGGTATCAGTAGCAGGTTAAAACAGACAAATACCAAACTTTTATTACCTTTAAAATTTGAATTTCTATCACAATCATTTTTAAATCCTAATTATTTGATAAATGTAAATGGTTCCAACAAGTAAGAAAAATATTTCTCAGAACTGAAATTTGTTTTTATTGATATCATTTATTTGTTTTCTATTACTACATAATTTGAAATGATCACTTTTCAATCTAATGATATAAATTTCAATATCCATGATTCTGCAACAAAAATTACAAGGATTAAAATACGTATATATCTCTGAAAATTACATCTCATTATTTATAATGTTCGGTAAACTGTTGTAAAATTTTAAGTAAAATGTATGTAATTAAAATTTCAAGTATGTTGTTGCTAAAATATTTGCCCTCCCCATTAACCCTGATGATAGCCATTGTTGGTGTTGAAACTTTGACTTGTTATAATAATAAAGCCTTATTTTTCAGTTTTTTTAAAGAAGGTCACTCTTTTTAAGACTGGTTTCCTGAAAATCTAAAATCTACAAGATAACTTTTTTTATTCGGACCTAATTGTAATGCAGTAATGTGTGGCTGGTAGATAAAGGTTTAGAGAACTTGTAGAATAAATGAATGAAATATCAATGCATTCACTAATATATACATGGTGATGTAGCAGCTAGCTACCAAGGTGTGTTTTTATACATTATTAATTTTACATATTTTTCTATTAAAAAATATCAAATTGCAATTTTGCATTAAAATATTGTTACCTTGGAGATATACACATGGGGAAACTAGGGGGAAGAAATAAACCCCAAAACACTTATCTATCAAGAAACAAACGCTAGTATATTGAAATAAAAGTTACATTTAGCATAATGAAAATAAAACTCTAATGTAACATAAGAATCACCCCCTGGCCAAACGCAACAAATGACAAAGAAATAATTACTGGCTCTATCTTCAACTGACCACCGGCTAGCCTCACCCCAAGTCTAGTCCGACTACAGAACGTAGATAATCTAACACCTTTCTCTGATTTTTTGCTCCGGAACCAAGGCTTCTCGCTAGTACTTGCGTTCAACTCGTCTCTAGCCCCAATCTTCCTTCAGAAGACCCACCTGCCGTCGGTAGGGGTTCTCTACTTCTCAGGCCTCGAGAGGAAAACCGTCGAGTACTTGAAGGGTTTTCCGAGCTGTCGTCAGCATTTTTACTTCTTCCTCTGACAGGTGCTGCCCCTGAAGGTCATCATTATCCCGAAAATCTAATAATTATATTTAACGTCTTCAAGATTCGAACAGAGCCGGAGATTTTACGGTGGAAACTGCTGATTCAGTTCCTGCCTTGTGTTGGAATCGGACCTATGAACCTCTGACAGAGACACAAATTCTGGCATGAGATGTCTTAACAATAATTTTCTATTTAATAAAATATTATCAAAACTTAATGTTAAGGACCTACAATGCCTTTAACCAAAACCATATACCAAGAAAATTTATATAATTAGTCACAACAGAAATAAACTTAGCAAATCTTATTTGACATAGAATAACATATACCTACATATTAATGTACAAAATCCATACAACCTAAAGTCTTTTTAAAATCAATTAATGAGAAGAAGCAATAGATGCTAATCATTTTCTATAAAAGTAAAACTAAAAATAAAACTTTTGACTTCAAAGGATAACATACTTCTTTTTGATCACATTGACTTCAAATGATAACATACTTCTTTTTGATCACATTGACTTCAAATGATAACATACTTCTTTTTGATCACAAAGATGAGAGTACAATTTTTTAACACAGATAACTTTCCTTATATAAATATAAATTTGCTAACATTTTTAGCATTGAACTAAAGCTGTAATTAATGCACATTAATTAACTATCTATATTTTTAAAAAATTTCTCAGCCCGTTACATTATATTTATTAGTGAACCCACATATATTCCATTTATTTATTCTACACTTGCACTAAAAAGGCAATGTAGATAAGCGACTTATGTTAGAGACGTTGGTTGGGGCTGTCATAAAAAACATAGAAACACATAACTAATAAAAACTAATACTTTTTATCAAGTATTGAATGAAATTGTAGTGTACAAAAATCAGGAGTAAGACATCAACTTGTTCTCATAGAATATTCATTAAATACTCATTATTAAGATTATTTATCTCCTTTATCATTTCATTTTTTGACTGTACTTCTATAATTGATAGTAGCACATGTTGTAAATTATTATTTAAATATGTGGAAGAAAGTGGTCCTAAAATGTAAAAAGAGACTTTATATAAGTGTAAATAATATTAATCGCATAAAAGAAAATATAGTATGTTTTAAATAAAGTAAGTGATAAATCAATTAAGCTATAATGGACTAAAATACATATAAAAAGGTAAGGATATGTGGAAGAGTAAAGATAAAAGTAGTGAGTGAACTTGAACCCGGATGAATGTCATAAATTGATATTTATGGTGGGAAATAAATAAATAAACGCCTTACAGCAATTTGCTGTAAGCAATTAATATTATTTACACTTATATAAAGTCTCTTTTTACAGTTTCTTTTATGCAATTATTATTCTCTACACTTATATAAAGTCTCTTTTTACCTATCAATATTAATACTGTATTTTCTAATATATTTTTTATTTTTATTTTATTTTATATAATTTGGTTTCTAGATTTTTTATAATTTTACGATTTTTATTTCTTACTTTTTTATTACCTACAATTTTTATTTTGTAATTCTTATCATTTTCTACATTTACCCATATTATTTTTATCATTTTTACATTCCTATTTTATAATCAGTTTTTATTTTTGATCTTTATTAGCTTATTTTTTACTTTTCAACACTTTCTGTTTTATTATTTTTTTATTCTTCATTATGTAGTTTACTACCTTTTGGCACTCCGTTATTTATTGTATACACTCATACATTTTAACCTTCATATTTACCTTGCTGTGTATCTTTATCATTTTTATTCCCTGTATCCACCTTACTTTTGTTTATTTATATTTACTATGTTTTAATATATTTGTACCAATTTTATTCTTAATTGTCTGTATTTTGCATAGAGCCCTGAAGAAGACCTACAAAGTAGGTCGAACAGTGTCAGTCTAGACTTCAACCAGTGAGGATCTCTGTGAAGGATTAGCTGAACGCGCCGGCTCCTGCTCGTCAGGGAGTACCTTATCATTATAATTCTTTTCTTTTATTTACTTTTACTTTCATACGTATATATATTCTTGTATTTTTCTAAATTTATTTTTGTATTATTATTATTAATTAATGGCGGATAATAACATTATTAGGTTGGAACCCAAACCACCTGACCCACCTTTTGATTTTAAACTTCCGAAGGGAAGATTCTCTAAAAAGTTTTTAGTGATGTCTATTGCTAAAAACAATGATAATAAAAGTTTCCTAGACTTCAGTCCATTTAAAATTTTCCGTTTTATTAAAAGTTATGCACCACAAGTTAAAATTAAATTTTTAAGAAACGGGCTAATCCTATTAGAAGTACTAGTCGAAAAGGATTTTATCAATTTAAAAAATATAAAAGTTTATGAAAATTATCAAATTAATTTTTCGTTACATAGAACATTGAATTTTTCAAAAGGTATAATTACCTGTAACGAATTCATGAACTGCTCAGAAGAAGAACTTAAACACGAATTGGCTGATCAACATGTTGTAGACGTGAAAAGAATTTATAGAAATTCTAATAATGGAAAAATGCCAACACCTTCTCTAATTATTACTTTCTGTAAGGCTGAATTACCCGAGAGACTTATATTAGAATTTACAAATGTTAAGGTAGTACCATATATCAAACCTTTAATGTGCTTTAAATGTTACGATTACCGTCATGGTTTTCGTAATTGTAAAAATATCGAAGTATGTGGAAAATGTGGTGAGTCTCACCAAACTCAAGAAGAAAAGTCAAATTGTAAGACATATAATTGTAAGCATTGTGGCGGTCCTCATGCCGCCTGGAATACGTCATGTTCATTTTTTAAAAGGGAAAGAAATATAGAAGAACTTAGGGTTTTACGAAAAGTGTCATATGCCGAAGCTGAAAAGTTACTTCAGCCCCTCCCACCACCTCCAACTGATCTCCGGAATACAAGTCATTCTTATGCTGAAGCAACATCCTCTCCCCCTACAAATTTAATTTTAGAACAATTTGGAAAACTCACCGCAATGGTTGAGGTTCTTACCAATAAAATTAATATTTTAGAAACGATTGTAAATAATCAAATTACAAACCAATGTGCTCCACTCGATAACGAAAAAACCAAATGTACGTCAAATATAGTTAACATACCTGATAACCATAATAACGAAACTAATGCCAAAATGTCAACAAAACCTCCAATTAAAAAAATAGATCAACAACCCGTAATCCAAAGAACTGGAGATAAACGGGAGAGACCTTTATCTCAAGGGTCGAGTATGTCACTTACCGATTCTAGTTCATCAGGACTTGCGTCGGGGGGCAAACCACCACGACCCAAAAATAAAAACATTAAAAAATGAATGTCTATCTATTGAACTATGAAAGGGTATTTCAGTATTATTCTTAGAAGAGCTTACTTTTTCTCTCTTTTAATAAATATAATATTCTGTACGTACAAATTAAATTTCATATACTTAAAAAAAACATTATCGCATTTCATAGCATTACATATATATATATTTCTGTACCTCTCTACCTTCGAAACGCATATATTTCTATAATATGCTCATTCATACATCTATATGTTATATTTATATCTATATGTTTATACTTATGCATATATATTTATATATTACTTTTTATATATTTTATTTTATATGTGTATATGTGTGTATGTGTATATATATGTATATTTTTTTATTGTATATATATATATGTATATGTATATATATATATTTATTTTATGTATATATGTGTATATGTATGTATATATATATATATATATATTTTTATTTTATATGTTTATATTACTTTTTTATTTATTTTTTTTTTATTTTTTTTTTATTATTATTTTTTTTTTCCTTATATGCCAATCAAATTTTCATATCGATCCGTCCATCATCCGTTCTAATAGGTCTATTCTTTAAAATCAATATTCATGATTATTGGACAATGGAATATAAATGGCATTATCTCGCATAAAGTAGATCTCATCTCACTCCTAAGGGACGTAGATTGTAAAATTATATGTATCCAAGAGACACGACTAAAAGAATCTGCCGATTTTTCTCTCGCTGGTTTTCAAATCTTCAGAAAAGATTTTACAGAGGGACGAATCGCATGTGGTGGAGTGTGTATATGTGTTTCCAATGTTTTCTCCTGTTCTGAAGTCCCACTAAATACTACTTTACAGGCAGT